>JAOTNS010000187.1:0-394390 GCA_028476615.1 Culter alburnus
CACACACAATCCGTGTTCCTCGCGTATCCCCAACCTTTCCTCCTACATATTTGGCTTTTCTTTTCTTGTTTTCGCTGCAAATCAGCGCAAAGGCAATTAATATTGCAAGCTTCTTTGCGGGCTACCATTTTAATAATAATAATATCTCGGTCTTGCACGCGTGATATTGCGTTGTTTCCTTCTCACATCTCGCGTGTGTTTGGTTGTGAAAACGGTTTGCGTGCCAGACAGAGTTGTCGGCGATTCTTCCATTGTAAGTCATGCAGTGTGAAACCTTCTGTCGCGATCCATCGTGCAGTTGAACGCAGCAGACTGAATGCTGGCCAAGATAGTCATGCAGGTGAAAAGAACAGTGACCCACTACTTGAAAACGTGCAGTCTGAACCGGCTTTAACGTCCAAGTGAGAACCAGCCTCAGTGATTCAGCACGTGCAGGGAACTGAACAAATCATTCAATGATTGGAATCAATTAGACAGTTTTACCAACTGTTTGATCAAGACTTTGAACAGAATCGACTCAAAAGAGTGATTCATTTGTGAATGGGGCATCGTTCATGGAAAAAAAAAAAAGAGACAGCACGCTTGGAATAAATTACGCATTCTTAATATGTATAGTATTGAATTAAAATTAAAAACGAGAGGAACGTCGAAGTTCCGGGAAGCCCTAAACGGCCATGGATTATTATTTTTTTCTATTTTGTTTTCTCGTGATCAGACTATTGTTCTCGTGATCTTGAATAACAAAGTTGTTTTCTGTGATCACGACTTAATTTTCGTGATTCGAGATAACAAAAGTTGTTTTCTCGTGATCATGACTAATATTTTCTCGTGATCTCGAGATAACAAAATTGTTTGTCGTGATCACGACTAATCTCTGCTCTAAATTACACAAATGTGCCAACAGTGGCAGTATATTACCAAATATAATAGTGATGCACTGTAAATATCCACTTTACTGTATTAGTTCATATTGGCTCAGACTGTATGAGTTTCGACAGAGAGAGTTTTCGTGATCGTTATTTTGTGCATATGTGTGCCTTAAAGGATTAACTTAACTGTTAAATGACTGATTAATTATTTTGTTAAAGTGTATCTGTTATCGTTCTGACAGTTGCATGACTCACCACATTTCACAACCGCAATAGTTCGGTGTGATATAAACTTTGTTATTTAAAACTAATTTGATTCCCTGTATATATGTTTTGACACCCTTATGGTGATCTTTAAGACGCTATTTTAATCATCGCAGTTCAGTGTTCGTTTACCTAATATGTCACTTATGTATATTGATAAGAAATATGATTTAGCCTATGTCATTTAATTCAGTGATAGTGTGTAACCTATTGTATTTTACATTTCTTTGTAGGAACAACACATATACACATAAACACGCTTCTCAAACAGCAAACAGCAAGATTGTTTTAGCCAATATCAACTGAATTAAAGTTTTTTTTGTTGTTGTTTTTTGGAAATCTGGAAGATAGGAGGAAGACAGTTTAACGCACATGATATCACAGCCTATTCTACATGACGAATAAAAATAACAAAACACATTATGTAATATTAAATGAGTATGGAAAATAAGTTGGTTTTATCTAAAAGGTTTTAGAATTATAGAATAATCTGGCATCTTTCTGAAGGCACTCTGCCTGCGCTTGAGATGCTCTGTTGAATATTATGTTAAATACACAAACAATATGTTAAGCGTACATTTATTGAACAGTGATTGATTAGCCTATATGTATTTATTTATTGTAAACTTTATTATTAAGTGAAGTAAACATTTAGCTGAAATATCCGCAAGATATAAGAGCGCATGATTTATCCGTCGATCAGATGCGCGTCAAAGTTGTGTTCGTTACTATAGCAACAGTAGAATCCGGGTACAGTGTGTTTCAGAATCAATCATTGTAAAAAGAACTTTTATGTCGTGATCACGAGAAACATCTTTTGTTATCTTGAGATCACGAGAAAATAAGTCGAGAGAAAACAATCCATGGCCGTTTAGGACTTCCATAAAATGTAGTGAAGTAAAAGTACAGATTTTTCATTACAAATGTACTCAAGTTAAAGTAAAAGTACCCACATTTAAATCTACTTTAAAAAGTACAAATTTTCCAAAAAACTACTCAAGTACATGTAACGAAGTAAATGTACTTCGTTACTACCCCCCTGGTCGTAATCATACTCTAGATCTAATTGTCATATGGAATCGATATTTGATGCCATAGAAATTCTGCAGCAGAGTGATAACATCTCAGATTATTATCTAGTCTCGTGTATACTACATTTCTCCTAGAGAATTTGTCAATTAAAGGCCGATTTCGAATCTACCTTTTCTGTCAAAAATACTAGAAAAGGCAGTATCATCCCAACTATGTTCCTTTTTAGAAAGAAATGGTATCTGTGAGGATTTCCAGTCAGGATTTAGACCATACCATAGTACTGAGACGGTTCTCATTAGAGTTACTAATGATTTGCTCTTATCATAAGATTACGGTTGTATATCTCTATTAGTGTTTCCTGGATCTTATTGAAATTCAGAAAAAACTGATATTCTAATTTTTGGACTGAAAACTTCTTCACGCAATAATCTAGAATACTGTCTAACACTTGATGGCTGCTCTGTTAAGTCTTCGTCGTCAGTTAGGAACCTGGGTGTGCTCTTTGATACCAATCTTTCATTTGAAGGCCATGTTACTAGCATCTGTAAAACTGCATTCTTCCATCTTAAAAATATATCTAAACTACGACATATGCTCTCAATGAAAAATGCAGAACAGTTAGTTCATGCATTCATGACCTCAAGGCTAGATTACTGTAACGCTCTACTGGGTGGTTGTTCCGCTCGCCTGATAAATAAACTACAGCTCGTACAAATGCAGCAGCTAGAGTTCTTACTAGAACTAGGAGTATGACCATATTAGCCCAGTTCTGTCGTCACTGCATTGGCTTCCTGTTAAAATCGTATAGATTTTAAAATCTTGCTAATTACAAAGCACTAAATGGTTTAGCTCACCAGTACCTGAGCGAGCTCTTAACACATTATAGTTATTATCACTGTGAAGTTGCTTTGAAGCAATCTGTATTGTGAATAGCGCCATATAAATGAAGATGACTTGACTTATTATTTCCACATGTGAATGGATCACTTTCATGGTTTCTGGACAAATATTTTTTTTAAATGTGCTCATAACCAACCCAAAATGGTATTTTGCTGTGATGTCATTAAATTTTTAAATACATAATTTCAATATTCACTAAATATTTGGATTCATGATCGCAGTCTTTCTAATAATGTTTAAAACTGATATATTTCTTATGCTAATATTAAGCTGCTTATATGTTCTTAGAACATGGTGATTTCTGCTAAAATGCAGTGTCATTATGTTACCATGATATCTAGTTTAACTGTGTCTAGAACGGCCCTGAATGTGACACCACTGATCCACTTGATCTGTTACATTTATGTTATTGGCAGATGATTTATCATCCAAATGATTCTTAGAAAGTTCACATATAATGTAAATTGCAAACGCTAGAATTTGTAGCTCTAATGTCATACAATGAATATGAGAAGTGTTGGATTGAGAAGAGTTACTAAAGATCAACAAGAGCTGCTCAAATCTGACAGTAGTGCAGGTTATTGGCTGAAGTGTGGAGGTGATGATCTTTGATTTCTGTTTTGTAGAGTTTCCAGTCTCTCTCAGCTCCTCCTGATCTACAGACGTAAATGACGATCCCTTCAGTTCTTTCTTTTTTGATGGCGTGAGAGAATCTGTCCGTCAGCTGAGAGACAAACTGGAGGATTTCTGCAAAGAGGAGCTGAAGAAGATCTCTGACAGAGGTAAAGTCCTGGAGATTCATCTGTTCTCAGAAATGATCCTCCATAATCTCATCTTGTAGAAGATCATATTAGAAATGTCTTAGGAATGGATGCAGGGATCATTTTCTCTTAACATGATAATCACACTCTTCATGTCTGTTGATTTCCACAGTCACTTTCACCAGCATTGTTCCCAGGACCAGAACCGACTTCCTACAATGTAAGTCAGAAAAACAAGCAGAAAAATCACTGAGTGTGTTCATGTTCTTCCAGTAGAAGGAGAAAGAAAACATGACAGAAGAGTTTTATAGTTGATCACATAAATGATGATTAGCACATGATAACTGGTAAACTTTACTGAAACCCTGTTGATATACTGACATTAAGGGTCCATAATTATGCAGTAGTTAAGCCTTAACACACTCGTAGTAATAAAGAACTGAACATATATTAAGGGCTTATTAGCATTTTTTTTTTACTACTTATCAAACATTTGAAGGATAAATAAGCAGCAATAATTAATAGTTAACTGAATGTACAGTAAATGCCTTCTAGGTGCGTGTACCTTTGGATAATTGATCGGGTTTTTTTTTCTTTGAAATGGAAAAACTAAGAAACTGTTCATTTATCACATATTCGACCCATGAACATAAATAAACAAATCTTGCATCATATTCGCGTAGACGCCATTCTTCTTATGATGTAGCGAGTACATCAGGTGTTCTGGGAAGTGTTCCCGGTTCCAGCTGACCTAATCTATGCAGCCCAACAATTGACATGATTTGAATTGTAGAAGTAGATAATGGTTTATGTGTATGCCAAGATAAAGAGATGTGGGTAAACTTTCTATGAAGACCATGCTTATAATGATTTATAGGCCCATTTATACTTATTATAAGTATTACTATTCTATAAATACATTTATAAAGACTCATTAATACCTATACTGCATTATAAGAAGTTATAGATACATTTATATTATTTTTATAATTACTTATAAGCCATGCATTTGCTTTTTCAATGCTCATGCTCATAATCCATTATACACTGATTTAAATTATCATATATAAAATAGTTCCAGAGACATTTGTTTGCTGTACCAATTAGTTATTATGTTTTAAATGGCTAATGTTTGCATTAGAGGTCATGAATCATGATTTGTTCAAATCTATATCTCCTCAGCCATATGCATGGAATTGCTTATAGCAGTTTGAAATTATACCTTTAAAATATTGTTGCAGTGTTTTGCTAATATGTACATTATATAAATGATTTCTGTTTTTTATTATTATTATTATTATTACTACTACAGGAATTGTTGTTCATTAGTTACATTTACAAGTAAGCAACTTAAATGACGGAGAAATATTAATAAATATCCTGACGAATCTGAGCTTTATAATGGCAGTGAATGGGACCAATAAGTATGAGCTGAAGAAAGTGCTTCTATCCACATCCATCTCCACACGGCTTCAGGGGGTTAATAAAGGGCTTCTAAAGCAAAGCGAAGCAATGCATTTGTGTTAAAAAAATGAATGTTATGAAGTAAAATATCTAGCTTCCACCAGACCGCCTTCCGTATTCAAGTTACTAAGAAAGTGTAAACTGGCATCACATCAGTTACACTTTTTCTGTAAGTTGAATAGTTAAGGTGTAGGACGTAGCGTAAGCTTTGTGAACTGCGAGAGTTTTACACTTTCTTCCTATGTTTCTTCGTACTCTGTTTTCACGCACTAATTTTGTACTTAATATACTAAAAATTCTTCTTTAGTACTCTTTAAGATAATCTTAAGAACATCTAAGTGTACACATCTGTGCTATTTTGAGACACCATGAATATGAAGTAAAATGTGCTCTCTGTATTTAAAAAATTTATTTAGTTACCACTTATAGTACATTTGAACCCATAGTGTACTATAAGAGGTAACTAAATATATTTTTTTAATACAGAGATAGTATGTTAAAAGCACATTTTAGTTCATATTCATGGTGTTTTAAAATAGCATAGATGAGTACACTTAGATGTTCTTAAGATTATCTTAAGAAGTACTAAAGAAGAATTTTTAGTATAAAAATTGTGTGCGAAAATAGAGCACTTTAAGTACATTATAGAAGTGTACTTTATTTTCCCCGTGATTAAAGTCTTCCTGGTAGAACTTTAGCTGGCGCTATCATTTCCTGTTCTACATAATAACTAGCAAATGCTTAAGACACTAATTTTTATAATTTTATGTAACATACAGGAAAAATAAGGACGTAAGAACTATACACTATAGTCTCAGTACTGGCCTGAGTGCAGTTATTGCTCATTGAGAGAAGCAACACATGATGTTTGTCATGTCGCCTCACACAGCCTGAACACAAACACTCTTCTGCAGAAAAACTAATATAACAGAAACTATTTACATATCAAACATACAGTAACTAAACATTGAACACTAACAGGTCTTTTCCTCAAAAACTCATAAAATAACACTTGATTTCAACATTTACTCTCCTGATCCAGACCTATACAAAGCATGCTGGAAACTAAAAATCATCTGCCCAGTTTCAGTTCATTCAACACTAATTATTCAGGTAGTTCCAGCACAAATGGATTAAGTAAACTTCAGTTTTACATATTTAAGTGGATTTTACACAATAGAATTAAGTACAGACAAAATGTCCATTAATACAGTATGTGGGTTTAACTTATTTTAATTAAGTAGATTTAACAAGCAGCAAAAATTATTTTTATAGTGTACATTAAAAGATCAGATTTATAATTTCTGATTGTGATGTGTTTTATCTCCATCAGATTCTCATCAGCTCACTCTGGATCTGAACACAGTGAATAAACCTCTGTCTGACTGAGAGGAACAGAGTGATTACTCTTGCTGACACAGTCCAGTCATATCCTGATCATCCAGACAGATTTGATTATTATCGTCAGGTGTTGTGTAAAGAGAGTGTGAGTGATCGACGCTGTTACTGGGAGATTGAGTGGAGTGGAGAACATGTGTCTATATCAGTGTCATATAAGAGCATCAGCAGGAAGGGACGGGGTAATGAGTGTTTATTTGGACGTAATGATCAGTCCTGGAGTTTGTACTGCTCTCCTGACAGTTACTCATTCATACACAATGACATAGAGACTGATCTCCCTGTAGAGTCCATCAGGAGAATAGGAGTGTATGTGGATCACAGTACAGGAACTCTGTCCTTCTACAGCATCTCTGGAGACACAATGAACCTCATCCACACAGTCCAGACCACATTCACTCAACCACTCTATCCTGGGTTTTGGGTTTTAATGGATCATCAGTGAAACTGTGTTGATGAATCAGAATAGATTCTAGAGAGATTCTACCCATAATGCTCTGAGCTGCATGAATTCAGTGACTGTCACACACTGACTTGAATAGATGATCCAAGTTAAGAGGCTTGATGGAGCAAGACGATGAAGACTTGTATTTAATAAACACCAGCAGGAAACATTAACTCAAAAACAATGAACATAAGATGACTTGAGGGTTAAAGGGACTAAATGAAGGATGGGTGATGATGAGTTGTCATGGTTAGAGGCAAGGGTTGCTATGGAAATTAACAAGATAGCAATGGAAACAGGAACTAGAAACTAAACCACAGGAACTGAAGACCTATTCTAAAAAACATGTTCAGGTTCTTCCGGTCGAGCCCTAGAGCCATATTGTTTGAGTAAACGATGAGATCCCACTAAACTCTAATAAAAGTACATTTTAAAAACACCTGATACTGTTTTCATAGTGATTTAAGTTTTATTACTGGTTATAGCTATCAAGCACATCATTGTACTTTATATGATAAGGCTGAGTTGCCAATTTTGTAAACTGGAAGAACTTATAAATAAAACATTACCAATTGAAAGTCTATTTGTGGTCTAGCTCCATCTTACTTGTCTCTCAGCTTTTCAATACAAATGTCTGTTACAATCTTCGTTCAAACAATATGTTATATCTTAAAGTTTCTAGAGTTTGAACAGAGCTAGGTAAAAAAAATAAATTAAATATAATGCTTCTACTGCTTGGAATACTTACAAAACATCTTAAAGGGGTGGTTCAATGCGATTTGTCTTTTTTAACTTTAGTTAGTGTGTAATGTTGCAGCTTGAGCATAAACAGTATCTGCAACGTTACAGCGCTGAAAGTTCAATGTAAATGGAGATATTGTCTTTTAAAGTTATGGCAGTTTTTTGCCTACAAAAACGACCGGTTTGGACTACAACAAGCTTCTTCCCGGGTTGGTGACATCATAACCCTGCAAAAACAAAGTGGGCGAGACCATGTCCAGGCATAATGAAAGCGGAAGAGTTGTGTACACCGGACACGAGCGACGCGGCGCGTCAAAATATAATAGAACCCATTGTAATCTGTGATATTTTCTACTGCATGTGGTGCTGAAAACAGCTTCCAGAATCTACAAGAGTTCAATGCTGGATTTACACAAGCTAGGCTTTTACTGAAAGATGGAGCAGTTCCCACTTTAAAGCAGAAGCTGCTGTTTATTGGCCCAAACTGTAAGTACGTTTTTTGTTTGTACAAACCCGATTCCAAAAAAGTTGGGACACTGTACAAATTGTGAATAAAAACAGAATGCAATGATGTGGAGTTTCAAATTTCAATATTTTATTCAGAATACAACATAGATGACATATCAAATGTTTAACTGAGAAAATTTATCATTTTAAGGAAAAATAAGTTGATTTTAAATTTCATGGCATCAACACATCTCAAAAAAGTTGGGACAAGGCCATGTTTACCACTGTGTGGCATCCCCTCTCTTTATAACAGTCTGCAAACGTCTGGGGACTGAGGAGACAAGTTGCTCAAGTTTAGGAATAGGAATGTTGTCCCATTCTTGTCTAATACAGGCTTCTAGTTGCTCAACTGTCTTAGGTCTTCTTTGTCGCATCTTCCTCTTTATGATGCGCCACATGTTTTCTATGGGTGAAAGATCTGGACTGCAGGCTGGCCATTTCAGTACCCGGATCCTTCTTCTACGCAGCCATGATGTTGTAATGATGCAGTATGTGGTCTGGCATTGTCATGTTGGAAAATGCAAGATCTTCCCTGAAAGAGACGTCTGGATGGGAGCATATGTTGTTCTAGAACTTGGATATACCTTTCAGCATTGATGGTGCCTTTCCAGATATGTAAGCTGCCCATGCCACACGCACTCATACAACCCCATACCATCAGAGATGCAGGCTTCTGAACTGAGCGCTGATAACAACTTGGGTTGTCCTTGTCCTCTTTAGTCCGGATGACATGCGTCCCAGTTTTCCAAAAAGAACTTCAAATTTTGATTCGTCAGACCACAGAACAGTTTTCCACTTTGCCACAGTCCATTTTAAATGAGCCTTTGCCCAGAGAAAACGCCTGCGCTTCTGGATCATGTTTAGATATGGCTTCTTTTTTGACCTATAGAGTTTTAGCCGGCAATGGCGAATGGCACGGTGGATTGTGTTCACCGACAATGTTTTCTGGAAGTATTCCTGAGCCCATGTTGTGATTTCCATTACAGTAGCATTCCTGTATGTGATGCAGTGCCGTCTAAGGGCCCGAAGATCACGGGCATCCAGTATGGTTTTCAGGCCTTGACCCTTACGCACAGAGATTGTTCCAGATTCTCTGAATCTTTGAATGATATTATGCACTGTAGATGATGATAACTTCAAACTCTTTGCAATTTTTCTCTGAGAAACTCCTTTCTGATATTGCTCCACTATTTTTCGCCGCAGCATTGGGGGAATTGGTGATCCTCTGCCCATCTTGACTTCTGAGAGACACTGCCACTCTGAGAGGCTCTTTTTATACCCAATCATGTTGCCAATTGACCTAATAAGTTGCAAATTGGTCCTCCAGCTGTTCCTTATATGTACATTTAACTTTTACGGCCTCTTATTGCTACCTGTCCCAACTTTTTTGGAATGTGTAGCTCTCAAGAAATCCAAAATGAGCCAATATTTGTCATGACATTTCAAAATGTCTCACTTTCAACTTTTGATATGTTATCTATATTCTATTGTGAATAAAATATAAGTTTATGAGATTTGTAAATTATTGCATTCCTTTTTTATTCACAATTTGTACAGTGTCCCAACTTTTTTGGAATCGGGTTTGTACATGTCTTTTAAACTTATAGTTCTGTTGCTATTTTTGGTTGCATCAAGGACATATACAAAGAGCAACTCGTTTTTGCTTTGCTAGCCTGTTAGCTGTATTATAGTGCATACTTCTCCAACAAACACCAACAAACGTCTCTGTTCATAGGCAAACAGTTGTTCATGCTATAAATTAAACACTACCTTTACAAAAATGCTGCTACTCAGTCATGTATTCGGCTACAGTAAAGCTTTAATCAGGATAAAACTGTATATTGAAAGCTAACAAACAGCAGTGACAGCATATCTAAACACTTTGACACAAATATTAAATGAAATACCATTCATAAACGTCCTTTAAAAGCCGCGATTGCAGAGGTTCTGCTTGACCCTCTTCATATGGGTCTGATTCGGCTCAATTTGATACAGCAATATAATCAAATTGAGCATACAATATAACTGAAGCGCACGTAACCGGTAACAAATGGTAAGGGGCGTGGCGTTTCCGGACGCTTAAGCGAATCACGATGGCTCTGGATTACACTGGGCCCGCTACCCAATCTGAGCACATTGCGTATTTCGGAGGGAGTGGCTTCATAGAAGCAGGAAGTCAAACGAGCCGTTCATATGACAGTGGAAACAGAGGTGTAGAATAAAGCTAAAATATATGAAAAATACAGCGTTTTCAAAAAAACGAAGCATTAAGACATGTTAAACTGCGCCCCAAAAACACAATCAAGCCTAGAAAAACAACACTGAACCACACCTTTAAAGCTGACTATGCTTTCATCACTAAACGGGTTTAATTTACTTTTAACAGATTATGAGTATTATCCTTTGGTAAATTGCTGTTGTGATCTTTGATTGTATTTTACTGTCTTGATGTGTATTTGTATGTTTATGTTATTGTTGTTGCTTTCTTGGCCAGGTCACTCTTGTAAAAGAGATTTTAATCTCAATGAGTTTTTTAACCTGGTTAAAGGTGCCCTAGATTCAAAAATTGAATTTATCTTGGCATAGTTGAATAACAAGAGTTCAGTACATGGAAAAGACATACAGTGAGTCTCAAACTCCATTGTTTCCTCCTTTCTTATAATCTCATTTGTTTAAACGACCTCCGAAGAACAGGCGAATCTCAACATAACACCGACTGTTACGTAACAGTCGGGGTGTACGCCCCAATATTTGCATAATGCCAGCCCATGTTCCCAACATTATAAAAGGCATTAGACAAGGGCAGCCAGTTAATGTCTGGAGCTGCACACAGCCGAATCATCAGACTAGGTAAGCAAGAACAACAGCGAAAAATGGCAGATGGAGCAATAATAACTGACATAATCCATGATAGCATGATATTTTTACTGATATTTGTAAATTGTCTTTCTAAAAGTTTCGTTAGCATGTTGCTAATGTACTGTTAAATGAGGTTAAAGTTACCATCGTTTCTTACTGTATTCACGGAGACAAGAGCCGTCGCTATTTTCATTTTTTAAACACTTGGAGTCTGTATAATGCATAAACACAACTTATATTCTTTATAAATCTCTCCAACAGTGTAGCAATAGCCGTTAGCCACGGAGGACAGCCTCAAATTCACTCAGAATAAAACTTTTAACATCCAAATAAATACTTTACTCACATAATTCGAAGCATGCATGCAGCATGCATGACGAACATCTTGTAAAGATCCATTTGAGGGTTATATTAGCTGTGTGAACTTTGTAAATGCGCTGTAATATAGTCGACAGCTCGTGTGGCAGGAAGCTCGCGTCTTAAAGGGGCGGCGCCGAGTGTAAATCAGTGCATTGTTAATGATGCCCCAAAATAGGCAGTTAAAAAAATTAATTTAAAAAAAATCTATGGGGTATTTTGAGCTGAAACTTCACAGACACATTCAGGAGACACCTTAGACTTATATTACATCTTGTGAAAGAACGTTCTTGGGCACCTTTAAATGAATGAATGAATGAATGAAAAGTCAGAGAACGTTTAAGGATGACTGAAAGAAAAACAAGGTGAAGAGCAAGAGAAACCCAGAAAAAACAGGCAAGGAAACTGATGCAAAAACTTGAGGCAATGAGATCCAGGCAGTCCAGCAATGATTATGTTAGAGATCAAATTTGAATAAGGAATAACAAATGTATTAATTAAAAATTATAGAGAGAAACAAATTAATTAAGTAATTAATAGTTGATAATAAAATCTGAAGATATGTGAAGATAAAATTAAGACATTTGCAGAATGAAATGAGAGGTAGAAGAGACGAAGCAAAGGGGTGGTTCATTGCGATTTGACTTTTTTAACTTTAGTTAGTGTGTAATGTTGCAGCTTGAGCATAAACAGTATCTGCAAAGTTACAGCGCTGAAAGTTCAATGCAAACAGAGATATTGTCTTTTAAAGTTATAGCAGTTTAATGCCTACAAAAACGACCGGTTTGGACTACAACAAGCTTCTTCCCGGGTTGGTGACATCATAAACCCTGCAAAACACGCCCCCGGGAACACGCAACAAAGTGGGCGAGACCATGTCGTGCAGCATAATGGAAGCGACGCATCAAAAGATAATATAACCCATTATAATCTTTGATATTTTCTACACTGGATGTGGCGCTGAAGACAGTTTCCAGAATCTACACGAGTTCAATGCTGGATTTGCACTGGATTTGAAAAGGCTATTACTGAAAGATGAAGCAGTTCCCACTTTAAAAGCAGAAGCTGCTGTTTATCGGCCCCAAACTGTAAGTACGTTTTATTGTTTATACATGTCTTTTAAAGCTGCTGTCCGCAACCTTTTTTTGTGTTCAAAATTTACAAAAAGTATATAATGAGAATGTACAACATGAATCCATTTTCCAAACCGTGTTTTTGTCTTACCCTGAATCATTATGGTACACTTATAATAAGTGCTTATATTATTTCAGACCGGACTGGTAGGACCCGCTGCAGAGTATCACAGTAACTGCGTGACTCGTCATAGAAAAAAACCACTGAACCACCCCTTTAAGGGAATTTAGCAGATCTTGCATTATCACATCTGAAGAAATGGAAACAGACATATTTTGATATAAAGGTACATCAAGTTCAAATGAGAGACTAATTCTGAAAACACCATCGCTTCTGCAGTACTTGGCAGGCGTCCAACCACAAACGTGTCAACATGCCCTGTCACATTGGAACACTTTGAAGAACTACTGAAAATAGCAAGCATACATGCTCTTAAAGATAAAAATATAGAATAACCATAAAGGACTACATTAAAGAGTAAATACTTGAAAATATGATTAATATATGGAGTAGGAGTACATGAATATATTAAATCAAAAGTAATATTGATAAATCATAAGCCATAAATGATTATCATGAAATATGAATAAAATGCATGAATATGAATATTGGCCATTCTGGATCCACCAGAAACTAACAGAGAAGAGAGAGGAAATATGAGACAGAAGAAGGTGGAGACACAATGGCTACATTTACATGCACCCAAATAATCCATTTGTAATTGGATTGAAAAACGTTCATGTTGATCCGACTGATCTTGATCAAAATGAAATTTCGATCACAGATATCTCGTGCATCATCGCGCAAGCTTTGAGGCAGTCTGTCTCAATCGAGATGTGTTATTGGTTGCCCTTCGTCAATCTCACCGACAGGCGTGGCGGATAAAGCATACACTTATTTGTATATAACATAACTGTGTAATATATTGGCTTCAAATGAATGGGACTATTAAATGTGTTTAAATAAATTATTTGGTCATAATAGGCAGGAGGGACGATATTATTCTAAAACCACACATTTTGAGGGGATCCCATGGGTCGCTTATATATCTGTCAAAATGTCACGCCAAGATTCAAACCGCATCCTGAACCAGGATCATCAATGACGTCATTGGTCTAAAGCGATACAAGCCTCGATACGCGCTTCACTGAAAGTTTCTGGGATTTCTCGACACACGCTCTGAAGCCTCGGCACAGATCGTAACATCACTACAATTTAGTTCAAACTTTGACCTGTGGAGGGCAGTAATACACTTAGCAGTGTCTACACTGCCGGAATTCTAATAGAGAAGAAGAGAGCTAGTTCAAGATGAGCATTTATGGTTAAATTGTATAATTTTTTTTTTTTTTTTTTTTTTAATAAGTGATGGTTTCTCTAGATAAGACCCTTATTTCTCATCTGGGATCATGTAGAACGCTTTGAAGCTGCAATGAAAATAATTTTGACCTTCAACCTTTTGGAGGTCATTGAAGTCCACTATAAGGAGAATAATCCTGGAATGTTTTCTTTTTTTTTTTCTTCTTTTTTTTTATTCTGTTTTTTTTACAAGGATTTTACATGTGTATATAACAAACAAAATGAACAATAAACATAGGGTGTACATATTACAGGGTTACACTGATACAGTTACAGGAAAAGCATTGAATCACACCAAATCTGGTCTTCTATGCAGAATATAAACTCTCCTTCTCCCACATGTTGTCAAAATAGACTTTTTGAAGCCTTTTCTGAAAAGTAATCCTCTCCATGTTAAACATTGCATATACAATGATGCCAGTCATCTAATGTTGGGGGATTTGGAATCAACCATTTCTTTGTGATAGCTTTCCGTGCTGCTAAACTCAACATACCAAATATACGTTTGGTCTCTTTATTCGTGTCTACTGTGTACAATAGCCAATAATGTTCGTCCAATTAACTGTCATTTGCATTTTGACACAACTCAGCCTGGATTGTAGTCCAGAAATTCTTTAACAGTGGGCATGACCAAAACAAGTGAAAATGGCTCACCCCCTGGACCCCAGTTTCTCCAACAACTGAGGTGCCCATGTAATGAAAGCTTTGTGCGGGAGTAATAAAATATCTGCACAGGCTTTTCCATCCAAAACACCTCCATGAATGTGAACTGGTGATTTTCCATTGAAATTCACAGTGTTTTAACCAAATGTCATCAGATATTGGAGATTTGAATCCCTTTCCCATTTTTGTTTAATACTAACCGTATTTTTTTTTTAACCTCTTGGAGCCTTGTAAATCCTTGAAATCATTTTAGACCAGGCTCAGATTCATAAGCCTTGATGAAAATCTTAATAGGTAAATCAAAGACATTTTTCTCTCGTCATGAAACCTTGTATGTGATGACGGGCTTGCAAAATCTAAAAAGTCATTGTTATCTAGCTGATATTGTCTCTTGATTGACTGAAAGTCTCTTAGACCCTTTACTGAAAAATACACTATAGGACATTATGCCTAGCCCAGGCCAGCCTTTATATGTTCCATCTAATTTATTGGGTAAAAAATCAGGATCATGATCTCAATACTTTAATCTCTTCTTGCCAGTTGTTTTTATTTATAATCTTAACCAAAGTTTTAAGGGTAAAGAATCACTGATTGACTCTTTCGATCTGCTCCTTAATTATTTTTTGTCTCCAAGTATAGATTGAATTGGACTCACTAGACATGTTTAATTCTATTTCTTTCCATCTAGCATGGTAATCTATGTTGCACCAACATATCAGGATCCTCAACTGGGCTGATGTGTAATAGTCTTTAAAACAGGGCAGAGACAGACCCCCCTTATCCTTTGCTAATTGAAGGGTTTGAAGTTTTAACCTGGACTGTTTACCCTGCCAAACAAATTTTGAGATTAATTTGTCCCAGTCTTTGAACTGCTTATCGTAATAGCGATTGGAAGTGTTTGAAACAAATATAGCAGCCTTGGCAAAATATTCATTTTAACTGTATCAATGCGTGATTCAAAGTTCAAAATTGGAAGTAAATCCCATCTCCTAATATCCTTATTTATTTTCTGGCATAGGGGCTTCAGGTTTACATCATAAAGTTTTGATAAATCTTTTGGTATATTCACCCCTAGATATTTTATATAATCCAAGTCCCAATTTAACTGAAATTTAGAGGATACTATCTGACTGGGCTTGTAATTAAAACAAAGTATCTGAGTTTTAGGAATATTGATTTTGTATCCAGAAACAGTGCTAAATGAATCCAAATAAGATAATAGGTTAAATAAAGAGATCTGGATTTGTCAGAAATTAAAACGTCATCTGCGAAGAGCGAGATTTTATGTTCTTGACCAAACATCTTTACTCCTGTGATATTACTGTTCTGAATAACTCCTTGGCTTAAAGCCTCAATAAAAATAGCAAAGCATAACAGACTTATTGAACACCCCTGCCTCGCTCCTCTTTGTAATTCAAATGGTTTAGAGAGAGCTCCATTGACTTTAATTCTCGCTTTTGGAGATTTATATAGGGCTTGAATTATTTCTATGATTGATTGGTGGAATCCGAATTTTTCTAATACTTTGTACAAGAATGTCCAATTAACCCGATCGAATGCCTTTTCTGCATCGAGGCTTATCAATAACATCTTACTTTGATTTTTAACTGCATGATCATCTATATGCAATGTTCGACGAATATTATCCTGTGTCTGTCGCTGTTTAATAAAACCGGTTTGATCGAAGCTTACTATCTGAGGGAGAATATTTTCAAGTCTTTTAGAAATAATATGTGTGAATATTTTATAATCTTGCTTAAGCACACTAATAGGGCGATAGCTTCCACACTCCAAACTATCCCTTCCATCTTTAGCTAACACGGAAATAGATGCTTTTTGTGCATGAGGGAGGTATTATTCCAGTTGTCAAGACATAATTTAAGAGATTTTCAAAATCGGAATCAAGAGATCTTTCATCTCCTTATACCATTCCGAGGGGAAGCCTTTCTGGCCCTGGTGCTTTATTAGATTTAGAGTTCGAAATCGCTTTTTTAATTTCCAATTCTGTTATTTCTGAGGTCAAAAATTTGTTCTGGTCTTCACTTACTTTGGGCAAAATTGTTTTATCGAGAAAATCAATCCTGGAATGTTTTCATCAAAAACCTTAATTTCTTTTCGACTGAAGAAAGAAAGACATGAACATCTTGGATGACATGGAGGAGAGTAAATTATCAGGAAATTTTAATTTGAAAGTGAACTAATCCTTAAATGCTGAAGACTCTTGACACAACAGACCCATAAACAATTAAAGGAATGTGGGCGGCTCAGGTTCTTCTGAAGTCAACAGCCATCTCTTTAGTGTCATCAACATTTAGAGATGGGGTATTGACTGTAAATTTGATGATATGGTTTGAAATTTAAATTTAAATAAGAAATAATTTTTAGGTAATTTCCACCAAGTATATTATGTACTTTCCACTCGTTATAGGATTTAATTACTCTAGGTACTTTTCACTCTGTAAGACCTGATTTACTGTACCTGCTAGACAAAAACAGAGATCAAGCATCCTGCAATAAAATAATAAAACTCATCTGGGAAAAGAAGTAGTAAAGGACAACGCCTTGCCCTAACCCCAAAAGGACATCGCCTCCCCCACCACACACACACACACACACACACACACACACACACAACACTTCCCTTCCCCTTGACGCAAGTCACTGAAAGTTCTTCAAGACATATAATGTAACTTGTGTATCTATTGTTTTTCCCTTTTTATATTTGGTATCATTTTAAATGTCTCAGTGCGATTGGTAAAATGGTCTCAATTTCACAGCAGTCACTGGTATTATGAAGATTGAAAACTAAGGAAAATTTTGTCCTCTCTTTGGGTGGTGCCTTTTGTGAAAACCCACTCCTCTCCCCCAAAACAGGTGTTGGTGCAGTAAATATTTATAACCCTTTTGTTATGGTCCTGGTATAAATGGTAAATTGCAAAGCAGTCAGGGGGGATTTTCTGTAGCCAGAGACCCCCACACAGAGATGAACAAGTGTCTTCAAACACTAGTCCAGCACTGTGTGTATATGCATTTCAACTGATGTTATGCATTCATTATTTCTGAATTGGCTTCTAATTGTCTAACTGTAATGTAATTGGCAATTGTCTAACTGTAATTGTCTAACTGTAATGTAATTGGCATGATACATTTTTCTCAAAAAAAAAATTGTGGCAACAGATTACAAGCAATATTATTAATTAAAATTGATCATATGAGCTTCTTAAAAGTGAACCATTTAAAATGAGTAACTGCAAATAGCAGTTAAGTAAAATTTAAACAAAAATATTGGGTTCATTGGACAAAACAAAACTATATTAATATATACTACTTAATGAAATTATTTTGACATAACACAAAATTAAGTTAATATTATTAATAATTAAGTGGATTATTTAAATTAATGTATTTTAATGAATTAAATCGGATTTTAAGTATAAATAACAGACAGACGTCAAAGATTAAGAACTCTTTATTTATCAGAAAATTGGCCAATACAAATGCAGACAAGGTACTGATTTTCCAGGTACAGATGACTGGTGTTGTAGTCTGTAATGTAAAAGATCACCTGGTGTTGCAATCTGCAGAATTTACACCACCATTTCATTACGTTGCACCTAAAAAAACACACGAGTATTTTTAGACGATTTTAATAACAGTTATTATTTTAACACAAATAACTGTTCAAAAAACAAGAAATTAATTTTGTTAAATAAAGTTTATATATTAAATTCCATGAAATCTACAAACCCACAGAATGACTTTTTACAGTGTACTAAAAGGAGGAATATCCATTATATATAATAAATTTTCACAGTTGGAATGCGATGTTTCATTAGAGCATTTAAGAGCAGCATGGCAAGAAGATCTTGGAATAGATATTGCAGACTGGCTTGAGCTCACTAAAAATCAGTGCATTGTACTTGGAGTTATTACACTCTTGGCATATAGATTGATTTGATTAAAGATGTTATGCACCACCTTCAGCTCGAAAAGATTAGATTTTCTTTAAAAAACAAGACCGATAATTTTTATGCAGTATGGAAACCTTTTATTAATTATTTTAATAAGACAGCAATAATTAAACCCTAATCCCACAATTCCCCCTCCCCCTCCTTTTTTTCTTTTTTCTCCTCCTTTCCCTTCTATATCATTACCTGTATTCAAACTTAAATCATTTACATATGGAAGAATATTATTGCATACTGTATCACCAAAGTGAACCAGGAAACAGGAAACTCTTAAGTTCAGAGAAAGTGAAACTGAAGTGTAGATGAGCTGATGTGTGCTTGTGTCTCTGTGTTCATGCAGTAAAATGGCAGAAACCAGAATTTCTCTGGATGAGTTCAAGTGTCCAGTGTGTCTGGATCTCCTGAAGGATCCAGTGACCATTCCCTGTGGACACAGTTACTGTAAGAGCTGTATTACAGGCTGCTGGGACCAGGAGGATCAGATGAAAGTCTACAGCTGCCCTCAATGCAGACAGACCGTCAGTCCAAGACCTGCTTTAGCTGAAAACACCGTGCTGGCTGAAGTGGTGGAGAAACTGAAGAAGACGAAACTTCCTGCTGATTGTTACGCTGGAGATGGAGATGTGCAGTGTGACGTCTGTACTGGAAGAAAACACAAAGCCGTCAAGTCCTGTTTGGAGTGTCTGAACTCTTACTGTCTGAATCACCTTGAAGAACATGAGAGTTTCTTTAAAAGAAAGAGACACAATCTGACTGAAGCCACTGGACGACTGCAGGAGATGATCTGCCAAACACATGATAAACTCCTTGAGGTTTTCTGCCGCACTGATCAGAAGTGTATATGCCTGCTTTGTACGATGGATGAACATAAAAACCACGACACTGTATCAACTACAGCACAGAGGACAGAGAAACAGGTATGAACTATAAACTAGACACTGATGAAATAATGTTGACAGTATTTATATTGGCACCCATATGATCAATCACACTGCAGACGTCAGCAGAAGTGAACAGGAGCTGCTGGACTTTCACTGATGAACGTATTTGTGCTCCATATTGAACTTAACAAAAAATATATTGAAAGGCACCATAAACATATTTATCAACATAAACTTTTGTAAATCAGGCTTTGATTAAGCAACATAAAATTCTAGAAAATTTTCACCAGTTTTTTGACAAAATATATCTGTCTCAGTCCATATGAACTCAGTCATTTATAGCTTCACTTCAGGCTTTGGATTCTGTGTTTTCAAAATCAATTTTTGATGGAAATATGTACAGCTCTGTTATGCAGCAGAAACACTGTCAGTGTGAAGCTCTACATCTGTGTCCGTTTCACTTTTATGATACTTTCGCTTACAGTGTGAAACAGGCCTTGTGCTTCATGTAAATTCAGGAGGTTCAGGAGTTTTAATCTACAGCCATTGGTTATTTATTCCACTTTTACTAGATTCAACTTTTTTAAGCAACTGGACAAGGCATGACCTGGCTAGGCAAACAGGATCAGGCAGGATCAGGTTAAGACAATAGACAGGAGAGCATGTGGCACAAGGAAACAAATATAACAAGCCATGTGCTCACATCAAACATGACAAAAACAAGAGCTCATGGCCAGTGAAGACAAGCCATGTGCTCAAACAAAACAAGACACAAACACGTAATGAGAACACTCATAAACCGTGTGTTCACACAAAACATGACAACATGAAAGCATGCAGCCAGTGAAAAACACAAGCTGTGGGTTACGCAGAAAAAACAAATCATAAGGCCGGGTTCACACCGCACGCAGCAGCAGAGCATAAGCAGCGCTTATTTTTTTTGGCGCCCATGTTAACAGATGAGAGCATTCACACCGCACGCAGAGGCTGCGCGGCAGCGCGGAGCAGGAGCAGAAGCGGCAGTGCCGCGATCGTTTCGGCGCTGGGTCTATTTTTGCTGCGCTGCTAACGCTCAATTAAAGTGAAAGTACACCTTTGATATACAAAATAAATATTATTTCACACAAAAAGTGCTCGAAATGCACAGAATAAGCATATCTAGTGTGTTTTAACAAGAACTGAAGTATGTCAGGAAAGAAAATTAATATTAAAAAATATTTATAGAAGATTTACTCATTTAAACTTGTTTTTAATTATTCAGTTTGGCTTAAAGTATGGTATATTATAAAAAACTAAACTAAACTAGCCAGAAAATATGATATATAAACATTATTTTAGTTATTACAAAGACAGCAATATAGGCTCTTGCATACCCAAATCAAACCCGAGTTTGCTGTCTTGTAAACATATTCATGCGTCAGATGATGTAAAACACAAAGCTTACCTCATTTGTGTGCAGCAATGGATGACACAAGGCTTTTTTTATTTATTTTTATTTATTTTACTTTTATATGCGAGTGTTGTACACCTTGCATGGTAACAAACTTTCAAGACTATTATGTTTAACAATGACCAACTTATAAAAACAAATTTATAGCTGTCTTTGTAAAGAAGTGCTCACTTTATATGTAGCTTCGAGCCGCTGTTGTGAAAAACAGAGAGCACGAGAACGAGTGAATGCTGTGCTCTCAACAGAAGACAAACACATGGAGAATGAATGTCCAAAATCCCAGCACAGAACCGAAACCAAACTAGACATGAGTGCCGGAATCCGAACACCACGCTTCAAACATGAAACAAGGCACACAGACAAGAGATCGCACACTCACACAAAGACAAGACAATACAGAAGCAACAGGGCTCTGTCACAAAACCAAGAATAAACTCAAAGTTACAGAACCCTGACAGATATAGTGACAGCAGTATGATGTGACATCTCTGTTATTGGTTTGTGCTCCAGAACCAGCTGAAGGAGACGCAGAAGTCGTTCCAGCAGAGGATCCAGCAGAGAGAGAAAGATCTTCAGCAGCTGAGAGAGGCTGTGGAGTCTCATAAGGTGAGTCTGGAGAAGAAGAGAAGTTTGAGAAGTCTCAGTCAGGACTCACTGAAGCCACTGTGTGATTGTGATGTGTGTAAAGAGCTCTGCACAGACAGCAGTGGAGGACACTGAGAGGATCTTCACTGAGCTCATCCGCTCCATTGAGAGAAGCCGCTCTGAGGCCACACAGCGGATCAGAGATCAGGAAAAGACTGCAGTGAGTCGAGCTGAAGGACGACTGGAGCGACTGGAGCAGGAGATCAATGATCTGAGGAGGAGAGATGCTGAGCTGGAGCAGCTTTCACACACACAGGATCACATCCATTTCCTGCAGGTAAGAGATCTAGAAGAACAGGATCATAGTGGACTTGAGCAAGAGACTCACAGAGAAACATTTCATGAGAGCAGAATGAGCCTTTGACTGAAGTGTTGTCAGGAACTCTGTTTTGTGTTATATAATCTTAAGGTAGATCTTCATCTAATCATCTTGGTTTAAAATAGACGACACTTATAAATGCATTTCAGCTCTGGAAATCTCTTAGGAAAATGATCTGAGCTCTTCTGGGATATATATTTAGCTGCCAAACTCCACTAGTGCCACAAACAGTTCAAAACTTACAGAACATTTAAACTTTTTTTTACCAAATTTTCCCTTCTGGTTTCTTACATCATGATGAATCTTGATAGTCCCAATTTTGAGTAATGTTGTCCAAAAGTTGACTCCCTGTGCACCTTACTGTATATCACACCGGTCTCAAAGAGCAGACAGAGGTGTTCCTGCCTGTGGATGGCCCTCAAGGGACATTCGGCAAGTATGTGGAGTCGGTGCTCTCCAGCTGTGTTTCCCCCTTCACAGTGGGTGAAGAGGAGGAGGATCCCAAATACGGTGTAGAGGTCTGTGCGGGGCAGTTTTTTTGTCCCGCTCCCGTAAGGTTCTATTCGCACGCACCCGCTCCCGCCTAAAATTCACTCTGTGTTCACCCGCTATCCGCATATAGTGATTTTTTCCCGACCCGACAGGTCCCCTAAATTTAGATTGTTTCCAGAATCTCGCATTTAAACTTTCCCTAAAGAAAGAGAGTGATTGGGGATAACAAATATAAAATGTTGCATAGCATATGCGAGATTGGTTATTTGTCTTATGATGCTGTCAACACCCTAAAAAATGTCAGAGAAAAAATGTCACAAAGAATAATAGGCTAAATATCACAGAGAAAAATAGGCTAAATTAAATAGCCTAACATGCCCATCAAAACTATAGGCTAAGCCAAAAATACATATAAACGAGAACTGTTGGCTTACTAGCTATAGCCTACTGCATAATGGAATCTTTTTTAACATCCACGCAAAACAGAATGACACTGACTGACGACCGTTTCAGAACGTCTCTCCTCCAAAATCCGATCACAAAGGTTGAATGTTCTCTGAAGGTGCACTCGCGCCGACCTCTAATGCAAAGAACATATCATGCCAGGTTTCTCAGGACAGGGAACTGGTGACTGTGTGAACACCACCACTGCAGAAAGTTTTGTTCACTTCAAGTTCAAGCACAGATGCGCTGATGTCAAAGCATCTCGGGAGTGACCGGGTTATTGTCAGACCGCCCACCTAAAGTACACTATAGTTACTGACCGCAATCCACCTTTAATTCAAAATGTAATCCCGCGCAGCAATAAATCTTATCGGGAGCCACGGGAATGCAGACCTCTAATAGGGTGGTCTTGGAGCTAGCACTCTTTGACCTACACATTCTGGAATGGATTCCTGCCTATTCTCCCAACCTTGAGCTCTCTTCTTCTCCACCAGTCCGACCAGGCCTACTGGACTTTCTGGTTCCGAATAGTTCTCTGGTCCTCCTTCCTCTGCTGGTCCTGCTCAGCCTCCTGGCTCCTTTGTCTCCACTGGTCCCGACCAGCCTCCAAGCTCCTGCATTCCATCCATGGAGGTCATCCAAAGCCCCATCATCCTCGCAAGTTCCATCCAGCTCCTCGGCTCCTCCCTTTCCACTGGCTTTCTTTCAGCTTCCATCCATGTTTCACCAAGGACTACCTGACCTCTAGCTGCGCCTCAGCCCTCCACCCCTATGGCTCCACAAGGCTCCTGCTTCCCTCCGGTTCATCCTTTGTCCTTGCTCCCACCGGATCTGCCTCTGTCGTCCAAGCCCCAGTTCCAGAGGTGGAGCCGGGGAATCCATAAACAAAAACTAGTTTTGTTCCTTTTCCTGTGTTTAGTAAATGCATAAACAACCTGTGCAACCTGGAATTATCAGAAATGGATAGGCCTATAGAGAAGATGACAGATTATTATTATTATTTTTTTTTATATTTGTTTTGTGGGCCGTAGTGAAATAATGAGAATTTTCGTGAATCGAGCAGTTTTTTGTGTTAAACAAGATGTTTTTGAGATGAGTAAGCTAATCTAATTAATCTTTTATTATCCTCGCAGCGCATTGGTTATGCGGTGATGCGCTATGAAATTATTGCGGGGCAAAGGACTAAACGGTCTCCACCAGGCACGCCATATGCAAATCCACATGCATGGCCCGTTCACTGTTCAACAGACTGCTGCAATGTCCGAGAGTCTCTCCCGTCTCATGGTGTTTCTCATGTTTTCAGTCGGTGCAAGCAAAGCGAGCAAGAAAATTTTCTTTCACACGATGCGATGTTCATCAGCACAGTCAAGAAAAACTTAAAGAGGTTGCCATTGCCAACGTTTACTTGACTAGTTTTGACTCTCTGAACAGTGAGTTTTCTTGCTTGTGCCCTGATCAGGCCATTCATGTGAACTTGAATCTCGCTCAGGACGTGCACTGTCTGTGGCGGTTTGACTCAAGCCCAAAGTATACTTGGTCCTTCTGCGTTTTTTCTGCGTAATTTTCGCCATTGGGGGGGTCCGTGGACGTTTGCAGACCCTGTCCGTGTGCAGCCGTATTTTTGTGACCGCACTACAGCATATAGTGTCTTTCCGCACGTAAATGTATTTATTTTATTAAGTAATCTATTAGATAATACATAATGGTAATTGGGTAAAGAGATAATGAGATCAAATGGAAAATTATATATTATATATACAGTATACGGTACTGCTTGAAAGTTTGAGATCCTCTTGCAGAATTTGTGAAAATGTGAATAATTTTAACAAAATAAGAGGGATCATACAAAATGCATGTTATCTTTTATTAAGTACTGTCCTGAATGAGATATTTTACATAAAAGATGTTTACATATAGTTCACAAGACAAGAAAATAACTGAATTTATAAAAAATGACCAGTTCAAAAGTTTATGTACCCTTGATTCTTAATACTGTGTGTTTGTCCTGATCAGTTAAACTGCCAGCACCTTTTCCAGCATCTTCTGCATATTTGAACCCTTTCCAACAGTGACTGTATGATTTTGAGATCCATCTTTTCACACTGAGGACAACTGAGGGATTCAAACATAACTATTAAAAAAGGTTCAAACACTGATGCTCCAGAAGGAAACACGATGCATTAAGAGCCGGGGGATGAAAACTTTTTGAATTTGAGGATCAAGGTCAATTGTTCTTAATTTGTATCTTGTGTTGCTTCCAAAGGGCAGTACTAAATGAAAAAAGAAAAAGATTAAAAAAAATAAGAAAAATTTGGACATCTTCATCCTGTTCAAAGTTTTTCACCCCCCGGCTCTTAATGCATCGTGTTTCCTTCTGCAGCATCAGTGTATTGGCAGATGCTTTATCATCCAAATAATTTCCAAGAAAGTTCACATATAATGTAAATGGCAAATGCTAGAATTTGTAGCTCTAATGTCATACAATGAATATGAGAAGTGGTGGATTGAGGAGAGTTACTAAAGATCAACAAGAGCTGCTCAAATCTGACAGTAGCGCAGGATATTGGCTGAAGTGTGGAGGTGATGAGCTTTGATTTCTGTTTTCTGTAGAGTTTCAAGTCTCTCTCAGCACCTCCTGAATCTACAGATGTAAATGATGATCCCTTCAGTTCTCTGTCCTTATTTGATGGTGTGAGAGAATCTGTCCTCAGCTGAGAGACAAACTGGAGGATTTCTGCAAAGAGGACTTCAAGAAGATCTCTGACAGAGGTAAAGTCCTGGAGATTCATCTGCTCTCAGAAATGATCCTCCATCATCTCATGTCATGTAGATCATCATGTTAGAAATGTCTTAGGGATAATTTTCCCTTGACATGATAAATCACACTCTTCTTGTCTGTTGATTTCCACAGGCACTTTCACCAACATTGTTCCCAGGACCAGGAACTACTTCCTACAGTGTAAGTCACTAAGAAAACAAGCAGAAAAACTCACTGAGTGTGTTCATGTTCTTCCTGTAGAAGGAGAAAGAAAATATGACAGAGTTTTTATAGTTGATCATGTAAATGATTAGCACATGATATCTGGTAAACTGTATTGAGACACTGATGATATATTGAAGAGTTCAGCTACACTGAAAAATTATAACGCTGAGTAAAAATTAAGGGTCCATAATTATGCAGTAGTTAAGCATTAACACAGCCATAGTTAAATGAACTGAAGATATTAAGGGCTTATTAGCATTATTTAAAACTTATCAAACATTTGAAGGATAAATAAGCAGAAATAAGCCCATAATTAATGGTAAACTGAATGTACAGTAATGCCTTCTAGGTGTGTGTACTTTGAAATGGAAAAATGAAGAATCTGTTCATTTATTACATATTCGACCCATGAACATACATAAACAAATCTTGTGCCGTTTTTTTTTTAATATTTCTTATTTTTGTTTCATCAAAAACAAAGATCAAGCCGTGCTGTCATCAGTTTTATTCAGCTCCACGCAAGTCTCTGATACATTTGTTCGGATTACAACTACATTTGATCTCTTTCTCATCAAACAGCCAGACTAATAAATGGCTCGACACAACCCGTACTAGAGCAGAGCCTAGACAGAGCTTTCTTCTGGTACACATAAATTCGGTGTGTGAAATACTAATTTATCGTATTAAATATTCATTTACGTGGCATCTGCTCTCACAACTACCCCTAGCCTACCTATTTGCACACCGCTGTTTTATTTAGGCAAGGCAAGGTTATTTATATTGCACATTTCATACACAAAGGTAATTCAAAGTGCTTTACAAATACAAATACAAATAAGAATTTAAATAATGATATAAAATGCATTAAAACAGTTAAGGGACAGCGCGGAAGATAAAGAGATGCTGTCATCAGTTCTTTCTCAGTTCCGTGCAACAGAATAATAGTAGTCATCTGCTACAGTTGTGCGGATTCTTAACTCGTCCACTGCAAGGACATTTCATCTTTCTCATCAAACAACCAGACTAATGAATGGCTCGACAATTTTTTCATACCATAAATTTGTGTGTCGTGAAATTATTTTATCATATTAATTATAATTTACATTACATCTGCTGTCACAACTACTCCTAGCCTACCTATTTGACACACCACCGGTTTTATTTAGCTGACCAACTTTTGAAATCTGTGTGTCAAAACTGTGCGACGCACTGCACACTGCTCAGAGAGAATGTTAGATTACATTGTAGTGAAGTACAGAGCAGCAGTCCTGACTGTTGTTTTGAGCAATACACTGAGTTTATTTCATTAACACTGAGTATTAGCATAGTAATCAGCATTTCGAGTGAATCAATTGAATAAAATGCCTCATTCATTAACACAGTGACTTGCTGCCACCTACTGGTGATATTTCATATTCGTTTCATCTTGTAATTTTATTTCATATTTCTGTATTTAAAGTCCCCATGAACCGGAAGTTGCAAACAACTTTTCTCCAGTGTTGTGACGTATTTCAAAGTGAAACGGAATATTGAATAGAGGGCAAGGTTTTTCTTTAGCGCTCCTCCTCTCCATCTCTCGCTCATAGCAGACTAACGGTTGGAGGGGAGTGGTTTAAGCGTTTTCAACCCAAGCCGTCAAACTGACGCCATCAGAGAAGGAACGCCATTCCAGACCGGAAGTAACTTTTCAGAATTTTGATTAAAGATTACCGCGACAAACAATTTCTGTGTATTAACTTGCATGGATTAATTGTTTACTAAAAGACTAGTAATATGCATAACAAAGTAAATAGGGTCAATTTTGATTTCATGCCGACTTTAAAACATTATGTTTTAAAACAAAATTAAAGGTGCCCTAGAACCAGTTTTACAAGATGTAATATAAGTCTAAGGTGTCCCCTGAATGGTCTGTGAAGTTTCAGCTCAAAATACCCCATAGATTTTTTTTTTTAAATTTTTTTAACTACCTATTTTGGGGCATCATTAAATATGCACCGATTAAGCGTGCGGCCCCCGAGCTCTCGACTATAATACAGTGCATTTACAAAGTTCACACAGCTAATATAACCCTCAAATGGATCTTTACAAAATGTTCGTCATGCATCCATATGCATTGGATCATGTGAGTATTGTATTTATTTGGATGTTTACATTTGATTCTGAATGAGTTTGAGGCTGTGCTCCATGGCTAACGGGCTAATGCTACACTGTTGGAGAGATTTATAAGAATGAAGTTGTGTTTATGATTATACAGACTGCAAGTGTTTAATAATGAAAATAGCGACGGCTCTTGTGTGAATACAGTAATAACGGTAACTTTAACCACATTTAACAGTACATTAGCAACATGCTAACGAAACATTTAGAAAGACAATTTACAAATATCACTAAAAATATCATGATATCTTGGATCATGTCAGTTATTAATGCAGTTATTATTATTGTTATTATTGTTATTATTGCTGCCATTTTTTGCTTTGTTCTTGCTTGCTTACCTAGTCTGTGATTCAGCTCTGCACAGATCCAGACGTTGCCTGTCTAATGCCTTTCATAATGTTGGGAACATGAGCTGGCATATGCAAATATTGGGGTCATATATTAATGATCCCGCTGTTACGTAACAGTCGGTGTTATGTTGAGATTCGCCTGTTCTTCGGAGGTCTTCTAAACCAATGAGATTTACATAAGAAGGAGGAAACAATGGTGTTTGAGACTCACTGTATGTCATTTCCATGTACTGAACTCTTGTTATTCAACTATGCCAAGGTAAATTAAATTTTCCATTCGATGTCACCTTTAATCTCATTCCATTATGCATTTGCAGTTGGCATCTGACTCCAATTTAAATCATTATTATATTTAGATTGGTTTTTAATTAGAAATTATAATAACTATTTTTTATGTATTCATTTAGATATTTGATTATTCTGGGTATCCCATACTTTTAATTATTCGTTCATTAGGGGCCCGATGTCGCACATAGAACTTACGCCGCCTGGAACGTAGTCTCACGGACACAAACTCGTCAGTTCTGATCCTAGACAGAGGACGCAGGGTGAACTATTTACCTTTTAGTAGGCCACACTCTGCTTGCTCATAACAAAAAGTGTAATTTTTTTATGGTCATGAAAACTGAAACTTGCTAAGGCAGTGATAGTCAGAAATCGGAAGGTCTCAAATGATGTGCCCCATGCTCCAATCATTCATAAGCTTTGTGTATGATCTATCCTGAACACAGATTTGCGGTAACACCAGACTCCACTTTAATCTACTTGAAAAATGATTTAACCCTCTGGGGTCTGAGGATTTTTGGGGCCCTGGAGAAGTTTTGACATGCCCTGACATTTGTGCATTTTTCAGTTGTTTATAAACATATTAATGGAAAAGGTGTCATTACACTGTATTCAGCAGGAACTAGGCTACCATAATATGTGAGGAACATGTATGTGTTTGTATTTTTGAAGGAATAATGTTTATGCGTGGTTATTGAAAAAAACAAAAAACAAAAAAGTCACTGAAATAAGGCCACAAAATAAATACAAAATATGTGTTCACAAGACTTCTGTGTATTGGAGGTTGTAGACTACAATTTTTGCTTCAAAATGATGTAAAAAATTATCCTGCCAACTCATTCATATAAAACAATATATTGATTTAAATTTTGTAAGACACTTTTTTGTCAAGAAACAGTATGCATGGAGGTGTGAATCTTCATGAATAATGCTGTGATTCGCACCTGAGAAGACAAAGACCCAAATAATGACCCGCCCTTTCAGTTAGGTAGGCTATGTGAAAAATCCCTCTGTGATCATGCTGATAACAGGAATACGTTAATACAATGTCCACTCTTGACAAAAAACATGATTTTTGTGATCTCATGCATGCACGTATTATTGCACATCATGTAAAGAAAATTTTGTATAGGCCTATTATGTTTTAAATTACAATACCAGTCAAAAGATTGGACGCATTACTATTATGTTTTTAAAATAATGCGCCTGAACACACCTCATTTTCAGACCAGCACGGCCTGCTTTCTGAATCAGGCTGAAACTAGCAAAAAACACGTTGAGTCGCACCTGGTGCTGCATTGCGCTGAGTGTATGATAGGGCCCAAAGACTTAGAGGGCAGGTGAACGTTTACATGGTATTTATTCCACAAAGTGTAAACAGATAGTAGTGAGCTACAATGAATCATGTTCAGTTGTATGGAAAAGTTATTTCTTTATATTCCAAAATGGCAGACTGCAGGAACAATAGCCCAATATATCTAATCGTAATCCATAGTGTTGTAGTCAAGACCACCTAAACTGAGACCAAGTCGAGACCAAGACAAGATCAAGACTTTGGGGGGTTGAGACCAAGACAAGACCAAGGTAAGTCGAGACTGAGTCAAGACCAAGACCAGACTAGCACTCCTCAAATTCATCTGAAAGATCCACAGTTACTGCCTGAGAAATTACTTATTTTTAATCAGTAATTACAGTTAGAATAAGACGACACTATATTGAGCTGTTAACAACAGAATTCATGTTAACACTGCAGAGGTGGAACAGAAGTTGCATCTGAATTAGTACAGATGCATAAATAATGTTGAGATTAATGTTTTAAAAATAAATTTTTCTTTATTGAACATTTGTAAAAATGTCATGTTTGCAATTGTGCTCATATTTGAGTAAACAGCTCTCTTTCTTGTGATATTGCTTAATTATTGTTAGAATCTAATAATTCAACTTAATAATACAATTCAAGAAGATCTGTTCAGGTTGAGCGATCTAGCACACAAAAGCTGGTACCAGGGTATCAAATGGAAGACTCAGACACAGAGAGTGCAGTTCAACCAAGATACAAAGTTTATTCGGCCAGAGAGCCAATATATATTGAAAATATAGGAAGTGAAAATGGCAACTCAGCATTAATACTATCAGTAGGGATTGTACACAACTCTAAGGAAAGCACCGTGTTCTCTAAGCATGATGTAATGGCTAGACAGAGATACAGAGACACAGGAAATCAGGCACAGGATGTTCTTAGAATCTTACAATTACATAATTTGTTATAATATAAATATCAAGATCTTATACAAGTACTTTTTTGCAATCATATCTTGAATTTTGTGGGCATTTGTATTAATTTTGGTAACACAAACAACACAACAGTAACAAAATAAATGAAATTAGAAATAAGTTAATGATTGCATTTGAAGCAGGAAGTTTTACATCCATAAATTAGTGCTTCTGTTAGCTTTGATACATACTTGTGCATCTATTGTGTCTTGTTGGGAATAGTCTGAAGCTGTAGAAATAGACGGTCCCTTTCCACACATGCTTAAAATCTGGTACAAGTAACGCTGTAGCACAATAAAATGCAGATAGAGATATATTAACTGAGAAAATATGAACACAAAAAGCACACGATTACTAGGCTAATATAAATGGTCTATTTGTGCTCCTCCAGACATAACAGGTATTTTTTACAAGAATAAAACATGTTTATAATGCAATATGAAAAAGTCATAGCCCTTTATCACAACACAGAACACTACATATAATATTGTTTCCACCTCATAATGACACAAAGCCATGTCAGATAGCAGAAGTAAGTTATTTCAACATTAGATGCTAGTTTGACAAAAGCTTGTCGTTAAATATCTCTTCTGGTGGACAACAGGCCCGTAAACACTTCAAAGCTTGAAAAGATGGTAGTGTTGTGTTACTTTCAATTGCACGTTATAAGTGACAAACTCACGGTGCTTACAAAGATGAATCGAGCAGCATTTAATGGGAATAACAGATTGATGCATTGATGTCAGTGCTATTCTTCAAAATTATGCTGAGATATACTTAGCATATTTACTTAGAACATAGCGATTTCACTGAGCCAATTCGCTATTCCAGTTTATCATGCAGCCTACGATTACATTGTAATGATCTGGGTGTATGTTGCTTAAAAACATGTTTGGGGTTTTCCAGAGCCTTGCAAATGATGGAGGCGAATATGCTACACCATTCTCTGCTTTGTGTTTTTCTAAAACGAAATATCATCGTAAATGGTAACTTGTGTAATGTGGATAATTAACAATGCACTATAGGTTACAATGCGATCAAGCACGACGAGTGTTCACGTTGCACGAGCGTTCTGTCTCAAACAAATGTGCGACTGCACTGTACAGGTCAACTTATGATAAATTTGACATTGATGTATGTAAAAAAGAGTTAAAGAGCAAAAAAGAGTACAACTCTACACCCAAGCGAGATCAAAGTGCAGAAAACAATGAAAATACGTATCACTGTGATGAAATGGCTATTGTCATGATGACGCCAGAATGGTGATGAAGATTGCAGCCATGTCTTAGATGATAGGCCCAGAGAGTCCTCAATGAAAGTGATTGCTGAAACGAAATTCGAAAACGGTAGAAGAAATCCGTGAAGTGAGGACCTGCTTACTTCTGAAATTTGAAAGTTTTTGCTCTCATTGCCATGGCAGCTCAGTGACATTCAGAATGATAGGCTGACATAAAACGACACTGTTACATTTAATATATTCCGTCATTAAAATTACTGCCATTTTAACTTTGTAGCAAACAATTGTTTGTGACATACAGGATAAGGAAGTAAGAAGAGACTATAATCTCAATATTGGCATGAGCACAGTTATTGCTCATTGAGAGAAGCAACACACATGATGTTTGTCATGTCGCCTCACACAGCCTGAACACAAACACTCTTCTGCAGAAAAATGAATATAACAGAAACTCTTTACATGTCAAACATACAGTAACTGAACATTAAACACTAACAGGTCTTTCCATCAAAAACACATAAAATAACACTTGATTTCAACATTTACTCTCCTGATCCACTAAAAATCATCTGCCCAGTTTCAGTTAATTCAACACTAATTATTCAGGTAGTTCCAACACAAATGGGTTAAGTAAACTTCAGTTTTACATATTTAAGTAGATTTTTCACAATAAAATTAGGACAGAATGTTCAGTAATTGTGTGCTTTTGAACTAATTTAACTAAGTGAATTTAAAAAGCAGAAAAAAATAATTTTTATGGTGTACATTAAAAGATAGGACAGATTCATAATTCCTGATTGTTATGTGCTTTATCTCCATCAGATTCTCATCAGCTCACTCTGGATCTGAACACAGCACACAAACGCCTCCTTCTGTCTGAGAGGAACAGAGTGATTAAATCAACTACCAGAGATCAGTTGTATCCTGATCATCCAGACAGATTTGATTATTATCATCAGGTGTTGTGTAGAGAGAGAGTGTTGTGATCGACGCTGTTACTGGGATTGAGTGAGTGGGAAAAATGTGTCTATATCAGTGTCATATAAGAGCATCAGCAGGAAGGGAAAGGGTGAAGAGTGTTTGTTTGGACGTAATGATCAGTCCTGGAGTTTGTACTGCTCTCCTGATAGTTACTCATTCATACACAATCACAGAAAGACTAAACTCCCAGTAAAGCCCATCATCAGCAGTAGAATAGGAGTGTATGTGGATCACAGTGCAGGAACTCTGTCCTTCTACAGCGTCTCTGGAGACACAATGAGCCTCATCCACACAGTCCAGACCACATTCACTCAACCGCTCTATCCTGGGTTTAGGGTTTATAAAGTATCATCAGTGAAACTGTGTCAATGAATCAGAATAGACTGATGAGAGTTTTTACCCGTAATACTTTGAGCTGGTTTGATAAGATAATCCAAGTTAAGAGGCTTGACACAGAAAGACATACTTAACTTACATTTAATTAATAGCTATTGATTTTTACAACCAAATGAATCAATACTGAATTTACTTAAGCTGAACAATGAAACCAAAATTATTTGCCAGTTATCATAAATAAAGGTGACTTGACTTAATAAACATCAGGGATAAACACCAGCAGGATGACTGAGGGTTTAAAGGATTAGTTCACCCTAAAATTAAACTTCTGACATTAATTACTCACCCTCACACCGTTCCAAACCCTTAAGACTTTCGTTCATCTTCAGAATACAAATGAAGATATTTTTGATGACAGAATGCTGTCAAATTTCCTTCCATAGACTGCATTTGTAACTATCACTTTGACGCTTCAAAAACTTTATAAAGAGATTGTAAAACTAATCCATATGAATCGAGTGGTTTATTTCAAATTTTCTGAAGAGAAACAATCACATCTTATAATGAACACATTTAATTTAGGCTTTTATTTGCATATAAACATTGATCAGCGAACATAAGCAGAAAATGAATAACACACCAGAACAAACCTCTTCTGGAAGCTCAAACGTGCTGCGTAACACACGAGAATGAACCTTATTGGTTAAGAGTCCATGAAGACAGAGACATACAGGTGATCATGACAGTAACAGTAAGATGCTATAGAGTCTCTTCATTACATTAATACTACAGTTGAACTTCTGTCACTGAAATAACCTGTTCAGGTTCTTCTGGTCGAGCCCTAGAGCCCTATTGGTTGAGTAAACAATGAGCTCCCACTAAACTCCATGATAAAAGTCAGAGAAGGTTTAAGGTTGAGTGAGAAAAACAAGATAAAGAGAGCAAGAGAAACCCAGAAAAAACAAGCAAGGAAACTAACCGAGAAGAGAGAGGAAATATGAGACAGAAGAAGATGGACACACACTGAGACTCACTGCAAACATTTCTGTATGATACCAGCAAATACAAGACTTTCATGAATCAATCGCACAGTTTGAAGATCAATTCCTGTAAATGAAGGATCTGAGGATCTCAAACCTGTGTGTGTAACTTCAACCATACATCTGTGTTGTGCTTTATTTTCTTTGTTTTTATATTCTGTATAATCATTTATCATCATTAGTCATGTATGTATTTGTCATTTGATTTACACACTTTATCATTTCATCATTTTATTATTTATGTCGTTTACTTTTGTATATTTTATGTTACTTATTTCCTGTTACTGTAGTTTAATCTTCTGATTGTGGTTTTCACAGAATGCGGCATGTTTGTCTTCATGAATAGGAGATCAGAGGAATATCACAGTTTCAGGGTTTTATGGGATGCTGATGTGAAGCAGTCTGGAATAAACACACTTATTGTATTTGTGCTGGTCAGATACAGTGCCCTCCACTAATATTGGCACCCTTAGTAAATATAAGCAAAGGTGGCTGTGAAAATAAATCTGTAAATCCTTTTGATCTGTCATTAAAAAAAAATCACAAAATTCTAACCTTTCATTTATGTAAAACAATTGAAAATGGGGGAAAAAGCTCATTGTGAAATAAATGTTTTTCTCTATTTCACGTTGGCCAAAATTATTGGCACCCAATTATTGCAACCTCCTTTTGCCAAGATAACAGCTCTGAGTCTTCTTCTATAATGCATGACGAGTTTGGAGAACAACCTGACAAGAGCAGAGACCATTCCTTCATACAGAATCTCTCCAGATGCTTCAGATTCCCAGCTCCATGTTGGTGCTTCTTCTCTTCAGTTCACTCCACTCATTTTCTTTAGGGTTCAGGTCAGGGGACTGGGACAACCATGTCAAAAGCTTCATTTTGTGCTCAGTGACACATTTTTGATGTTTGTTTTGGATCATTGTTTTGATGGAAGATCCAACCATGGCACATTATTGGATTCTAGCAGAAGGTCAGGTTTGTTTTTTTTATCTGTTGGTATTGATAAATCCATGATGCCATGTATCTGAACAAGATGTCCAGGACCTCCAGCAGAAAAATAGGCCACAACATTAAAGATCCAGCAGTATATTAAACCGTGGGCTTGGGGCACTTTTTATCCATGTGTGCACCAAATCCATCTGGTGGGTTTCAGTTAATGTTGTTTAACTGATGAATGTACGAATGAACTGTCTTCTTAAATAACAACACTGAAATAAGAATGCGCTGTTTATCTTTCAATCAGTTATGTTAAAGTTGAGTTGGTTACTATAGCAACAGTAGGCTTCCGATACGTTTTCTTTCCGAATTATCACTAGACAGTAGAAAAGTGAAAATGGAAGCATTATATTAAAGTTAAAAGATAAAACCCTTCATATCATGGAGAGGTGTGTTATAAAATGTTTCATATAAACTTTGGTATCTATCCCCCACCCAATGGAGAGGTGGATCCTCTGTGTCTGCACTCAAAAGCTAAAGAATCACAAAACAATGTACTTATTTCAGACCTGAGGCAGCTGGAAAAAGAAACTTTACAATAACTGAAAGAAGAAAGAAAGAACATAAACAACTTATTAAATAAAGAAATAGAGAAAAAAGTACAATTCTGAAAACATTTGAACTAAGACTGCATTCTATCACTTTGGCTGCTAAACTTCTCCCCCTCATCAGCCTTAGAGATGCCAAAACACTGATACATGCATTCATATTTTCACGTCTATAGATCTGGAACTCACTCCTCCAGTCTCTTCACTGCATCACATCAATCTGGAAATTCAAATCTCTACTCAAAACTGTTTTCTCTCTGTTATTTGTCCTAAAGTGATGCATGTTATTGCTCTCAAAGTGGAACTTGGTCACCTTGTTTATACAATGTTATCATGTTATGTTATCACATTGCATGTTTGTACTATGTAATGTGCAGCGTAATGATATATTTTGTGTTTGCCTTGGATTACTCATTGTCTTTGAATATTTTATGTAATACTATTTAAAGCATTTAGCTTTGGAAAGTGTCTATATAAATGAAACATATTATTATTAGCACTGTTGTCACTGTAAAAGAGCACTGCAAATGTGATTAAATCTGCGTCACTTCTGGCAAACCATATGCAAGAGATAATGTTGAATATTCAATTGGTGACTCTCAAACAGCTACTGCTACCGTCCCTTGTTGTGAAAGCTGTGTAGCTTTATAATCACCACCCAGGACCGTTTTTGTTGTTGTGATTTGAAGGCCATTTTGCTCCGCAACCTGTGAGCCTGTCTATCTTCTGCTGACCATCATGACACTCCAGATCAAGAAATTGTGGTAGCTATGACTTGAAAAACTCCACCGGCTGCTGGTCAACTCCTCAGGTAAGTTAGTGATAATGATACAGCCCCATCTACTCTGATTTTCTAAGTCTACATCTCCCTGTCATCTCATCAACTTCCATTATGTACATGGCCAGTCTAGAATCCTCTGTGTCAGAACTGTGGGTTTCCAACTCCCCCAGCTGATCACTTGTCCTGAATTTCTGAAGCAGTAGCATCAAGATTCTTTGCAAATTTACTGAATTTGTCTTCCGTTGCCGCTGAGATACAGGCTGCGTCTGAAAGCTTAAGCAGCTGACTTGTTACCTTACTGGCCTATCAGGCAATGACATTGCAGGCAGCGTTTGTGCAAGAAGTTACCTCACAAAACTGATTTCAGACAGAGTTCTGAGGCAATTCAATGATCTACAAGAAAACAGAGAGCTTTGATAAATAAGTGAATATTTAATCACTACAATATTAATTTGCACACAAACTGACCACCAATCACAACTTTCAGATGCCACCTTTAATCTTTTTTTAGCTCAACTGTCACAGACTGCACATGATTGTGGGATAACATTTTTCACCACTAAATTTTCACATTTTTTCACATACAAACCTCTTAACTAAATCAAAGAACAGCTTAATTCTAAATGAAACACATTGAGACTGTATGGAATACAGGATGTGACATGGACAAGTGATGGATTCGGACATGCCTTGTTGCCTTCCTATCTCTGTATGCTGCCTGTGGATGTGGCTTTTTCAGCTAGATGCATTTATTTACTGCAGTGCAACATTCAAATGGACTCAACATAGAGAGACAGTGCAAAATATCAATAAATGTAAGTCAGAAAGGACAACATTAGTGTGTTGACTGCAATTCATGTGAAAACAATGCACTTATTGTGTACATGCATATTTATACATTGTAACTACCTGCATGTAATTACATCTGTAATTAATTTCTGTAATTTTATAATTACACTGTTGACACTTCTCTTACACCTTAACCTACCCAGAAACCTTCCCATACCACCAAACATGTCCTTACCCATATCCCAACTCAAGCAGTGTGTTTTGCAATACAATATAAACACAATAAGTGCATTGTACTTTCTTTTTTTTTTCTTTTTGATGTAAATACATAGTAGTTAGGGCCACCTAATATAAAGTGGGACCAGAATATGCTTTACAGATTTGCAGACACATTTTTCGCACGTGACACGAACACAGTACCAGGAAACAGGAAACTCCTCAGTTCAGAGAAACTGAAACTGAAGTGTAGTTGAGCTTGTGCGTTTGTATATCAGTATTTATGCAGTAAAATGGCAGAAGTCGGAATTTCTCTGGATGAGTTCAAGTGTCCAGTGTGTCTGGATCTCCTGAAGGATCCAGTGACCATTCCCTGTGGACACAGTTACTGTAAGAGCTGTATTACAGGCTGCTGGGATCAGGAGATCAGATGAGAGTCTACAGCTGCCCTCAGTGCAGACAGACCTTCAGTCCAAGACCTGCTTTAGCTGAAAACACCATGCTGGCTGAAGTGGTGGAGAAACTGAAGAAGAGAAAACCTCCTGCTGACTGTTACGCTGGAGCTGGAGATGTGCAGTGTGACGTCTGTACTGGAAGAAAACACAAAGCCGTCAAGTCCTGTTTGGAGTGTCTGAACTCTTACTGTCTGAATCACCTTGAAGAACATGAGAGTTTCTTTAAAAGAAAGAGACACAATCTGACTGATGCCACTGGAGGACTGCAGGAGATGATCTGCCAAACACATGATAAACTCCTTGAGGTTTTCTGCCAGACCGATCAGAAGTGTATCGGTACGATGGATGAACATAAAACCATGAAACTGTATCAGCTGCAGCAGAGAGGACAGAGAAACAGGTATGAACTATAAGCATTCTCATGTGAAACACAAGGTGAGACTTGTCTTTAGCTGCAATGAGTTTCTTGACCCAGTTTCCTTTTGACAAATGTGTCATAACTACAACACAGATTCCCACTAGTGTGCACTCCAGAGTTCGGTTGTTGAGCAAAAGTACAGCTAAACCGATTGGTGGTAAGTGTGATGGCATTGGCTTTATGGCGTGTTCAAAACATACATCAATCATTGCGGTCTATATGTGTCAACTTCTGGTTCAACCAATGGTAGGATGTTGGGGCAGGCCAATGAGAGGTTTAGTGTCAGCAGTTACAGTGTTTTCAAATCATTTCAGGAAGTATGCATTTATGAGATAAAATGCACATGAACATCTGTAATGTAGGGAGTGGAGAGTTGGAGATCCATGTGCAGGCTTTAATAAACAGAATGAGCGTAGTCATACAGGCAAAGGGTCAAACACCAGCAAACAGATACAAGAAGGCAAGGTCTTCTTTTATTATTTTATAATTTTATTTGAAAGAGACTTTTTTGTTTTTCTCTGTGGGCGCCGCCATTACATGCGCACGAAGAGTGAAGAGAGAACGGTGAGACGGTGAAATGAGCAGTGATGCACTGAAGACGAATGCGTTCATTTTTCAGGTAGTTTATAATTTCAAAGTTATGTTTAGACCAGTGACACGCATTACAGATGCATGAAGTTTAAAAGTCTCCGTTCATGCTTATGAGTTGTTTATTGAACGTGACGCAACAAGTTTTCCATCGTGTCTATGTGTGTGCGTGAAGCTGTAAAAAGGCTTACTAACGGTTAGCAAGTGATCCAGCGTAGGAGTTGAATACTCTTGTTTCCTTTGAGTTTAAGTACAGTTTTGTTTCATTTGTTCAAACGAACTTGAAACAGTAAACGCTGCTACTGAATCGTGTGAAAAGGGTTCGTGTGGATAGGGCCGTGTGTTGTTCGTCTTCTCAATACGCCTCCATCAGCTGGGATTGCGGCCTCGTTGGATCAAGCAGCTGTCGTCAGGATCGCGTGGACAAACGCTGTAGGTTATTGAGTGAAGAGACAAAACCCTGCCATCCGCTGGACATCATTCAACATCTCGTCCACGAACTAAGAGTGGTGATGTTGTAACGATCAGCCAAATTGGTTGTGTCACAAGATTTAAAATGGGGTCAGATTTTACTGTGTGAGTTTGTTAGTGGTTAAAAGAATGAGACATAAAACAGTGATAAAGTTAAATAAGAATTGTGTATTTATAATATTCACAGGAACTTTAAAACAACACAATAAAACCAGGAAAACTCAGTCTGTTAAAAGCATACAGTCCAAAGTACCATACCCCAAAACAGTCCAAGAATCCTAGTGTGCTGATAAAGTCCCAAAGTGAGTGTCCACCGGTGTATATACAAATGTCCATGTAGTGATAGTCCAAAGGTTGTAAAGGTTGTGACTGGAGAGGTAAGTCCACAAATGGTAACTCCACAATCCAGTTGACTGTTAGTGAGTCTGTGTTTGTTTGCCATGCTGCTCTCTTTATACAGATGTTTTTCTGCTTCCTGTCATGTGACTGGTCACATGACAGGCCAACCATTCACTTCTTAAAGACATACACACTTAAATGTTAAGAGGAATAAAATGGACTGAAAAAACATGTAAACCAATTAAAACTCTATTATACATAAATCGATGTAATAATAGAGCGGTAAAACATGCCTTTTGTGTGACAGTGTCACAATGTACACTATTTTCTTCGTTTTCTTCTGAACTCTGGTAAGCAAACCATCGTTTTCTTTTTGTGAGAGATCAGAACTGAACTTTCGAATCGCACAATTATCATTATTGGAACTGTGAATAGTGGATTTACCTGCAAAGGGATTCATAGACTTTCTTCTGTGCACATTCATGAACTTTTTGAGTTGTAAATTCAGGAATGGACAGAGTATAACTTTTTAATTTTTCGCCCTGGATTTTTGAACTTTTCGTGCCAAATTGGAGTGAATTTAAGTGGACTTTTGAATTCAAGTGAACTTTATTTAAAAGTGACTGAAACCTTTTCAGTGTGTTTAAAAAGGGAAACTGACTCTTTTGTGTTGGTGCAGGCGGACAGCACTGCAGCAGGACCGATCTCTCTTCTTTACTTTCACTTTCATTTTGTTTTTGCCTTTTTCAAGAGAGCAAAGTCCAGTTGTAAAAGCCGTTCTCACGGCTGGTGAACGGTGCGCTTTTGAGCGCTTAAGAGCTGTTCTCACAGCTGGTAAGAGGGCGGCTGCAAGGAGAGAGAGTGCACACGACAGGCTGCACTATTCCCTGTCTATGTTTGCAGCGGTCATTCCCCTGCGTGCTTCGGCACCTAAAAGAGTAGTCCTAAAAGAGCTTACACAAGTAGATTCGTGTCTTTTTAAAGATGTCGTTCTACTTGTGTGTTTCTGGATGCGGTCGTTATCTGTCACCGCGGGATGGTCACAAACGCTGTATCACGTGGATGTGGATGAGTCATGTACCCATTGTGGGAAGATGACCGTTGCGGAGTTGCGGTCTAGACTCCAGTTCCTGCAAAGGGGCGGAGTCCCAGTGCCGCTGCCTCGTTCCAATCCCCCTCAGAGGGTTGCTTCGAGCAGCGGCACTGGTGATTTGAGGGTGACGGTGAGCGCGCTTTCTTCGGGGAACCAACCCCCTAGGAACCCTCACTCCTCCTGCACTCCGCAGCCAGTAGAGCTGCCGGGGGAACGCGGTGGACCACCCCAGAGGTGTGTACCATCCGTATCCTTCGGGGCTCCCCAGGATGACAGGATGTCGATTGCTGCATCGGAGGGTGAGCCTGAAACTTCTGGGGATGACGATTCGGCGCAGCTGCCTCCTTCTGGAGTGACAACTGTGCCTGATTCGGACCCGGAAATGATGGCTATGCTTTCCCGGGCCCCCAACAGGGTCAGGCTCATGTGGAATCCTCCACCGTGTCCCGAACTCTTGAGGCTGGATGATTGGTATCTCGGGGTGGCAAGGGCTGGTTCTCAGCCCCCCACCCCAGTGCCATTCTTCCCGGAGGTGAAGAACTCCCTGGCACATGGACGGCACCTTTTACTGCCTGAAACCATGTCGGTGGGTCCTCCTCCCTCACCACCCTTGATGGCGGGGGCAGCTAAGGGTTATACGCGCATACCCCCTGTGGAACGGGCCATTGCCATGCAACTGTGCCCTAACTCTACCTGGCGGGGGGAGCCGTCTCTCACTTCCCGGGCCTGTAAGTACTCGTCGGATCTTACCGGCAAGGCTTACCAGGCCTGTGGGGAAGCCGCCTCTGCCCTACACGCTATGGCGTTGTTGCAGGTCCATCAGGCCAAGGCACTGAAGGACCTGCACGAGGGTGGTCATGACCCGCAAGTTCTACAGAAACTTTGTGCTGCGACGGACCTCGCGCTTTGTGCGACGAAGGTCACGGTGCGGTCAGTGGGTCATGCGATGTCCATGTTAGTGGTCCAGGAACGCCATCTCTGGCTGTGTCTCGCGGACATAAGGGATACCGACAAAGTCAGGTTCCTTAATTCCCCCGTGTCCCAGGCCGGTCTCTTCAGCGACGCGGTCAAGAACTTTGCCCAGCAGTTCTCAGCTGTCCAGAAGCAGTCTGAGGCCATATCCCACATCCTGCCGAGGCGGTCAGCTGCTGCACCTACACCGCCCGCAGCACCTCAGGCTGCTCGTTGCCGAGGGCGCCCCCCCGCGGCCGCCCCCGCTCCTCAGCAGCAGCCTCCACCCAAGCGGCACCGTGGAGCCGGTCGTGGTCGGAGTGCCCAGCCCGTCCAGGCCCCCGCCAAGAAGGGCGGCAAAGCCAAGAGCAAGAGGCCCTAGGACGGGCGACCCGGAGATGGAGAATCTTTCGTTAATGTCTGTTTGTGTTCCGAAATTTTCAATGAAAGAGCAGTTTCCTTCATCTCCGGGTCTGAAGAGGGCTCGGAGAGCAGTGGGAGGGCAAGAACCTCACCACTCTCATCCCCCTCTTCTGTCGCCAGCAGACAGCAGCGAGCAGCGGGTAAACGAAGCCTTGACTGCTCCCTCTGTCCACCGTGGAACCAGGTAAGTGTTGCCAGGCATACTGTGACACCGCTTCGGGCCGCCTCGCAAAGAGAGCCCCCCGAGCCGCGTCCCTGTGTTCCACCTCGCTGCCCCACTGTGGGTACCGGTGGTCCCTTTGGTCCCACTGTACGTCTCTCTCTGCAGCCTGGTTAGCGCTCCCCAGTCCGTCTCGCTGGCTCTTTCGACCATCAGGCTCGGCTATGCGATTCAGTTCGCCCGGTGTCCCCCCAAGTTCAGGGGCGTCCTCTTCACTACAGTGAAAGATGTCGATGCCCCTGTCTTGCGTGCGGAGATCGCAGTCCTACTGGCGAAGGACGCGATAGAGCCGGTCCCTCCAGCCGATATGAGGTCAGGTTACAGTCTCTACTTCATTGTACCCAAGAAGAGCGGTGGGTTACGACCCTATCCTGGATCTGCGAGTCTGAATCGGAGCCTTCACAAGCTACCGTTCAAGATGCCAAGCAAACGCATTTTCGAATGCATCCGTCCCCAGGATTGGTTTGCAGCGATCGACCTTTCGCGTACTTTCATGTCTCGATTCTTCCGCGACACAGGCCATTCCTGCGGTTCGCGTTCGAAGGACGAGCATATCAGTACAGAGTCCTACCCTTCAGGCTGGCCCGTCTCCCCGCGTCTTCACGAAAGTTTTGGGGAGCCCTGTTCCCATGAGAGACATGGTTTCGCATCCTCACTATCTCGCGAACTGGCTTATTCTAGCACAGTCTCGGATCAGTTGTGCCAACACAGGGATTTGGTGCTCAACACCTCATCCATTTGGGCTTCAGGTCACTGGGAAAGAGCAAACTCGCCCGGTGCAGAGGATCTCTTTTCTCGGTAGGGAGTTGGTTCGGTCGAACAGATAGCACGCCTCACAGAGGAACGTGCTCAGTCGGTGTTTGAACTGCCTGAATTTCAACGGCAGGACAAGCGTTCCCACTGAAATACTTTCAGAGGCTCCTGGGCATATCGCGGCCGAGCGGCTGTTAACCCCGCTCGGATCTGCTTCATATGAGATCGCTTCAACACTGGCTTCACGGCTGATTCCCGAGAGGGGGGCAATGCGGCACGTTCCGGGTGGCAATCACTCAGGAGTGTCGCCAAGCCTTCAGCCCGTGGTCGACCCCTTGTTTTCTTCGGGCTGGAGTGCCCCTAGAACATGTGTCCCGCATTGCTGTGTTTTTCCAACGATGCCTCGACCCTGGCTGGGTGCCACGTACACCGGCTTGCAGTTTCAGGGGGTTTTGATGGGACCTCATCTGCGTGGCCATCAACTGCCTTGATTGCTTGCAGTACGCCTGCTCTGAGGCCGCTTCAATGGCCGCTACGGGGCAAGCATGTACTGGTCCTACGGACAACACTGCGACCGTTGCGTACATCAACCGTCAAGGTGGTCTACCTCCCGTCGCATGTCGCAACTTGCCCGCCATCTCCTCCTGTGGACTCGGAAGCATCTGAGATCGCTTCGCGCCATTCATGTTCCCTGTGTGCTCAACCGTGCGGCCGACAGCTCAGCTCTCACGAGCTGCCTGCCGGGAGAGTGGCGACTCCACCCCCAGGTGGTCCAGCTGATTCTGGAGAGAGTTCGGAGAGGCTCAGGTAGACCTGTTTGCCTCACCAAAACCTCTCACCTGCCAGTTGTTTACTCTCTGACCGGGGGAACACTCGGGGCAGAAGCACTGGCACACAGCTGGCCCCGGGCCTGCACAAATATGCGTTTCCCCCAGTGAGCCTACTTGCACAGATACTGTGCAAAGTCAGGAGGATGAGGAGCGGGTCCTGTTAGTTGCGCCCATTGCCCAACCGGACCTGGTTCCCAGAACTCTCACTCCTCGCGACAGCCCCTCCTGGCCCATTCCTCTGAGAAAGGACCTTCTTTCTCAGAGACGTGGCACTCTTTGGCACCCGCTTCCAGACCTCTGGAAACTCCATGCTGGTCCCTGGACGGACGCAGAGTTCTAGGTGACTTACCCCCCCGAGGTACTTAAAAAACCATCACTTCGGCCCGTGCACCGTCTACAAGACATCTTACGCGCGAGTGGACCTGTTCTCGAGTGGTGTTCTTCTCGTCGAGAAGACCCCTGAAGATGCTCGATCAGAGTCGTGCTGTCCTTCTTGCAGCAAGGTTTGGAGCGTAGGCTGTCCCCCTCCACCCTTAAAGTCCACACTGCTGCTATCGTCCCGCTACCACGAACACATATCTGCAGTCATTTTTCGGTCGACGAATCGAGCCTAGAGTTTCGGGCGGATGACAGCCACGTGGTACTGAGACCCTCGGCGGCCTGGCTATGCCCAAGGTTCCTACCACTCCCTTCAGGGACCAGGTAGTGATCCTGCAAGCGCTGCCCTCGGGGAGGCAGACCCATCCCTGGCTTTGCTCTGTCCAGTCCGTGCTTGCAACTGTACATAGAAAGAAACTCAAAGCTTCAGGACCTCAGACCAGCTCTTTGTCTGTTACCGGAGGCCAGCAGAAGGGAAAGGCTGTCTCCAAGCAGGGATGGCCCACTGGATAGTGGACGCCATCGCCCTGGCTTAACCAACTCAGGCATGCCCTGCCCGCTCAGTTTGCATGCTCACTCCACGAGAGGTGTAGCATCCTCCTGGGCGCTGCTCGTGGCGCCTGCTAACACATTTGTAGAGCTGCGGGCTGGGTGACACCTAACCACGTTCGCTACATACTATAAGCCGTCGTTTCGAGCTGGTCTCCTCCCGTGTTCTCCCCCCCCAGGTCAGAGGCACGGAGAGGCCCCGCTTAGTGTCGGCTCGCTGCGCTACATGCGCTCTTTTGCTCCAGAGAGTCCCTACGGCAACCCTGTTGATCCTCCGGTTACCCTTCAGCAGCCGACGTGGCGGAGCGTCTGGCACCAGGCCTATACTCCGTTGCATCCTTTGAAACCGGATTTAGCTGGTTTCCATAGTGTGACCCTACGGGGTTTTTTTCCACGGTTACTCCTAAACTAAGCCCATGTCTTTCCCTCTGGGAGAACCCATCGCACCCCAGTTCTTCCATATGTTGTACAACCTACAAGGTTAGTCCATAGTACTTCTCCACATAACTCCTTCGGTAAGGATTGGCTTCTCTGCAGCTTTCCTTTCTAACGAAAGGTTACGCTTTCCCCACGTTATCCAATAATCTCACGAATGGGTTTGGGAACAACAGTGATCGATCCTCTCTGTGTGTTAGCCTGTCCCACCGTCCGCAGCAATGGGTTCAGGTGGCTTACAACAGAGCGCTGGAAGAGGGCAGCTCCTGTGGGCGCTTTGGTAGGGATTCCTATTCATCGCGTCTGTCCGCGTCGTTGAACGTGACCGACTGAATGGAACGTCTTGGTTACAAGGTAACTCTCGTTCCCTGAAGGAGGGAACGAGACGTACGCCCTCGCCACAGTCGTTGTCCTGCTGATGCTGCCGCCTGCTTGGGTTCGCTCCGAAGCGAAAACCTGAAGATGCAACGCACCTGCTGCTCATTATATACCCGCGCTGCAAGGCGAGCAGCTGATGCATATGATTGCATGCCAATGTGCATTGACTCGTTGTAGTTACACTCGAAGTAGATTGGCCTCTCTAGCGAGATTCCTATTCGTCGGTCTGTCCGACGTACGTCTCCGCTCCCTCCTTCAGGGAACGAGGGTTGCCTTTGTAACCGAGACGTTTTTGCACATACACTTCAGGTGGCTTCCATGTAACAATTAAATCCCAAAGCCCACCTCACCACATCTTGAGCATTATACAGTGCAACACGATAGGCATCACATACAACTAACAGTTCAGTTGTACAATGACTAAAAGCATTGGGTGGGAGGACTAAGATCCTGTTGCTCACTCAGTCTTCCTTAGTTAAGTGCTTAGTATTTCCCCCCACAAGGCGGTGGCATATTTCCCTCCACCACAAGAGTAATGCCAATACAGGGTAACACTGGGAACCCACATGGCTGAACAGGAGAAACTGAAACATGAAACAAAGAGAGGTTAGCATTGATCCCTAGGGCCATGACAGTACAGGTGGGAAGCTCAGAAAAACCCTCCATAGCTCTGACTGGCATGTCCTCCCTGGTCATGTTGCGATGAACAGACAGTTCTGCTACGACCTCTGTGGTCATGCCAAGGCAGACAGGAAACTCAGGGATGACCTCTGTGGTCATGTCGAGGCAGACAGGAAACTCAGGAACGACCTCCGTGGTTTGTGTCAAGGCAGACAGGAAACTCAGGGGCTGACCACAAGGCTGGATTCTAGGACTGGGACAGACACTGGACTGGACTCAAGCAGAGAGGTGGACCACGGCTGAAGGCTCAGGCGTGGCAACCATCTCAGCTGAGGGCTCAGGTGTGGCAGCCATCTCGGCTGAGGGCTCAGGTGTGGCACCCATCTCAGCTGAGGAATCAGGCATGGCAGCCATCTCAGCTGAGGGCTCAGGCATGGCAGCCATCTCGGCTGAGGCTCAGGTGTGGCAGCCTTCTTGGCTGAGGCTCTGGAAGATCTGCTGAGAGGCTCGGAAGATCTGCTGAGACATGAGGCTCTGGAAGATCTGCTGAAACGTGATGATGCTCTGGAATGGCTGCAAATACAGGAACGGACTCCGATGCAGCCATCAAATGAACAGGCCCTGGTGAGGGAATTACTGGGTTTGGAGGTGCAGAGAGAATCGGGGTCGTGACAATCAGAGTGGAAGGCATAGAACTTTGCAACGGTACAAGCTCTGCTGCCACCGGAGCTTGTTGAAAAAAATTCTTTGGGTTTTTAAAGTTCTCTTTCTCCCCCACAGTGAACAGTGAACAAGCACCCAAAATTAAGGCATAATCCATAAAGTCTCTTAGACTGCAATTGAACTTCCCTTCAGGAAACCAGGATTTATTGGCTCATTTAGGCCAAAACGGAAAATGTCCTTCAAGCCACATCGTCAAATGGAACTTGAAAAGATAACTCACAGAATTGGTGAACATTCTTCAATAGGTAATCTCTTTGCCAAAGCTGTAGTAGCTGCTTGACTGGATTCATGGTTGAACTCGAAAGGCTCATAAAAGCCGCTGGATCTTGGTATGGCAGAGTATTCTGTAATGTATGGCAGCGGGACAACGGAGTTGGAGATTCATGTGCAGGCTTTAATAAACCGAATGAACATACTCGTACAGGCAGAGCGTCAAACACTAGCAAACAGATACAGGAAAGCAAGGCAAAAGAGTAATCCAAATACAGGCAAAGGTCAAGACAGTAGCAAACGTTCATCAAACACAACAGTCCAGAGTCAAAACACAGGCAAGCCTAGGCAAGGACAAGGAACACAGAGACGAGGTACAATTCAAAGGTAGAAACAATACTCAGGCGTGTGTGTGAGTGCAGCTTATAAAGGGTCACTGATGGGAAACAGGTGTGAGTGCATGATTGGTTCCTAGATGGGGAATTGTGGGAAATGGAGTCCATATGATGAAAATATGGACCCAGGGCACATGTAACAACATCAGCACAACTCATAATTATAAGTTTAGGTAACTCTGGATTTTCTTAAGAGTTTTTGAGTTAGGTGCATGAAATCATGTCAGAGGCAATGGATGCAGAGTCTGCTCAAGTAAAAACCGTACCAAAATATATTTAAAATAGGCCTACATTCATTCATATACTAACTACACACCCATTAATATACAGTAGTCAACATTTTAAGTGGATCAAAAGAGTTAATCAAAGTTGTCCTGAGAAGGTTTTAGGACAACTTTGATTTTGTTTTGATCCACTTCAAATGTTGATTACTATATTTACTGACATACTGGCATAAAATTTTAAATAACTTTATTTGGAGTTCTTCTTTATTGCACAATGCATATTTCTTAATATTAAGCATAAAATGTGTTTAATATCATATTAGTAAGGATAGTATAATCCCTGTGTAATTTGAATTCGAGATATATAAGTGTACCTAAAGTATACTTGCAATAGTTCCACTATAGCACAATCAAATATACTTAAGTATATCTTTAGTTGGACCTCAACACAAATACTTGCTCCAGTTTAGCAGACAGACTGTAAGTATACGATTTATATAAAGGTACAATTGCAAGGTATTATATTAAGTACATAAATATGTAAATGCAATTGTAGTATACTTAGCATAACATAAATGTATTTCAAATACAGTTTAGTATATTTATTTTTCACTAGGGGGCACACAGACAAGTGATTGCACGCTCACACAAAGACAAGATAATACAGAAGCGTCAGGGCTCTGTCACAAAACCAAGAAGTGACAGACCCCTGACAGATAGTGACAGCAGTATGATGTGATATCTCTGTTATTGGTTTTGCTCCAGAACCAGCTGAAGGAGACACAGAGGTTGTTCCAGCAGAGGATCCGCAGAGAGAGAAAGATCTTCAGCAGCTGACAGAGGCTGTGGAGTCTCATAAGGTGAGTCTGGAGAAGAAGAGAAGTTTGAGAAGTCTCAGTCAGGACTCATTAAAGCCACTGTGTGATTGTGATGTGTGTCCTAACAGCGCTCTGCACAGACAGCAGTGGAGGACAGTGAGAGGATCTTCACTGAGCTCATCCGCTCCATTGAGAGAAGCTGCTCTGACGCCACACAGCGGATGAGAGATCAGGAAATTACTGCATTGAGTCGAGCTGAAGGAAGACTGGAGCGACTGGAGCAGGAGATCAATGATCTGAGGAGGAGAGACGCTGAGCTGGAGCAGCTTTCACACACACAGGATCACATCCATTTCCTGCAGGTAACAGAGATCTAGAAGAACAGGATCATAGTGGACTTGAGCAAGAGACTCACAGAGAAACATTTCATAAGAGCAGAATGAGCCGCTGTCAGGAATTCTGTGTTGTGTTATATTATTATAAGTTAGATCTTCATCTGATCGTATTTTTTTTTAAAATAGACGACACTTACAGACCTGCCAACATGTATGCATTTTGCGTAGCGGGTATGCATTTTGACCTCAAAGTACGCTGGTACGATTTGTCACTCTAAAATACGCAAAAATCTGGCTCAGTGCACACGTAGTAATCAAATCAAGCAAAAGAAAAAAGTTCGACCAATCTGAGTGCTGGGCTCATTTCCCCAAATAGCAAGAGGGGATGATTGACAAATGCATACAGCCTATCATTAAAAAGAGACAAAATCCTGCTCAATCCCTCATTCCACTCCGCCGTCTCAGTGACTGAATTCTCAAGCGAGGACAGTATAGTAGTCACGGTACTTCTAACTCCTTAAGGTAAATGGGTATAAAATGATCAAGTAATGTTGAACAATAAATCTAAATAAAATTGAATCGCTATATGGCTTAGTGATTATGAAAATGCTGTGATGTGTGACTGACTGACAAGCGCGAGTCTGGAGAAACGTAGCCTACATGTGTTGCGTTATTGTGTTAATAACTAAAGTACCTAAATATGTTACATAGCCTACTTATTTTGTATGAAAACTAGCATGTTAGTTACTTATGCATTTAAAAGTACTGTTGTCTCAGTGCTGCGCGAGCTCTCTCATAAACACATACGCGCGTGCACAGAGAGAGGGAAGATCATTGTAAAATGAAAGTTGCCATGCTTGGTTTAAAATGTATTCTTGCTTGTGTTATTTTTCTGTCGGAAAGCATTTTAATTATCTATGCATTTAAACTCTGAAATTCTCTTAGGAAAAATGTTCTGAGCTCTTCTGGGATATATATTTAGCTGCCAAACTCCACTAGTGCCACGAACAGTACAAAACTTTCAGAACATTTTAAAAAAAATTAACCAAATTTTCCTTTTTGGTTTACATCATGGTCAAATCTTGATGGTACTGATTTTGAGAAATTCACCAAATTTTCTTCAAGTGATCTTCCAATCTGATCAAATGGATTTGCATTTTCATAATTGTTTGCTTGAGGATCACACCCATGAGTATCTCCTTCTAGATCACATGGTGCTCTACCCAGATGACTCCTGTGCACCTTATATCACGCTGGCCTCAAAGAGCTGTCAGAGGCGTGCCTGCCTGTGGATGGCCCTCAAGGAACATTCTGTGAGTATGTGCTCTCCAGCTGTGTTACCCTCTTCACAGTTGGTGAAGAGGAGGAGGATCCCAAATATGGTGGTCCTGGAGCTAGCATTCATTGACCTATATATACTGGAATGGACTCCTGCCTATTCTCCCAACCTTGAACTCTCTTCTTCTCCACCGGTCCCATAAGGCCTACTAGACTTTCTGGTTCTGAATAGTTCCCTGGTCCTCCTTCCTCTGCTGGTCCTGCCCAGCCTCCTGGCTCCTTTGTTTTCGCTAGTCTTGTCCAACCTCCAAGGTCCTGCATTCCAACCATGGAGGTCATCCAAAACCATCATCCTCACAAGTTCCGTCAGCTCCTCCCTTTCCACTAGCTTCATTCAGCTTTCATCCATGTTTCACCATCCTCATTTAGATCCCCATTCCTCTTCTTTTTTGACCACACTGTGCTTGCACTAAAATTCTACATTTAGCATACAGCTGAGATGATAACTGATGCATTTTATTAGGATAATGGGCACCACTTTATAATCATGTTCAATCACAAGTCATTTTTAAGTTATTAAAAATACTTTTTACCTGCATCAGCAAATTATTCACTGAAATTTTAAGAACTCAAGTTTAAGTTAAGTTTTCTTGTTACTTGTTATTTATTCATTTATTTAATATTACACATAAAATTATGAAGAAAAATGGCACGTTGCAATATTGAAAATATTTCCATTTTAATCCATGAAGGCGAGCCAGTGGATATCACAAGCAATGTGCAAAGTTTCATGAGAGAAATGCTGGTGCAGAAGTCTCAACATCAGTCCATTCACTACAGAAACTAAAAAGTAAAAACCGACCATCGTCTGCCATGTGGCACTGCATTAACGGTGCATATTCTGAGAAAGAGACGAAATTAATCAAATAAAAAAATATATAAATGAGAAAAAGAGAATACTCTCAATCGAGAAGTATTTTGTGTTAAACAAGATGTATTGACATGTTTTCTAACTAATCTTTTATTATCCTCGCGCGCGTAGCGGCGGTTAATGGCTATGAAATTATTGCGGGGCAAAGGAATAAATGGTGTCCACCTGGCATGCCATGTCCAAATCCACATGCATGGCCCGTTCACTGTTCAGTAGACTACTGCAATGTCTGAGCGTCTCTCCTGTCTCCTGGTGTTTTTTATGTATATTTTCGGTCAGCGCAAGCAAAGCGAGCAAGAAAATTTTCTTTCTCACAATGCGATGTTCATCAGCACAGTGAAGAAAAACTTAAAGGTTGCCAACATTTACTTGACTAGTTTTGACTCTCTGAATAGTGAGTTTTCTTGTTGTGCCCTGAACAGGCCATTCATGTAACTTGGATCTCGCTCAGGACGTGCGCTGTCTGTGGCGGTTTGACTCAAGCCCAAAGTATACTTGGCCCGTCTGCGTTTTTTTCTGCATAATTTTCGCCATCAGGAGGGTCCATGGACATTTGCACACCCCATCCATTTTTGTGACCACACAACAGCGCATCTGCGAGTGACAGTGGTGGACCTTCCCAGGAGTGGCTGACTGACCAAAATTACCCCAGGAGCGCAGCGAGATGACTCATCCAAGAGGTCACAAAAGACCCCACAACACATCCTGTAGGAAGACCTGTAGGCCTCACTTGCCTCAGTTAAGGTCAGTGTTCATGACTCCACCATAAGAAAGAGACTGGGCAAAAATGGCCTGCATAGCAGACTTCCAAGATGAAAACCGCTGCTGAGCAAAAAGAACATAAAGGCTCATCTCAGTTTTGCCAGAAAACATCTTGATGATCCCCAAGACTTTTGGGAAAATACTCTGTGGACTGATGAGACAAAAGTTGAACATTTTGGAAGGTGTGTGTCCCATTACATCTGGCGTAAAAGTAACACAGCATTTCAGAAAAAGAAAATCATACCAACAGTAAATATGGTGGTAGTGGTGGTCTGGGGCTGTTTTGCTGCTCCGGACCTGGAAGACTTACTGTGATAAATGAAACCATGAATTCTGCTGTCTACCAAAAAATGTCCGGCCATCTGTTCATGACCTCAAGCTGAAGTGAACTTGGGTTCTGCAGCAGGACAATGATCCAAAACACACCAGCAAGTCCACCTCTGAATGGCTGAAGAAAAACAAAATGGAAAGACTTTGGAGTGGCCTAGTCAAAGTCCTGACCTCAATCCTATTGAGATGCTGGCATGACCTTAAAAAGGCAGTTCATGCTCAAAAACCTGCCATTGTGGTTGAATTACAACAATTTGTTTGATGATCTGAAACATACAGTGTGACAAACATGCAAAAAAAAAAAAAAAATCAGGAAAAAAAAAAAAAAATCTTCTATATGTACAGTACAATACTGCTTGAAAGTTTGAGATCCTCTTGCAGAATTTGTGAAAATGTGAATCATTTAAACAAAATAAAAGAGATCATACAAAATGCATGTTATTTTTATTTATTACTGTCCTGAATAAGATATTTGACATAAAATGTTTACATATAGTCCACAAGACAAGAAAATATGTGAATTTATAAAAATGACCTGTTCAAAAGTTTATGTAACTGATTCTTAATACTGTTGTTTGTCCTGATCTAACATAACTATTAAAAAAGTTTCAAACATTTACATGCTCCAGAAGGAAACACAATGCAGTAAGAGAATTTTGAATTTGAAGAACAAGGTAAATGTTCTTAATTTTTCTTCTGGAAAACCTGGAAGTATCTTCTGTTGCTTCCCAAGGACAGTACTAATAAAAAAAAAGATTTATACAAAATAAGAAAAATTTGGACATCATCCTGTTCAAAAGCATCAGTGAAAGTTCACATATAATGTAAGAAAGTTCACATATAATGTAAACAGCAAATGCTAGAATGTGTAGCTCCAATGTCATACAATGAATATGAGAAGTGCTGGATTGAGGAGCATTTTTAAAGATCAACAAGAGCTGCTCAAATCTGACAGTAGTACAGGTTATTGGCTGAAGTGTGGAGGTGATGGCTTTGATTTCTGTTTTCTGTAGAGTTTCCAGTCTCTCTCAGCTCCTCCTGGATCTACAGATGTAAATGACAATACCTTCAGTTCTCTCTCTTCTTTTGATGGCGTGAGAGAATCTGTCCGTCAGCTGAGAGAAAAACTGGAGGATTTCTGCAAAGAGGAGCTGAAGAAGATCTTTGACAGAGGTAAAGTCCTGGAGATTCATCTGCTCTCAGAAATGATCCTCCATCATCTTATATCATGTAGATCATCATGTTAGAAATGTCTTAGGAATGGATGCAGGGATAGTTTTCTCTTGACATGATGATCACAGTCTTCTTGTCTGTTGATTTCCACAGTCACTTTCTCCAACGTTGTTCCCAGGACCAGGAATGACTTCTTACAATGTAAGTCACTGAGAAAACAAGCAGAAAAACTCATTGAGTGTGTTCATGTTCTTCCTGCAGAAGGAAAAAGAAAACATGACAGAAGAGTTTTATAGCTGATCATGTCTGAGACACTGTTGATATATTGAACATGAAGAGTTAAGCCACATTAAAAGATCAGGCACATTCATAATTCAGCTACACTGAAAAAAATATAATGCTGAGAAACAATTAAGGGTCCATAATTATGCAGTAGTTAAGCATTAACACAGCCACAGTTAATAATGAACTGAAGATATATTAAGGGCTTATTAGCATTATTTACAACTTATCAAACATTTAAAGGGAAAAATAAGCAGAAATAAGCCAATAATTAATGGTAAACTGAATGTACAGTAAAGGTCCGTGTACCTTCGGATAATTGTTTTCTTGTTTTTTTCTTTGAAATGGAAAAATGAAGAATCTGCCAAATGGAAAAACAATAAAAGCAAAATGGATAAACAGCTGGAATATTTGATCTCTACATGTGTGGGAATAAAAACCCCTTTCCGCTGATTGGTCAACAAAAGATCAAGCTGTGGTAGACAGAGCTTTCTTCTGTGTACACATAAATTTTGTGCAGTGAAATACTAATTTATCATATTAAATATTAATTTACGTGGCATCTGTTTTCAAACTAGCCCTAGCCTATCTATTTGGCACACCACTGTTTAATTTAAGCAAGGCAAGTTTATTTATATAGCACATTTCATACACAAAGGTAATTCAAAGTGCTTTACATAGAAAGGAAACAAATACATAAGAATTTAAATAATGATATAAATTGCAGTGCAATCAGTTCATAGAAATAGAAATAAAAGTAGAGAATTAAAATTGATATAAAATGTATTAAAACAGTTTTAAAAAAGATACATTTATCGTATTAAATATAAATTTATGTGGCATCTGCTCTCACAACTACCCCTAGCAATCAATTCACGTAGCACAGAACACGTAGTGCATTTAGCTGACCAACTCAAAATCTATTTGCCGAAGCTGTGCAACACACTAGACAGCACGAAGAGAATGTATTTACAGTGAAGCTCAAACAATGCTGTCATCAGTTCTTTCTCAGTTCCGTGCAACAGAATAATAGTAGTCATCTGCTACAGTTGTGCGGATTCTTAACTAGTCCACTGCAAGGACATCTTTCTCATCAAATAACCAGACTAATGAACAATTTTTCTGCATACACATAAATTTGCGTTTCCTGAAATTATTTTATCATATTAATTATTAATTCACGTTACACCTGCTGTCACAACTACCCCTAGCCTACCTATTTGGCACACCGTCTATTTTATTTATTTACTTTTGAAATCTGTGCGTCAAAACTGCACTATGCACTGAACAGCAGAGAGAGAATGTTAGATTACATTCTAGTGAAGTGCAAATCAGCAGTCCTGACTGTTGTTTTGAGCAATACACTGAGTTTATTTCATTAACACTGAGTATTAACCTAATTGATGTCACACAGTTCTGCCAGCTAAACTTCTAAAGCAAAGTAACAGATCAAATGAATCAGTGTTTTGAGTGAATCAATTGAATAAAATGACTCATTCATTAACACAGTGACTTGCTGCCACCTACTGGTGATATTTCATATTCGTTTCATCTTGTAATTTATTTTATATTTCTGTATTTAAAACATTAAGTTTAAAACATAAAATAAATCTCATTCCATTATGCATTTGCATTTGCTGACCTCTTTGAGCAGCATTAAATTGTGTAAATACATCTAAAAGCAACTTCAGATGCTGTTTCTATGCCACCTCTGCAGTGCGTGATGCATAAGATTACAAAAAAATCTAGGTATTTCGCTTAATTTCTGACGGTGATAGATGGCAAATATAAAAATACTCTTCATCTCTGGCTCTATTGTTCAAGTGTTATTTCATAGTCTACCCTTTAATTGATTCTGCTCTACACTTCACTACAATACCTTATGCATTCTCTCTGCCCTCTTCAATGTGTCACACAGCTCTGGCACACAGATTTTTAGAGTTGGTCAGCTAAATAAGTAGGCTAATAAGTGTGCCAAATAGGTAGGCTAGTGGTAGTTGTGAGAGCAGATAGCACGTAAATTATAATGTAATGCAATAAAGTAGTGTAGGGATCACCACCTGTCGGCCCATCAACATAATCCAACAGCGTGGGCGAAAGCGTGTATGTCTTTATAGTGCTCCTCTGTTACATTTTTAGAATTTAGTTAAATTTTACTTTAGCTGCGCACTTAATCTGACTCCAATTTAAAATGATTATTATATTTAGATTGTGTTTCTAATTAGAAATTAATAATAACTTTTGGTTATGTATTAATTTAGATATTTGATTATTCTGGGTATCCCATTCTTTTAATTATTCGTTCATTAGGGACCCGATGTTGCACAGAGAACTTATGCCGGCCAGAACATAGTCTCACGGACAGAAACTTGTGAGTTCTGATCCTAGACAGAGGATGCAGGATGAACTATTAACCTTTTAGTAACTATTAACTATTAACCTCTGCTTGCTCATAACAAAAAGTGTAATTTTTTTATGGTCATGAAAACTGCAACTTGATAAGTGATAGTCGGTGATAGTTAGAAATCAGAAGGTCTCAAATGATGTGCCCCATACTCCATTCATTCATAAGCCAAGGCTCGGAAAGGATATCCTTCTCAAGCTCCGATTGCCCCCCTATAACAGGCAAAAAAAAAAAAAAGTACAAAAGGAGGAGAAAGGGAGGAGGAAGGATGCCGAAAGAACATCTAGGTTACTGAAGGGGGGAACGGAGATGTTACGTCAATACTGACGTAATGGGGTCTCGCTTGGGAGCCCAATCACCTCCAGTGGTACAAAACAAGCCAATGGGAATTAGTCAGTGAGATTTACATGCTGGGTCACACCCCCAGCATCCAGGTATAAATGGGACCGGCGTACTCACTTTCACTCATATTTTGCTGAGGAGCCGAGATGGGTACCCGGCCATTCAGCGGTGACTCAGGGCTATGGCAAGGGGATGTAATGTCTCCGTTCCCTCCTTCAGGGAACGGGGGTTACAATAGTAACCTTGACATTCCCATTCAGTCAGTCACGTTCAACGTTACATCGATACTGACATAATGGGGTCCAATGGAAAACGCCATAGCAACTAAGCCACGTTACGAGTGTTAGGGAAGCAGATGCTGGCAAGCCATGGCATGCCCAAATGCAGGTGCTAGCCCAGACCTGTAACCCTCCAGTGCCCAGAGTAAGCCCAGGGTGTCTTCCATACCAGTGGGATGTAGAGGAAAGGGCATTACTCTGGAGATGGTCGAAGCTGCTGTTCCTTACCCCCGGGGAAGAGTGCTTCGGGACTCGATTCCCACGTTTTTCAGCCATGACCAAAACGCCAGGAAAGCGTTCCCCGAGGAGGGGAAAGCTACGGAGACCACACCCTGCCCGAAGGGAGGTAACATGTGGAAGACACATATGGACTGAGAGGAAACTGCACCGTTACCGTCAGCGAAACCGTACCGTGGACAAACACTTATGGGATTACCGAGGGGAATCATAATATCTTGCAAATGTGTTCTGTGTCGCCCAGCCTGCAGCTCTGCAGATGTCTGCTACAGAAGCGCCATGCGCCAATGCCCAGGAGGAGGCATTGCAATCCGAGCATTGGAGTGAGCTTGCAATCCGAGGGGGCACAGCTCGCCTTGGGACTGGTACACCAAGCGATGGCATCCACTATCCAGTGGGCCAACCTCTGTTTGGAGACAGCCTTTCCCTTCTGCTGACCTCCAAAGCAAACAAAGAGCTGCTCAGAGTTTCTGAAGCTCTGTGTGCGGTCCATGCAAACACGCAGGGCACGAACGGTACACAGCAATGCTAGGGCTGGGTCTGCCTCCTCTAGGGGCAGAGCTTGCAAGTTCACCACCTGGTCCCGGAAGGGAGTGGTGGGAACTTTGGGCACATATCCAAGCCGGGGTCTCAGGATAACGTGAGAGTAGGCTGGCCCGAATTCTAGGCACGGTTCGCTGACCGAAAATGCTTGCAGGTCCCCTTCACGTCTTGAAGGAGGCGAGCGCAGTCAGGAGCACTGTCTTTAACGACAGATGTTTCAGCTCGACTTAATCAAGGGGCTCAAAGGGAGCTCTCTGTAGGCCCGTCAGAGTGACAGAGAGGTCCCAAGAGGGAACAAGGAGAGGCCTAGGAGGGTTTAACCTCCTGGCACCTCTGAGGAACCTGATGATCAGGTCATGCTTTCCTAGCGACCTGCAATCGACCACATCGTAATATGGGCCACATAGACCTTCAAGGTGGAGGGGGACAGCTTCCGCTTGTAACAGCCAAAACTCCACGCTCCAAACCATCTTGAAGGAAGGAAAGCACGGCACTGACCGGGCATTTCCAGGGGTCTTCCCGGTGGGAACAACACCACTCAGCGAACAGACTCCACTTCATGGCAGAAGCACGTCTTGTAGAGGGGGCTCTAGCCGAAGTGATATTGTCAACTACTGCGAGCGGTAGGCCACTTAAGTCTTCCGCGTCCTGTCCAGAGACCACACGTGGAGGTTCCATAGGTCAGGACGTGGGTGCCATATGGTGCCCTGCCCGAGAAAGGAGGTCCTTCCTCAGGGGGATGCGACAGGGATGGGCTGTCACGAGGAGCATGAGTTCTGGGAACCAGGTCCGGTTGGGCCAGTACGACGCAACTAACAAGACCTGCTCCTCCTCCTCCCTGACCTTGCACAATGTCTGTGCAGGAAGGCTCACCGGGGGAAACGCATACTTGCGCAGGCCCTGGGGCCAGCTGTGTGCCAGTGCATTCGTGCCAAGGGTCCCCTCGGTCAGGAGTAAAACAACTGGCAGTGAGCGTATTCCTGGGAGGCAAACAGGTCTATCTGTGCTTCCCCGAATCGGCTCCAGATCAGCTGGACCACCTGGGGGTGGAGTCTCCATTCTCCCGGGAGCGTGAGCTGCCGTGAGGGCATGTCGGCCGCACGATTGAGCTCGCCCGGGATATAAATAACACACAGCGACCTGAGTCGGATCTCATATGAAGCAATCCGAGCGGCGTGATCGTGGCTGTGGATGCCATATGCCCCAGGAGCTTCTGAAATTGTTTCAGTGGAACCACTGTTTTCTGCAAGAACGAGTTCAGGCAGTTCAGCACTGACTGTACAAGCTCGTTAGTGGGACGTGCTGTCATGTTGACCAAGTCCAGCTCCACACCGAGAAAAGAGATGCTCTGCACAGGGGAATGTCCACGTAACCCTTGGCAGCCCCACCAGTGAGGGTAGTGAGAGTGGAGGAGGCAGAAAACGATTTCTGGCAGTTATAAGGTGCCATCCACATCCTCTGAACCTCCTCATGCACCTCCGGGAAGAAAGGCACATGGCTGAACACCAGGCTCCGAAACCCAGAAACCAATCATCCAACCGCGAGCGCTCGGGACAGAGTGGAGGGTTCCACTCGAGCCCGATACCTGCGGCGGCCCGGGTAAACATGGCTGTCAACTCTGAGTCCAACTCCGCCTGAGCAACCACGCCAGAGGGCGGAGGCTTGGCATCCTCATCCTCAGAGTCCAAAAGCCCACTCTCCAATGCACTGATTGACATCTGATCCTCCTCAGGAGTGCCGAAAGTGACCCAGGGAACCTCCGTAGAAGGTCCCGCGGCAGCAGCCAGCAACTCGACGGCACATGGTGTTGCAGAGGAGTGGGAGGTTCGTGGGGGCGGGACTGACAAAGAAGCTCCCACTGTAACCCTCAGATCTCCCAGAATGCTAACCAGACCGGCAGCCAATACGGCTGCGGGTGACTAGGTAGCAGCAGAAGGGACCCGTACCTCCGTGTTAAAGAAGGAGAGTCGCGAGCTCAACGCCACATTATTAACCCATTATGGCAGGAAACATTTAAGTTTAAGTTTTCTATTGTTTGGACAGAAAGCAGCTTCTGTAATACATCTTTAAATACCTTTAAGGCTTAATATTGTAAAATTTAAGACATTTTAAGACTAAAAAATTGCAAGAAAACAGACAATGCTTCAGCAAAGGTATTTAACAAAGTTTAATAAACATTGAAAAATGTTTCACTGATTATATATAATTAAAAATATTTCATATTTAAAATATTTAAATTACTTCAACTATACAACAACCTATCCTTTTAATAGCGCTGCTTAGCGTGGTGTCTAACTGAAAATAACTCCTCAGGAACATACAGCAAACAAGCAAAAAGACTGTAATTCCCTGGAATTTAGGCTGCTGTCATTGACAAGATCATAAATAAAATAGTCGATCATTAGGTTTCTAATAAACATTACGTTGTGTGAAATGATTTAGTCTTTTCTTCACCAATTTTAGCAGGGGTTATTTTGGGCTCTCTTCCGCTATGGTGCCGACATGACAAAGTACACTGTTCCTGATTGGTCCTCGTGTGCTGACTGGCTCACGCAGATAGAACCTTATAGAACCAAGTTATAGTGCGACTTTGTTGTTAGAACCTTTTTGTTTTCTAAAAAAAAGTACCAAAATGTACACAACTTAAAAAAAGATACATCATATAATTTATAAAAGTTGTCAAAGAATATGAATATGTGAATAACTCAATTTTGACAAATATGTGAGATAGAACCTTATAATTCCAAGGGAACGAAGTAGCAAAAAATCTTTTTTATGGTGTACATTAATAGATCAGATTGATAATTCCTGATGTGTTTTGTTTCCATCAGATTCCCATCAGTTCACTCTGGATCTGAACACAGCACATAAATGGCTCCGTCTGTCTGAGGGGAACACAGTGATTAAAGTAGCTAGCAGAGATCAGTCATATCCTGATCATCCATACAGATTTGATTATTATCGTCAGGTGTTGTGTAGAGACAGAGTGTGTGATCGACGCTGTTACTGGGAGATTGAGTGGAAGGGAAATACTGTGTCTATATCAGTGTCATATAAGAGCATCAGCAGGAAGGGAAAGGGTAAAGAGTGTTTGTTTGGATCTAATGATCAGTCCTGGAGTTTGATCTGCTCTACCGACAGTTACTCATTCAGACACAATAACATAGGGACTGAACTCCCTGTAGAGCCCATCAGCAGTAGAACAGGAGTGTATGATGATGATGACGATGATGATGATTATGATTTAGAGTCCATCATCAGCAGGAGAATAGGAGTGTATGTGGATCACAGTGCAGGAACTCTGTCCTTCTACAGCGTCTCTGGAGACACAATGAGCCTCATCCACACAGTCCAGACCACATTCACTCAACCGCTCTATCCTGGGTTTAGGGTTTGTAAAGGATCATCAGTGAAACTGTGTTGATGAATCAGAACAGATTCTTGAGAGATTCTCTTCACCCCAAAATGGAAATCCTGTCATTAATTACTCAGCCCCATGTCATTCCAAACCCTTGAAGGATTGGTTCACTTTATAAATGAAAATTAGCCCAAGCTTTACTCACCCTCAAGCCATCCTAGGTGTATATGACTTTCTTCTTTCTGATGAACACAACTGCAGAAATATTAAAAAAATATCCTGATGCATCCAAGCTTTATGGACGCACTTTGTTCGGCTCATACTCATTGATCCCTATCACTGCCATTATAAAGCTCGAATGCGTCAGGACACTTATCAATATTTCTGTGATTATGTTCATCAGAAAGAACGATTTATTTCAAACTTTCTGAAGAGAATAAATCGCTTCTTATGATGAACATTTCATTTAGGCTTTTACTTAGGCATGTAAACATTGATCAGCGAACATAAGCAGAAGCTCAACCTTACCTAAATGAAGGTTTAAGGATGAGTGAGAGAAACAAGATAAAGAGAGCAAGAGAAACCCAGAAAAAAACAGGCAAGGAATCTAACAGAGAAAAGAGGAAATATGAGACCGAAGAAGATGGACACACAATGAGACTCACTGCAAACATGTCTGGATGATACCAGCAAATCAATCAAATCTGAATTTAACACATTCAAAGATGATCTCAAAAAACAAATGGAGAGTGAATTTGCAGATTTTTTTAAAGAAGGAAATACAGGAACAGAATGTCAAAGTTGAGTGAATTAAGACAGATTGAAGAGAATGAATCAATCGCACAGTTTATTGATCAATTCCTGTAAATGAAGGATCTGAGGATCTCAAACCTGTGTGTGTAACTTCAACCATACATCTGTGTTGTGCTTTATTTTCTTTGATTTTATATTCAGTATAATCATTTATCATCATCAGTCATGTATGTTTTTAATTTACATATTTTATCATTTATTCATTTTATTATTATTATTCATGTCATTTTGTGTTTTTATATTTTATGCTACTTATTATTTCCTTGTTACTGTAGTTTAATCTTCTGATTGTGGTTTTCACAGAATGCGGCATGTTTGTCTTCATGAATAGGAGATCAGAGGAAATATCACAGTTTCAGGGTTTTATGGGATGTTGATGTGAAGCAGTCTGGAATAAACACACTTGTAGTATTGTCAGAGAGCTGGAGCAGAAACAACTTTGTCACATACATTTATCCTGCGTGTAGCTTACTTTAGAAATAGATAACAGTCATAGTGACTTTAGATTGTGATTATACATTATACATAGTTTGTGACAGCTTTGTATTTTGATTGATGTAATATTAATGCAATAAATATAGATTTGGTTTTCCATGGTTAACTTATTTGTCTTCATTAAACTAACCATAAATCATTAAAAACTCATGTCAAGAATAAACACATCAATGAGTGTACATTATTGTGTGTATTTTTGTATGTATTGTATTTATTTTAAACTGAGCACATTTTAACACAATGATCATGTATTTAATTCTGACAGAATATTTGACCACTGTTGTTTCTCATGACTTTTCCATCTGTAAAATAAGGTATCGGCAACAGCTAGGAAACAACCTTGATAGATACTCATCCAGTCAAGGTAATGTCTTCACTAAATTGGACTAATTTGTACCATCACTGTTTTACTGAGGGTATTTTAAGGCTTTTGTGTTGGAGGGAAAATAACTTAATCAAGTGTGTAAGCACTGCAGTCTTGTATTATTCCTGACACTGTTTTTGTGTAAAGTAAATGGAGTCAAGTATTTGATTCCACTGACTCCTACGCTGAGATACGGGACAAACACCCCTATGGTCAGATGAAGCTTGATTATTGAAACATACACAACTGAGATTATTCAACAAACCCTGCTTATTCTTTATTATCGTTGTATTGTCTCCAACTATGCTTCTTCTGGGCTTCAGTTTTACATTCAAACACTTAGCCATGAAAACAGACCTTCTGATTGAGAAGTTAAAGTGATATTATTATTAACGTTTAAAGCCACATGCACTTCCAAGGCTGCAACAGGTGAAGTCTGTAAGTGCAGATTGTGAAAGAGTTTTATTTCTGTCTGTTTATGCATGAGATCCTGTCTGGATACAGATATAATACAGGGAGTGAGCCTTACAAACAGACGGCTTCAACAAAGGTGAGTAGCTCTTTTTATGAATTATCTGAGTATTTATAAAACCCTCTGGTAGGCCCTCTATAAGCTAACTTATGTTTTTGATTCATTTATTCAGTATGTATAAAAGAGGTGGAGAGCAAGATTGTAATTTAACAGTTTAACTCAGAACCACAGGATTGAGTGATTGATGATTGAGAGAAACAAACACTCAATTACCCCATTAGGAATAAATAGCGTATAATTAAGAGGATTCTTTTGGTTCGTGTCATGAATTAATCTCAAGAAGGCATTGATTCAGCTGAATTACCAGGAAATGATGGTCACGGAGGACACCACCGTTCACTACTGTGTTTCTGATCTTGCCTGCCAGATTCGTGTAGGAAGAGTAGTGGACTCATGGAACGCCCACAGAATTACAGGAATTCCTGAAATTATTAGCAATCAGATTTTGCAATCCTCACTGACCACAACATTAACATTTAGCATCTACCCATTCTTAACAGAAGAGGACTGAATATGCAGAGCAATCCTTTATCAGCAGTTTCCTGACCTGTCCATCCTATACAACACTGCAGAGTCCAGAATCTGTTCCTTCAGAATCCATTATTTCATTCCAGTTTGAATCCATCAAGACAGGGGATTCTGTAGTCCTTAGGTCAGCTTAAAGTTTCTGAACAATCCCCGGACACTGGCCTCAGCTTCAGAAAACCTTACCACTACAACACTTTTGGGAACTGGCTTTCCATCTTGTACTTCTGCACTGTTTATTGCTCTAAAATTTGGAACCAAATTCAACATTCTCACACAGTATTTAATTTACATATAAACCCTGTTCTCATAACAGAAACTCTTAAAAGCAATAATAATATCAGAAACTATGTTTAATAATATCAGAAAATATGTTTTCAAACCTTGTACAAGTTTAGCTTGCAAGATTCAGATGATGCTGGCCTTGTGAAAGAGAAGTGTCCCTGACCTGACCTTCAGGCAAGACCTGAGGTTGATGGGATGTTTGACGGGGTTTCTACTGGACTCGAAATGAGCTCTGAGTGTGAAGTCCAGGGAGCTGAAAGGCCCTTCTGCAATGGGAATATTACAGCATTTGAAAATAAAAGTAATGGCGCGGTGCATTATACACTTACAAGTAGAGATATTCCGATACCCCTTTTCCATTCCCGATACCGATTCCGATACCTGAGCTCAGGGTATCGGCCGATACCGAGTACTGATCCGATACCTGGGTGTGTATCTGTATAATATACAGCTGTATATACTACTAGCCTTACATGAATTGCTAGAATTATTTTATGGTGTGCTTCAGACTTATCCCTTCATAAAACAAGAACAAATATATACAGTGAACTAGAGTATTTTTATTATCTGTCATACATTTGTCAGTTATATTATTTATTCATTTTAAGTGAAAAAAACTTCAAATGCAGCCACAAATCTAAAGTAAACTGAAAAAGGTATTTTAGTTTTACAATATAGCTATATAAAAACAGTGCAACAAATATATAATTATATAAGAAAATAATCTCTTTAAAATTGAAAGTCCAGGAACAATTTTGTTAAATAAAAATCCCATGTGTAACCCGTTTCCTAGGTTAGTATAACTAATGACTAATTTAAGTAGTAAGAAATTAAAGCTGGGCTAGTATCAGAAGCTCTAGATACGACAATGGAGCCTGAAATAGTAAAAGGTCAGCAGAGAACAGACAACACAAAACAGGTAAATTTGAAAAATGTATTATACAAAATGAATGGCAGTTATTTACATTCCCTGCCTACCTAAGCCGGCTTCCTGAGTGCACAGCACACAATAAACTTAAAATAAATAACCTCAAATAAAGAAAGAGTCCATGAAAGTTCTTGGTGTGTGTGTGTGTGTTTCTTGGAGTATATATATATATATGTTCTTTTCACTACCCGGGTAGGTTTACATGTGTTCTTATCTGTATCTCAAATTAAGGCACAGGATGATGATAGTTCCAAAGATGCCACGGCTGGCCACACCGGGCTCTTGATCCGTTCACTTCTGCGGTTGGCTCGCCACTGACTGCCAGGGTCAGATTCAGATGGTCTATCCCTTTCTAAAAACCAATCGGAGGTATCTTGAAAGCTCGCTGTCATGCGGCTTAACTCTCTCTCACACAGCTTTCAACCAGTCCTTGTTGCTTTCTAGCAACGTCTTCACCGGAGGAAAGGCGTGTTTGTTTACTAATGAATTCCCTGGGGTGTACGCGCCACCCGCAGGCAGAGTAGAGAGTTGCACTCCAGTAACCTTGTGTGGGTTACACACGTTTTCGATGACTGACAGCGGCTGGTCATCCAGAAAAATAAACTTGACAATTTTGTTGGTTATCTTGATCGCTCGTTGGCTGTCTTTTGAGAACTTTTTTCTTTGTTTGAATGAAGGTTCTAAAGATTGTTGATTCTGGCACGCCTCATCCTTCTCCATCCTAGCCTTACTGTAACCATCCTGTTGCGCGGGGTGACGCGTCTTCAAATGCTTTATTAAGTTACTTGTGTAAAGTTGCCAATACTTGTGCCACCCCTCGAAATTGCAGCATTGCATATGAGACATGTTGCCGTTTTACTGGCTGGTTGGTCTAGTCTAAAATACTGCCAAACAGTGGACATACTGCTAGCGCGTTTTCACTTCTTCTTCGCTGCTCTAAACAGTAGTTGCTTGTGGCAACACAGCACAACTTCCTGTGTTTGCATTCTGAGCCGCGAAGAAGAATTGATTTTCCATTTGCAGCGTTAAGCAAAGATACCGGGCACAACTAGGTATTGTTTAAGAAAATTGTATTGGATCGGTACATGAATTTAATTACCGATGCCAGAATTTTTTGTGGTATTTCCGATACTAGTATCGGAATCGGAACAACCCTACTTACAAGCCAGCTTCATGTGTAGCGGAAAAGCAGAAGTTGGCAATCACACACGTGAAAACAGGCAGAATATTTGCAAATATATAGATAACATGAATATGTATGTAACGTAGTTTGTATGTACGGGAAGAAGGAGGCGGGAACCGGCGAACGTTCAACACAACTTTAATTTCAAAATAAACAAATACAAAACGAAAGTAATGCCGGCAGACCCTGCTGCCGGCCACACAAACATAATAAAACATAAAATAATATCCAGGCCTGGTCCTCTCTCGTCCTTCACTGTCGTCGCTCCTCCTTTTATGCTCCCGGAGCTCCTCCGTGAGAGACTCAAGGCCGGTACACCTCGCAGGTGGAGCTCGTTAACTCTCGCGCCGTTCCCTCACGGCTCTCGCCCGCCCTGGTCGCCACAATGTATCTTCATGTTATATGTAAATAAGACAGGGCCGTCCATATAAGCTGTGAACGCTTTGTATACCCAAGCCATAGGAGCCACACACCTTTTCTGACATTGTTTTTGGACACAAATGTTGCATCTGGCTAAAAAATAAAAAATATCAATCATTTATCAAAAAAAAAATCATCAAATCATCTGTCAGTAACTTTGTCACTTCAAATTATCTGTCACTTCCCCCCTTGTGCAATGGTTAAAAACCATGCGCATCTAAGAGTTGCTGATCTAATCATGGTCATCTTATATCTCATTTGTCCATCAATCTAAAGTTGAGGTTTTAGAGTTTGCCTCCTAATTGACTCATCAATATTTCTTTAATTTTATATGCGATTTACCATCCTAAATATCAAGGTTCGAATACCACCAATTCTAAATTAGTAACAAAATTCTAATAACATGATCTACTGAACATAGGCCATGTGGCATTCCCCATTTGACAGTGTCTAAATGTTTCCAATAATACAGCTGATCGGTATTAGTTACCATGTAGTTGTGTTAAACACCACAGTCATAAACCCCAATTGTTCCAATTATCGAATAAATCAAATGATCTGCTATTTCTGGGACATATCGCAGTGTGAAGGAACCAATTTCAATTTCTCAAAGCTAATTTGTCATTCATCTAGTAATTTATTCTTTTGTCATAAGCCTTTTTTTAATTTTTTCTCCAGTTTGTCATAAGCTGCTCTTTGAATTGACTTTTGTATATCACCATTATTTTGATTACCAACAATACTGTATTAACACCATGCAATCCCTGGTAATGACAACCTTTGTGATATCATAAATTTGTAATTTTGAAATTACTACTTTAGATCTAGCTCATAAACTAACTATGAACAAAGATGGAGTGACCAGTATAATGTTTTTGGTGGCCACCAGTTTGTGCAATCCTCCGGATCAATCCCTGTCAGCAGGCCTGCTTATTAATTTAATTTCCTATGGACCGGTCAACTAACGTTTAGTCAATATTATTATCTTCTTTCAGGGTTACTTATCCATTCTTGGTAATTGTTCAATTGGCCTACTTTTAATTCTAACTTGTTTAGCTTTTTTCTTCAATCTTACATATGTACTTGTTTTCCATTTCTCTTAGTACTTAAGCTGTTTTTGAATACAGATTTTGAGAGGTTTGTCAATGGCTTCCCATTTACTTTTTTTTTAAATGCTCGTTTCATCATTGTACCTAAATATTTTAAGTGGCATCCTCTACATACAAAGTGTCATGTGGAATTGAATTTCACTGCAAAAAATGCTGTTCTTAGAATTTTTGTCTTGTTTCCAGTCCAAATATCTAAAAATTCTTAGATCAAGAAGCATTTTCTTGACAAGTAAAAATTATTTTATAATCTTAATCCAAACTGAAAACAAGATTATATATCTTATTTTTTGTTTGACATAAGATTATTTTGCTTACCCCACTGGCAGATTATTTTGCTTGTTTTAAGGAAAAACTCACTCAATTTTGACTTATTTTTCCTGAAAACAAGAACATATTTTTTACTTGTCAAGAAAATTCTTCTTGATTCAAGAACTTTATTTTGACTAGAAACAAGACAAAAACTCTATGTAATAACAGCATTTTTTGCAGTGTTGGAATTCGAAACTTAACTTTTTTCAACCTGCATTCCTGCCCATTGTGGGCCTATTGCTATATTATGGAATTAACAGGATCTTCTGCCCCTTTTGTGTCATTTAGCCTCTTTTTGAGTTCTGGGTCCTTTCCTAAATTTTCGCAGCTCAAGGTCCTCATTTCAAAATCAAAAATTTACCCTCATCATACACCTCCAACTGTCCACAGTCAATCCATCATTCGAAGTGAAAAATCAGTGTTGGCTAAAAAAAAAATCTAAAACACAAAAGACTGACATTGTTCGCCTTTTGGACAGCAAGAAAGATAAAATTTTCACCACTGTTCAAAACATCCAACCAGACCGAAAACACGGCCTGGCAAACCAAACCTTTCCGTCAGCTCAATATACCACCTCTAACAAGAAACCGCTGCCACAATTGGCAAAACTCAAACTCAACTCACGGAAACTCAACCAGGCCAACCGAAAAACAAAAACCCCTGACTTGGAGAGGTCCAAAACATTGTAAATTTGAATGAAATTCAGTTTTTGTCATACAGGGCTCTTGGAGTTACTCTTTTATGTACTCATTTGATAATTGTTTTCTCTACATCTTTTCCCTAAATCTCCTAACCAGTATACATTAGCTCACAATCACTTTCTTAACACTTTGGTGGTCTTGCATTGTATTTTAACCTTTGTCTTTCTTTTGCTTTCTCTGAAATCCATTTTCCAAATCTGAAATCCAAATCCATCCAGCTCTTTTCTCAGGGCTTACTTCAATTTTTTTTTTTTTATCCATTTATCAGCCCTTCCTATGTCTCACTCTATATTATATTGGACAGACTTTAATTACTTTTAATTATTTATTTATTTATTTTTTAAATTTGTACGGCCTTGGTGTCTCTTTACTTGACTCATCCTCATGTGTTCTATGTTCATCTGCTAACTTGATGTGCTTATCTCTCTTTCTTCTTTTGCCTACAATACAGCTTGTGATATCTGAATGCTTTTAATAGGCTACTTCAGAAAGTTGTAAAAGGTCAAAGTTTTAGGCCAATGCATATAGCAGGGAATTCACATTTTCAATTCAATTCACATTTATTTGTAGAGCGCTTTTCACGATACATATCATTTCAAAGCAGCTTTACAGCGAATGCATGTCAACATTACAATTTAAAGAATGCAGTTAGCAAATAATGTAATAATTTAGGCAATTAATTTACAATTACTGTTAGCAGTTTAACTGAACGTAGAAGCAATGAGCTCCTGAAAAATGAATTACATTAACAATAATTAGGATATAGAAATTGAATAAACTGGGCACACGACTGTTACTTATATGTTATTAGCTTGACATTAAAATAGAGTTATTAAATGCAATAAACCTCAGAAAACAACCCATTGCGGTACTCGCATCATCTGACACCCCCCAAAAAGTATGCACAGAAAAGCCGCCTCTTGGACAGCGCAATGCCAACTCCAGTTCTCCCTCATGGCCCTCCACAGTCTAAGTCTAAATACCTGTCTTGCTGAGTATTCATATGAGCATAGTAGGTTATGTCATATTAGTTTTGAATGATATTCTAATATCGATCTAGCTTACTGCAGTGTGCAACAAGTGAAACGCTCTGCAGCAACTCAAATACATTTAATATGATAAACAGCGCTGTGTTACCTCAAAAATACTACATACTGTGCCTTTAAGGGTCAAAGACATTTAGTCCACATCAATAGAAATTTACAAAAGTGATTTTATATACCTAGAAACCACATTAAATGCAAGTGAAATGTCTACTTTTAAGGTTTCAAATAAGTTTTGGAATAATAAAATGTCAAAATGTGGGTGAAATAATATTCCATTGTCATTAAGTGTAACACAAAAATTTAAACAACATACTCTAACCTGTATGCATTAAAATATATAAAAGAATAATCGAGCATACTAAATTTTATTGCATTTTAAAAGAATAAAACATTCTTGCTGTCAAATGGGCAAATCCTAGGATAGTGACAAAGTTTAAAATGTAAATTACAAGTAATTAGCATTTGGGGTAAGAGTAATTAGTCTTTAATATGGCATAAATAGATTTTTTGTTTTAAATATCCCTGACAAGATTGCTACACTGAATAACATTTTAGTGTGTCTTCTGTAAATCATGGTAAAAATGAATATTTATTTTTTGCTCAGAAAAAACAAACAAATTAACCCTCTATGGTTTGCATTATAGTTCTAACTATGAATTAAACAGGACTCATTCTGATGTATTGAAAAACAACAACAATTCAAAGCTGTATTATACTTATTGTTTTGATGCTTGAAAACCCTTTTTCGTCTTTGACCCTTAAATCAATATCGAATTCCATATTGCATTTTTTTTTCTTCAATATCATACAGCCCTACCTCTTTCTTCTACTCTTCCTGTTATGTCAGACATCTTTTTCTCCGAAGGGCCATAAGGTAGTTCATGGGGAGGCGATCTTTCCATTTCCTTTTCCTTTTTGTCATTATATCTCCCTTTGACCTGTTTCCCTAATTTTAATTAGATTTTTAATTTTTAGAATCAGTTTCTCTGCACATAATCACATGTTTCCTCTGCTTGCCTTATGCATTTAAGCTTTTTGTCCCTTTTTCCTCTATTTTCTGGAGGCTATCCTATAGTATCTCTGTGTAATTGATGTCTAGACCTTGGCATCTCTAGGTGTTGATGCTATTATATTCTAAATTATGACTATATGTTTCACACTTTTTTAGTAGGCTATATGCCTCTCTAATCCCAGCTTGTGTCTATTCTTAACTAGTTATCACCACGATGATGAGACAATATTTAGATATTTGATTAGTCTTTCTTAGGTATTTTAAACAGGCAGTTCCTCAATTTCAGGTCCACTGGTGGGAATAATGTTGTTCAATAATCAAAATTTTGTTCTAAGTCTATGCTGGAATTTGTTCCCCACTTTCTGATTTATAAAATATCCACAACCAGAAGGGTGAACTTTCTCTCTCTGTCTTCCTCCCTCTACACACACACAATTCTCTCCTCTCGCAGCCCCGCCTTTACTGCTCTCTCTAGTTTTCTCCTCTCTCTAATAGAGGCAGCCCCGCCTTTAGCTTCACTCTCTAGTTTTTACAATGCAGGCTCAATCACACACTTTTAAAACAATCACACACCCGGGTTTTCACTCACGCAGCACACTTTGAAAATTACTGTACACCAAAAAATGGAGAAACAGAGTTTTCTCTATGAACTTTTGCTTACTTTTTTTGACTTATTAAGGGCTGTATTTCCCTGTCTGGATCGCAGCGCTAACAGTCTGGAAAGTGTCCAGATAAACGACAGAGCCAATTTCTGGGAATGTTTGTAGTTTTTTCAACAGTTCTTTTATATTATTTTACATTCCCTTTTATTATGTTGGATTTCAGTGTCCATTAAAAACTTGGTTTTCCATTTCACAAAATCAACAGGAATATTCACATATATTTTTAAACAACATTCTCATACGCTTTTGCCAACTTTACACCAAGCAATAAAAAATTTATTATACATCAATTTTTGCTAAAATGGAAAAACAGTTTTCTCTGTTACCTTTTCCGTTATTGTTTTGACTTATCAAGGGCTGTGTATCCCTGTCTGGATCACAGCAGTCTGGAAAGTGTCCAAATTAACAACACAACCAATTTCTGGGCAAGTTCTTAGTTCTTTTATCAGTTCTTATACAAACTTTTACATTTTATATCATATTTATAATTTTGAATTTTAGTGTCCATTTCACAAAACCTGCAGGAATATTCACATATGCTTCCGAACAACACTTATCATATGCTTTTATGTACACAAAGCAACTTAACACAGCCTGATTAAATTTAAAGCAAAACAAGCAATGCTTTCAGCAATTTTATTTCATCTGCATGTTATTTCTTCAAACTAATACTGCACTATTCATGTGAAAACATGTAAACATTTTTGACTTATTGTAAACTCATTTAAATAATGTGTACTGTAAACAATGAGCAGCCAGAGAGGGTCAAGGATTGTAGAAGTTTAGTTCAGTGGGGTAGGAGGGACTGGCAGGGAGTTAAGCAGCCCAACAGCCTGGAGGGAAAAGCTGTTTGAAGATCTTGAAGTGCCATTACAGATACAGCTGCAGAGGATACTCTCTGTGGTTTCCTGGTGGAAGGTAATTTCCACAAAGTATTTTATGTACTTTCAACTCGTTAAAGGATTTAAGTTTTTTAGGTACTTTCCACTCATTAACATGAGGAATAATTCTAAAAGGATTTAGCTCAGTGGAAGAGCTAGTTTCACTTTTTATTCTGAGGATCAACTAGATCGAGCCATTGAATGGTAAGGGTTTTTTTATTCTTTAGTTCTTTATTCTAATTGCAATATAGTGTCTGTTTTCAATCTTTTGATCGGTACTGTAATTTAAAATACAAATGCCAGGTATTTGATGTTCATCTCTAAACAGAATGTATTTACAGGTATAACTGTGGTCTTTGACTCTCATTTAAAGATAGTTAATTATATTTTATATAAACTTAAAACAAAAAATTATATATTTCTTTTGTCATTGCATTCCTTCTTAGTTGACACATTCCTGACCTAGTCTCATTATGTGGGTATTTTGTATGCATTTTGAGGCCTTATTTCAGTGACTTATTTTTTTTTATTTTTTATTTTTTTTCAAAAACCATGCATATACACTACCATTCAAAAGTTTGGGATCGGTAAGATTTTTAATATTTTTAAAAGAAGTTTTGTCTGCTCACCAAGATTGCATTTATTTAATTAAAAATACAGTGAAAGCAGTAATATTGTGAAATATTATTACAATTTAAAATAACTGTTTTCTATTGGAATATATTTTAAAATGTAATTTATTCTTGTGATCAAAGCTGAATTTCAGCATCATTACTCCAGTCTTCAGTGTCACATGACCCTTCAGAAATCATTCTAATATGATGATTTGCTGCTCAAGAAACATTTATTATTATTATCAATGTTAAAAACAGTTGTATACTTTTTTTTCAGGATTCCTTGATGAATAGAAAGTTCAAAAGAACAGCATTTATCTGAAATACAAAGCTTTTGTAACATTATACACTACCGTTCAAAAGTTTGGGGTCAGTAAGAATTTTTATTTTTTGAGAAGAATTTAAAGAAATTAATATTTTTTTTCAGCAAGGATGCATTAAATCAATCAAAAGTGACAGTAAAGACATTTAAAATGTAACAAAAGATTATATTTCAAATAAACGCTGTTCGTTTGAACTTTCTATTCATCAAAGAATCCTGGAAAAAAATACTGTACACAAATATTTTGTACAATTGTACACATTAAATGTTTCTTGAGCAGCAAATCATCATATTAGAATGATTCTGAAGGATCATGTGACACTGAAGACTGGAGTAATGATGCTGAAAATTCAGCTTTGATCACAAGAATAAATTACTTTGTAAAATATATTCAAATAGAAAACAATTATTTTAAATTGTAATAATATTTCACAATATTACTTTTTTTATTTTATTTTTAATTAAATAAATGCAATCTTGGTGAGCAGACGAAACTTCTTTTAAAGACATTAAAAATCTTACCGATCCCAAAATTTGAACGGTAGTGTATATAATTCTCTCAAAATACAAACATGTACATACTTGTTTCTCACATCATTGTTGCCTAGTTTGTGCTGAATAGAGTGATTCTGTGTTTGAGTGACCTTGTAAGTGGGGAACCCCCCACCATGAAAAACGAAACTGAAGAGAAATTGAAACTGAAATCTGAATGTTTGTGTCTCTTCAGTTCAAGACCTGCTTTAGCTAAAAACACCATGCTGCCTGAAGTGGTGCAGAGTCCGAAGAGAAAACTTGCTGACTGTTACACTGGAGATGGAGATGTGTACTATGACGTCTGTACTGGAAGAAAACACAAAGCCGTCAAGTCCTGTCTGGATTCTGACTGTCAGAATGAAAATCGTGAGGTTTTCTTTAAAAGAGAGAGACAGAATCTGACTGAAGCCACTGGACGACTGCAGGAGATGATCTGCCAAACACATGATAAACTCCTTGAGATTTTCTGCCGCACTGACCAGAAGTTTATATGTCTGCTGTGTACGATTGATGAACATAAAAACCACAACACTGTATCAGCTGCTGCACAGAGGACAGAGAAACAGGTAAGAACTATAAACTAGATATTGTAAGTCTGCAGAATATCATGTATCAAGTTGTTGTACTGATCAGCAGAAACAAAAGGTGTCAGTTGAAAGTGTCATTACACTTTGTGGAAGCATTTGTGTCCTCCCCAGGATGCTTAATTAACCCTCTGAGAAGTCCTCAGTCACCTTCAAGCAGAAGGTTTGGTTTGCCGGGCAGGTCAAATCTCTATAGGTCAAGGAATATTTCCACTGATGATGCTCCATTGCATGTGAGACACCTAAACAACTTATGAATGACCATGCAACACTTCAACACTGATGAATTTAGTACTATTGTAAAATGAAAAATATACAGTTGTTGGTTAAACAGAGTCACATAATTAGTGAGCAGGTCTCATTTAATCACCAGATTCTTCTGTGTGTGTGTGTGTGTGCGCGCACATGCCTGTGTGTTCAAGAGAGAAACACAGTGTGAGACTTTTGCATTTTGGATCCATTGTCTCCCCATTTTTTTTGATTCATTGATTTTATTCCACATATTCTCATTTTCCCTGTTACAATCTCATATTTCTCTCTCTCTCTCTCTCTCTCTCTCTCTCTCTCTCTCTCTCTCTCTGTGTGTGTGTGTGTGTGTGTCTATTTTGCAATCTTGATGGCTTACACTCTCATGCTTTCATGCTTTCATTGCTTTGTGCTTTTTTTCTTACTTTGTGGTTAAATAATTGATTTTATTTCACACATTTTCCAAAATTAGCTTTTACAGTGACACATGTTCATTTGTGTGTGTGTATGTTTATGTGTGTATAAGTGTGTGTGTGAGTGTGTTTGTCTGTTTTGCACTCTTGATGTTTTAGAGATTCACCCCTTCACTGTTGTGTACCTTTTTTAGGCATTGTGGCTGATTTGTAGATTGTACGCACAAAAAAATCTCTGAATTTTTGTATTTTTGCCAATTTCTCATTCATTTCTTATGGCGGTCACTTTTGACCGCGAAGACCGTGAGTGTGACTTTTTTTTTTACGACCACTTAGCCTTGTCAAATCCTGTTCCCAATTTTTTTGTGTGTTCATATACCAAATAAAATAAAAGTCACAAAGTTTCGTACCATTCCGATGAAGCTACGATTTTTAAAAATTTTTATTGTAAAACTTTTCGGTCAAAAGTGACCGAAGAACCCGGGGTTGACCTCGTTGCTATGGAGTATACACACAGTGATTGGCTGATGGGGGAGGAGTCAGCGATTTAATCATAGAAATATTGTAGATGAAGTGTCATGTTTCCATATTAAAATAAAGGTTTAAAAATACAAATGTTTGCCATAGTCAAAATAAAATGTTACCATATTGTTGCCATAAAGGTTTTAAAATGTAGGCTAAGTGTCACTAATTAAACTAGTATATACAGTTAATTGTCCACCTCTTCGGTGTCTGCATCTCAAGAGATTGTAGAATTCAAGCGACAAATTATGTTTTATAAACAAAGTTTGGGAGGAACACATACGAACAGTCTATCTAATCAGCTTGAGAGGAGGAATATATACACAGACGAGAGCCGACTCGCCTATAGTTATTTCAACAGTTTTCTGTATCCCTCCGCCAACCCACTCCTCACTCTTGGCTGGGGATACGGGGAGAAATTTGGGCTAAATTCCAGACTCTGAGCCCTCGATCCCCCTTGGACAGCACACCAAATACGCTTATATATACATTTTTTTTTTTTACTCTATTCAATCATTTGTAAGTGTGAACTCATGAAAACCATTGCCACAGGTAATCAGACAATATTTATTTATTTGTTAAAAATTTTTTTGGCGTCTCATCGTAGATTCAAATCTATAAATCAAAATGTATTGCATTTATGATGAAAAGGTTCAGCACCCAAGGCTCTATCTCTATTGCCTCAGTGGTGTCTTTGGGTGGATTAGAGGACTGTTTGTGATTTGGTCTTAGTGACTTAGGAGTCCTCTTGACTACTCCTAACGTTTCACAGACTTAAGAGCTAGTTTTAGCACTAAAATGCTTTGTGAAATACTCTTAGAGCAAAAATTTAGGACTCCTAAAATTAGGACTGACACGCCCATTATTTTTAAGAGTTTTTCCTAAATCAGCAAGTTAGGAGCTACGTTTAGCCTTAAGATGTTTTGTGAATACGGCCCCAGATCAGTGTTCTGCTGGTGTTTAATCATCAGAGAATTCTTGGGGATTTCCGCGCTGAAATGTGTGTAATTTTACATAAAACAGAAAGTGTATTCAGGCCCTGAGTGCTCTAGCACCCTCTAGGAAGTTTTGCTTGTTTCCACTAGATTTCAGAAAAGACTTGAAAAAAGAATTTTGTCTTTATCATGCTGTATGCTAGAGTTATTCAAATGCACCTGATGGGAAGAATATTACATTTTTTAATGTAATTTCTGCCTACTCAAATCTAAAGTCTCCCCATTATACAGTGGTTTAAATGCAATATCCCAGTGTCATTTCACAGAAAACCCTTTGAAATGACAAAAACACTGTTGAAAGTGATAAATATTATAGTATATGTTGCCTGTGCTATAATAAACAAACAAAAAACAGGCACGTTTTGATTGTGATCAGTTGTATTCTTTCAGAAGACACAAGATTTCTATAAATTATAAAATAAATGTGGTCTATTAACCCCCAGAGGTCTGAGTGATTCTAGGGCCCTTGATGTTTTGACATGCCCTGACATTTGTGCTTATTTCAGCTCCTTATATCATACTATTGGCCAACATGTAATTTTGCTGTATTCAGCACAAACTCTGCTACAATAATATGTGAGCAATATAGATATACATGTTTGCATTTTTTTAAAATAAAGATTATGCGTGGTTAGTAAGTTTTGAGGAAAAAATTGTCCTTGCAATAATTCTGAATATTTGTTCACCAGACTTTTGTGTTATCAAGCTTGTAGACTAGAATTTTTACTACACAATTATGTCAAAATTATTCTGAACATTTTAACACAAACAAACAATATAATGATTTGAATTTTGTAAGTCAGTTTTTGTGTCAGCACTGCTGTATGCGTGGGAGTGGTGATGGCCATGAATATTTATGTGATTCACACCAGGGGAGACACAGGACTGTGAGGCAGCGTGAACAAATAATATGGCATATATATATATATAACGTCTCAGGTTACGCATGTAACCATGGTTCCCTGAGAACAGGGAACGAGACTCTGCGCTGACTGCACTATGGGGAACGCCCCCCGTGACCCGTGCTCGAAATGCCAAAAATCACAACAGTCCATCCCCGCTGCCTCCAAGGAGGCCTAGCTAAATTTAGCGAAGCCAAACCTGGCCTGGCCAACCTTGTCTGATATACAGAATCTCCAAGCGCAAACTACAAAGTGGAGAGCAGGAAAGAGCGACTGCGAAAAGGCAGTAAGCAACTCAAACCCACACGCAGAGATGGGCATCCCGGAGAGCGGAAATCAGCTGAACGCTATAAACCCTCGTATGAGGGGAGTACAACCACTCATCCTAGGATCTACTCAGCCGCTAACAAGGTGCTGAGGAGGCTGTGCGCTAAGAACCCCTGACCCAGGGGAGCACAAACCAGCCTGGGGGGGCCGGTCTAACGGGAGACTTCACAGTCTACAACCAATAACCAGCTTAGGGAGCTAAGCACAATTACGCAGTTAACCCCGAAGGGAAGTACAAAGCTCATCCTAACAGACAGACCGCACTGTGGGCACATAGTCATGGAGGCCGGGAAAAGGGCCTACAACATAACCAGAGTTCACCAGAAAGGACTAGAAACTTAATGCAGGCGGTGGAAACCCAGAATGGCCTGTAAGGCCAAAAACCCGTAGCATATCAAGGTGGAGCATAACCACCAAGAAATAGCAGCTGCGAGTGCCCATGAGACAGCCTGTCCCACACAATTCAACGAACAGAGCACTCGGTGAAGAACCTTTCTACTCTTTAAGCAAGAGGGGTACAACATACGCCATCATGCGCTAAGGAAGGCCCCATGGGCCTATAACCTCGGCAGACACGTGGCATCAGCTCGTGGCAGTGTTATCAAGGTTCAGGCTAAACAGACCGACTACAAAGGAGGTCATTAGTCAACCCGAGCCCCGGCCAGCCGGCGACACAAAAATCCCTTTGCTGTCAAAGGAAAACCTAGAAGGTAAATGTCAGCATGCTCCACAGGAGGCCCTTAAGGCCTACCCTTCGCACGCGGCATCAGCCAGTGGCCACTGAAGTTCTAGGAGCAGAATTAGATCAGACAGGGTAACTATTTAGCTAGACTAGAGCTAAAGGAAATAAATGCACCAAAATACTCAGTAAAACACCTTTTACTCTCTAAGCGAGAGGAGTATCAAACTAAACTCCGACATGCTAGCAAAGGACGCCTATGACCTTCTAAAACACGCGGCAATAGCTAGTGCAATTAAAATTCATCTATAGGGGAGAGACATACAGAAACCCATACAAGCTGTGCCAACATGCTAGGTTAAACATCTGAAAGGAGGCCCCAAAGGGGGCCAACGACTTCCATAAACACCTGGCAACAACAGCATAATGCATGACTCAAACATGGAATGATACCAGTACATGACCAGCCCAGCTGGGCCAACAGGAAGCTATAAGAAAGGCCTGGAAAGGCCTGCTACTTAAAGAACCATGTGGCACCCAGCATGTGGCCATAACCGGGCCTTAGCTCAAGGAAGGGCCAGTTATAACCTTAAATGACAAATTTAAGGGAACTAGCTACACAACCTGAGCCTAGGCATAAACATTCCAACAGGCAATGTTAAATATGCTAAAAAGCGTGAGCGTAACCAGAATCGTAGACCAACAGCGCTGTATTCAAAACGAGCTGCATAACAGAGAGGCTATAACAAATAGCCAACAATCAAACAGCAATGAAACCCAGCTGCTGCGGTACAAACGACCAGAAGAGGTCAGGCAAACACTATTCCCTACACTCACCCTGAGTGTGCAATCCAGCAGGTGATGCACTCAGTGAAACACAAACCCTAACCGGGGAGTACAACAAAAACACCGTATTCATAGATAGAGGCTAAACAAAGCCTGCTATCACAGAAAACAGGTGTAACCTGTGGCAGCACAAATAAGCTCACATAACACGCCTGCATACACATGAAGGGGGAGTCTGGGCAAAAGACGGCCAGCAACTCCCTCAGGAGGAGGCCAGAACTAGGAACTATACAACCACAGGGGGATAGTCATAACAAGGGTGATGTAAACAAACAAAACACCTAGCCTAGTTCTAGCCTTGCCGCTAGCTAAGGCCTATATAAGACCAAGCTACACTCTGGCTTCATATTCCCAAAAACACGGAGAAGTAAAGCAGCGCGAGCGACAGCATTAGGTGGCCGAAAAAACGGCCAACACACAAATAACTGAAATAGCGAAAGCTAGTTCTAGCTATACACAGTATCAGCCGAGAAACTACACAAACGCTGAAGGATAAACAGCAAAGCGGCCATAAACGGCCTGCCTGTAAACAGCCAGCCTATCATACAGTTATTAGCCCAAATAACCCCTTAAAAAACAAGAACAATGACAACTACATGCACGGGAAGCTATACAGGAAAAGCAAGGACTATATTGAAAATAAAGATAAACCTGGCTTACCTCCCGCGGCTCGTAGAATGCAGATTCCTCCTCGTTTCGTCACACGGAAGGAAAATCCAAAGTTCTTTAAGCCCAAAAGCACTTTCACTATCAAGCCAGATGGCGGGCCGTCAGAAATATATTCATCATAGGCCCACATCATCAGCCTGACTGTAAAGCCCGTAGCATATAGATGTCGAAAAAGCTACCGGGAGGTGAAGGAAGAGCGAGGGCGAGCAAAAAGCCCTCGCGAGAGAGGGGATCGATTACCGGCGCTGGTGGCGCCAATGCTCGATCACCTCCCTCAGATCTTGCTTCATCCTTCTGGCATCCCGCCGTCTCTGCGACTTACTCCGAGGAGGAGGAGGCGCACGAGCGGCGACACTATCCCTCTGGGCCTGCCTCTGAGCTCGGCTCGAGACGGCCCGGGACCTCCCGGCTGTCTGGGCCCAGAGTGGATCTGAGCGGGATGCAAGATCTAAACGCCGCGGAGCGCGTCTTCGCCTCCCTAAACTTCTCAACCACCGCCTGCACGGAGGTGCCGAAAAGCTCAGTAGGCGAAACCGGGGCATCGAGGAGAAAACGTTTCTCTTTCTCCCTGATGTCCGCACAGTTAAGCCACAGATGTCGCTCTGTGGCCACCATGCCCGCCATAGATCGACCGATCGAGGCGGCAGTTTGTTTGGTGGCCCTCAGAGCAAGATCTGTGGTTCGACGCAACTCCGTGACCGCCTCAGCGGAAAGACCTTGGCCCTGATCTAGATCCGTGAGCAGATCAGCCTGGTAAGCGAGAAGCACCGCCATAGTGTGCAACCATAGTGTGGGTCTGAGGATGTCAGAGACAAAACATCATCATCATCCGCCAGAAGCGCGTCCTCGTCAGTCGCTTCGGCATGAGAAAGATTGACACCTCTCTCAAACTCCTCAGCGAGCTCCACCTGCGAGCCCCATGATTTCAGCCGCCGCTCAGCCTCAGCACGAGCGGGGCCAGAACCACCAGGCAACGGTTATGACACCTCTCCCCTCGAGAAGAGGGCCAAACGAGAACGGAGCGTTTTCATGGGAAAACGCTCACAGTTAACACAGACAGCACCCTCGAGTACTCTTCGTGCGTGCTCCTCGCCCAGACAAAAAACGCATAAGTTGTGTGTGTCCTCCGGTGTCAGAAACCTGGGACAAGGATCAGCACACTTCCTGAACGATTTCTCAGACATTTTGGAATAACGTGAGATTGGCAAGAACAAAACAGTCGCGAAAAGACAAAAGGATGTCGGCTGTTTCCCCAGGCGCTCCCTTTATACGTCACGGTTCGCGCCTTTTGACGTGATAGGCTGTCGCCGGCCAATAGGATTGGAGTGTTGTGATTTTTGGCATTTCGAGCATGGGTCATGGGGGACGTTCCCCATAGCGCAGTCAGCGCAGAGTTGAAGTTCCCTTTCGAAAGGGAACCTATATAATTCTACATATACCTATGTAACACATAAGCTATATGAAAATACACATAGTGTATGTCTATTGACTTACACTGAACAGAAATACATTATATAAAACCTAAGACATATACTTGAATTTACACAAAAAAAAAACATTTAGTGGAAGACAATCTACAGTCTACGATGGGTGGTTTGGAAAAGGCCCACTCATCCATCTCTGCATAACCTACTCACTGACATTGTGTAACAGCTGCTCATGCAAGGAAAAATGTCCAGGATGGAGGGAACAGTTTACACATGAAACAACAGTCTGCGCATTGGTGTTATGGCACAGAGTTGACACAGCACTTTCTGAGAAAAAGAGTTTGAACAGACTCATGGGAGAATGTGACTCAGCAGAGCTCAGTTGTGGTCCAGTTTCACGGGCGGGCAGGAATCGCAGCGTATGTGGAACCATATCAACATCCGTCTGTGTTTTCCATGACAGAGTGGACTGCCTGTTGTTTGCCTTAGCTCTCTTTAGAACAGGTGCTTGGATATTTTCATTGTCACATCTGTAAAAAAAAACAAAAAAACAAAACAAATGTGAGCATGCTGATAACACAATCACTATAGCCATGCATAACAAAGACAGCAGTTTTTGTTATGTCATACAAGAACATATACTTTTGTCTTATGACGATGTAAATACAATTACATCTGTAAAATATTACGTCTGTGCACTTACGCAGTATGATTCTCAATCGCACTGAGAACTGAACGAGATCCGTGTGCTCCTGTGCGTGGTGATGGTGATGGCGATCGGGAAGCAGCCAGATTCCTAAACAAAACAAAAAACTGTTACCATACATTGTCCAAAGTAAACTGATGGGCAGTTAGTTGGTACGGGTGCACAATGTATGTTTACATGTTGATGATGGGCCATAGGACAGACAAAATTTATCTATTGATGTTCTGTAGACCATGTGTATGATAAACTAACTAAAACTGGGTGAAAAAATATTACAAATATGTTTACAGAATATAACATTACAAGTGTTTACACTTGAGCATATATACACAAACATTTGTAAGTGACATTGTAAGGCAATATTTTCTGTAAGCTGTCAAAAGCTAGCCAAAACTAGCTAAAATATCATACTCATATGAGTTTTATATTACACATGCACAACAAAGACAACAGTTTCTGTAATGCCATACAGGTACATATACATTTTGAATTGAGATTATGTATACAGTTACGTCTGTAAAATATACTTACTCAGTATGATTTTCGATTGCACTGCGAACTGAACGAGATCCGTGTGCTCCTCTGCGCGGTGCTGATGACGGCGATCGTGAAGCAGCCAGATTCCTAAACAAAACAAAAAAAAACTATTAGCATACATTGTTCACAGTAAACTGATGGGCAATTAGTGGGTAGGGGCACACAATGTATGTATATATGTGCTGACAATGGGCCATAGGACAGACAAATATCTATTGATTGGCCGTGAGTACTATCTGTTGATGGGCCATATAGAGCGCACATATTCAGTGCATTTCAAACATTTACACCTGTATTCACAAACATCTGTATTTTAGGCATAAGGCCGTATTTTTTAGCACGATAACTAACCCAACCCGATATATTAAAAAAAAATTGTGTTTAGACACTATCACATTATTTTACTGTAGACTAAAATATATTTGCACTAAATTACACCTAAACAGATATTCACAAACAAGTTACATTAGGCATAATCAGTGTAATAAGCTAACTAAAACTGAGCGAAAAACATTACAAAAAGATTAGATATTTGTGAGGGACATTGTGAGGCAATATTTCCCGCAAGCGGACACAAGCAAGCCAAAACTAGACACAATATAGTATGAAATACGAGTTGTATATTAACAGAAAAAGAATTATAGTAAACAACTTACCCTGGACTTATATCCTCGTCTGGGTCAATTCGCTGTTCTACATCCTAAGGATTTATATAACTCCTTGCTGAGCATCACCTGTCTGCCTTCTGGAGATGTGATGTCAGCTGTGCAAGCTGATGCTTACTAATCTTCAACAGAAACTTAAAGAAATCACTGTTTTCGCACTGTGATAATATCCATTTCACAATATCAAAATGTGGATTTACTGAAATGACAATTTTATTTAAGATGTATACTTGCAGAGTGCTATGCAAGCAACCTTGCCATATCCTAAACAGAATTTTGACTTTTTTTTTTGTCAAATAATAGTTTGTCAGATTGGTTGCTGTGCTTTCACATTTCAACATAATAATAATTCGGTGAGAACCCCTTGACTTTGAGCCACCACTGCTTTCTATAGCTTCCTTTCGCAGAAGAAGTCTCTACCTCTTGTGCCATCACCAGAGCCTGCTCGGGACCCACCACAATGGGTAGGAGCCCGTGAATCGGGGTAGGCGTGATCTGAACTGAATTGCATATTTTACTGTGTGCAGGACCCACTGAGATATATTTGACAGACCTTTCCACTCTGTCAAAAAATCTACTAAGGGTACCAGCCTCTCGAGGCTGGCCTCTGGTGAAATATGGGCAGCCAGCGGAGTGCCCTGAAGTGGAACCCCGGCAGGGAACAACTGGCTGGGCTGCACTAGAGGGCATGTGCCACCCTCGGGTGACACACGGGGAACCACTGCGCCCCGGCATTGTGGCGGGGTTGGCAGAGCGCCCCCCTGAGGGCACCGAAAGGCAGACGGGCACCATATAATGAGGTGAACGCCATCTGGCTTTGGAAAGGAAAAACTGCACAGGGAACCAGCCTCTCGAGGCTGGCCCCTGGTGTGTTTTGGGGCAGCCAGCGCAATGCCCTGAATCGGCACACCGGCAGGGAACAACTGGCTTGGCTGCCTCAGAGAGCGCGAGCCACCCTTGGGTGATTCGCGGGGAACTACTGCGCCCCGACATTGCAGCGGGGTTGGCAGAGCACCCCCCTGAGGGTACCGAAAGGCAGACAGGTACCAAATAATGAGGTGAACACCGTCCGGCTTCGGAGGGGACCATCCTCAGTATCCTGATACCTTTGGCATTCAGGATTCTTCAACAAAGATCTTAGCAGCAATTACGGTCCTCAGATCCGTCTTGCCCTTCGAGGATTTCGCCTGCGAGCATTGCCCAGCCTCCCAGCTCCTCCCAGAGGGGGAGTACAGGTAGCAACGCTCTGGTGTTGTCTGTGTGAGAAGTTCAGTAGCCACCATAACCGTGTCTTCTCATATCTAACACATCACTGTATGATGTAAAATATATGGTATGAGACAGGCTTATTCCACGACAGCGACACCTCAGTGTAGAGGTCGGGAAAAACGGTAAGCCGCGATATGGAGGTTGAGCTCATCTAGATGGAAAAAACATTCATCTAATTTTTCTTTTGACTTACAGCTCTTGTTTTTCGGTTGGCCATTCAATATTAAAATCAAGCACGAGTAAACACCTCCACAAACTCCTCACTAACAATAAAACTGAAGTGGCAAGTCTTCAGCTTCACCTGTTTCCAAACTAACAACATCCAACTTCTCAGAACTGGATGTCATCAGTGCAGCTGTCTCAACTGGAGTGGAAGAAACCGCAGCGCATGCTTCCTGACTCCGAATAGAGACATTAAATCCAACAGGTGAGCGCTGAGATAGGGCAGCACCTTTCTCAAAACCCTCTGTTAGATTAATTTGCGAACCCCATGACATCAGGCGCCGGTCTGCCTCGGCAGAAGCGGAACCCAAGCCGCGAGGAATGCGAGCCGAGCCGCCCTCCTCAAAGAGGGCTCGGCGGGAGCGCAGCCTCATGAAGAAGATCACAATGCTCACAAGCAATTTCCTCAAAAGCTGCCTCGGCATGCTGCACTCCCAAACAAACAACACACATCTGGTGTGTATCTCTGCCCGAAATGCAGGGATAAACACACTTTCTGAAATGCTGTTCACTCGCCATAATATATAGATGGTAGACAGACAACAATAAATAGGACAAACAAAAAAAAATCACATGTAGCGCTTGCTGGAGACACAGAAGCTGAATGAGAGTGTTTTCGGGTAGGCTTTATAGTTCCTGGTCAGTGACGTCACCTGCCTATGACATTCCGTCTCCCTATTGGACTGATTTCATACGTGCTTCACGACACAATCACGCAGAGGCGTTCCCACAGCGATTGACACAGCGCAAGTTCCCTTGAAAGGGAACTGACAATTACAATAGGGGCTACAGCACTTTTTGGGCTTGGCCCCTAACAAGTCATGTGTTCAAACATGACAAAAACAAGAGCACATGGCCAATGAAATTAATCACAAGCCATGTGCTCAAACAATACAATACACAAACTCATAAGCCACATGTTCACACATAACATGACAATATGAAAGCATGCAGCCAGTGTAAACACAAACCACGTGCTACACAGAACACAGCAAAACACGTGAATAGTAGTGTGTACAGCCAGAGCAAACTCAAAATTGCACGCTCACACGAGAACGAGCAAATGTTCATCCGTCACAAAACCAAGAATAAACTAGACTGAAGTGACTGAACCCTGACAGATATAGTGACAGAGTATAGAGTATGATGTGACATATTTTTATTGGTTTGTGCTGCAGAACCAGCTGAAGGAGACACAGAGGTCGTTCCAGCAGAGGATCCAGCAGAGAGAGAAAGATCTTCAGCAGCTGAGAGAGGCTGTGGAGTCTCATAAGGTGAGTCTGGAGAAGAAGAGAAGTTTGAGAAGTCTCAGTCAGGACTCACTGAAGCCACTGTGTGATTGTGATGTGTGTCCTAACAGAGCTCTGCACAGACAGCAGTGGAGGACAGTGAGAGGATCTTCACTGAGCTCATCCGCTCCATTGAGAGAAGTCGCTCTGAGGCCACACAGCGGATCAGAGATCAGGAAAAGACTGCAGTGAGTCGAGCTGAAGGACGACTGGAGCGACTGGAGCAGGAGATCGATGATCTGAGGAGGAGAAACGCTGAGCTGGAGCAGCTTTCACACACACAGGATCACATCCATTTCCTGCAGGTAACAGAGATCTAGAAGAACAGGATCATAGTGGACTTAAGCAAGAGACTAGTGTTGGGTCCGCATCCACCTTTGTCAAGTTCGCGTTAAGGCCAAGTCCTTAAACAATCGAGTCAGAGTCCAAAAGGGGCAGAGTTGGACTCAGTCCAAGTTCTTAACGGACGAGTTGAGTCCGTCCAAGTCCATAAATTAATTAAAATGAAAAATAAATGAAATATTTGATTGCTATTGTAAATATTTACCTTTTATTAATATTTTAACCTTTAAACCAATGGCAATATAAAACCTGTAACAAAATACCACTATTACATCTTGCCATTGTTACAGTACAGAGGACTGGACACAGGAGTTCACAGTTGAGATGTATTTATTAAAACCAGTGAGCATAAACAGTTGAGCAGGTGTGAATGAATGGCAATGATGAAGATAATGATGCAGAGTTGAGATAGTTACTGTCCTATTTGGGTTTCAGTTGGGGATCGCTGGAGACAAAGGAGCACTCACACTTAGACGAAGGAACACACAAGGAGGATTGGAGACACTGGAGACAGGTAAGTAGAGAGCGGGGAGTCCTTGAGGTAAGCATTCACGCAAGTTAGTGCAAACGAGACCGAACATGGAGTGCTGTGTGTGAGTGCTCTTTGTAGTGGTGCTGATGAGTGCGTTAATGAGTTGCAGGTGGCGGTGATCAGTATTCCGGTGATTGAGTGCGCTGTGATTGGTGGACGGTGGAGCCTGACGTGTCTGTGACAGTACCCCCCCCTTCCACGACCCGCTCCTGACTCCACTGCTGATACGTCTGATGGTTCCCCGTTCCAGGGGAACAGTGGGGGTTGGTAACCGAGTACGCACTGGAAAGGAGTGAGTCCTGTAGTCGGTTGCCGTAGGGAGTTTTGTGCGTACTCGGCCCAACCCAAGTACTGGTTCCAAGAGTCCTGGTGGTCATGACAGAAGGTACGGAGGAAGCGGCCGATCTCCTGGATCTTCCTTTCCGTCTGCCCATTCGACTGCGGATGGTATCCAGATGTTAGACTGACGGCCACACCTAGGAGTGAGTGGAAAGCCTTCCACACTCGAGAGCTGAACTGAAGTCCTCTGTCGGACACAATATCCTCAGGAATTCCAAAATATCTGAATAGATGGTTGAATATGATTTCAGCAGTTTCCATGGCAGTGGGTAAACCTCTCAGTGGGACCAGACGACATGACTTGGAGAAACGATCGACGATGACAAAGATGCAGGTAAATCCATCAGAGGCTGGTAAGTCGGTTATGAAATCTACTCTTAGGTGTGACCAGGGTCGATTTGGAACGGGGCAGAGGAAGAACCTTGCCGGATGGAAGATGGTGTGGACTCTTCGAGATGGCGCACTCCCTGCAGCCCTGCACGTACCTTCTGACATCTGGTGCCATGTTTGGCCACCAGAAGCGTTCTTTTAGCAACGAGAGGGTTTCATTGACCCGGGTGACCAGTGCCTAGTGACGTGTGGGCTGACTGAATAGTTGGAGTGCGATGTGACCGGGTGATGTAAAGCAAGCCCGGCGGGCAACCCGGCGGAGGGTTCGTGGGAGCATTGGAGGAGGGAATGGTCTCTTCCGACCATGTTATCGGACTGACGATGAGGGAGCTTGGAATAATTGACTCAGGTTCTTCGGACTTTTCTTCTGGAGCATGGATACGAGAGAGGGCGTCAGCTTTCTGTCACGGTATTTGAATGCATTGTTTCCTGCTTGTCTCGTGTCACTGTTGTTGTTGTGTGTGTGTGTGAGTGGGCGTGCCCGAGCCACGCGGATGATCAGCGCTTCCAGCTGACACCCATCACAGCACCAGCTGCAGCTCATTTACTCACCCTTTAGATGCTCACTCATTTCTCATCTCATTTGTCAGATCGTTGTCGATGTCTCTGTGCCTGTGTCTCCCATCCTGTTCCTGTTCGGCATTCCAGTCTCGTGATTCCTGTTCCTGTTCGTTGTGTTCGTGGATTTCGTTCTATGTCTGGACTCGTCTGTCATCTTCACCAGCACACTTCATCTCGTCAACGCACATTGTCTTCACGCTGACCGTCTCAGTCCCTGCGCCACCCGTGAACTCGACGTTCAGTGACTGTCTACTATTTAATTTCAATAAACGTGTTAACTTGCTATTGCTTCCTGTATTCTGTCATGACAGTACGATCTGACCAAGCCATGGAAGCAGCGAGTAATCCATCTTCAGCGTTGGAGGACTTTATTAACAGCAGTCTTCATAGAATGAAAAAAAAATTATTATTGTATCACACTATATTGTGTCCTGCAGTTCACGCTGACATTTAAATTATTTAATGTCTCTCCCCCACATCTAAATAGGCTGAGAGAATACTCAGAGTAGAGATAAATCAGCTAGTCATAACAAGCTTCAAGCTTTATTACAGTGCTTATAATATGCCTATGAATGACAACAAACTCATTTCTGAACACAGCTCTGATCTTGTAACATGAGCTGTAATGAACACTGAAAATGCAATGTACTGTAGAACACAGTCAAGCACTAAACCAGGGCCATATTGCTTTTCAGAAATACAAGCGCTTTGACCATTTTATGAGTTAAGTGTGCATGATGTCTCATGATGAGACCACCTTTGCTAAAGACATGCTCTACTGGTGCAGAGGATGCTGGTATAGACAGCACTTTTACTGCCAAAGAGTGGAGCTGTGGGAATCTCTCCCTGTTTGTAGACCAAAATTCAAGTGCTGTATTTGTGTCTGTGTCTTGAATGGCATCAAAGTACTTATGTATCTGTGCTGAAATGCATGCATCCTTAGCTGAGTGGCTCAGGTGCTTGTGGGCTCGATAGCGAGCTAGAAGACGTGGGCATTTGCCAGGAGGAGAATCTGTGGTTGCATCAGCATCACTGTTAACTTCTGAATTCAGCATGTCTCCATCTGCTGTGGCCTCAACCTCGGCAGTCAAAGTATCTGAAAAATATGAAACATATGACTTTGAATGCACACTTCATATTGGCTGCGTTATCAGTAATAACGTACCTGACTTTACTTGCTATGTTATATTCATCAATGATCTTGTCAAATGCCATGGCTATGTTGTCTCCACTGTGTCTGCCACAAAACCTCCTACAGCCTAAAAGAAAAGACTCCAGCTGATTTCCCTTTTGGTTTAATCCAAAAGGGAGAAAGATTGCATGGTAAGATCAGAAAATATGTCTAATGATGCAGTGAGGCAGCCTCATTTCTGTCCGCACGCTTTAAGTGTGTGACTGTGCACAAAGAAAGCTGATATATATTTATTGTCATATCGCCCAGCCCTAATAATGTTATTTGGATTTAAGCTGGTATTAAAGGTTATAATAAGCAACACCTTTAAAACCATTTCTTATTAAATAGATGTAGGTATATTACCAACCTTTAGATTTTATTTCTACATGTGAATGGATCACTTTCATGGTTTCTGAACAAATTAGTTTTTTTGTTATTGATGTCATTCATTTTTTTTAAATATAATTTCAATATACGCTAAATATTGGATTAATTATCACTGTCTTTCTTTGTCTGGATTGAGGAGAGTTACTAAAGATCAACAAGAGCTGCTCAAATCTGACAGTAGTGCAGGTTATTGTCTGAAGTGTGGAGGTGATGAGCTTTGATTTCTGTTTTCTGTAGAGTTTCCAGTCTCTCTCAACTCCTCCTGAATATACAGACGTAAATGACGATGATCCCTTGAGTTCTCTCTCCTCTTTTGATGACGTCAGAGAAGCTGTACTTCAGTTTAGAGACAAACTGGAGGATTTCTGCAAAGAGGAGCTCAAGAAGATCTTTGACCGAGGTAAAGTCCATATAAAAACCTCCAACAGTGAAGGTTGTACAGTACTGTATCATAGGACTTATTCAAGTAATCCAAGTAATCCTCGTGCCAGAAATATTAAAGGGGACCTATTATGCAAAATTTACTTTTGGAGGATATAAAACTCGGACAGCACTGCTTGGATATTATAACTAAAACTGCTGCACTATTTTGAAAAATTATCCTTTGGACGCAGGCTCATTTGTTTGTTAGATACGATACAGTTTTACAACATAAACGCTGCTCAGATTGCATTATTTCTTGAAGAACGATGATGGAGAGCAGATCATTCAGAAGAAATGTGATGCAAACAATGGATTATATATCCATATTTCATGGATTTAACACTTTTGTGGACAAAAAGTACTGTTTTTTGTTTTGCAATGGACACTCATATTTTACCCAAGTGCCAAGGATTGGATTAATTTTGCGATCCCTATTTCATTATAAAGGTATGAAATCCCATTTGATTTTTCATGTTGTTATTTGCACACCTGACACTAATTAATTACAGGTGTTGGAGCATCTATATCTTAAAAAAAAAAAAAACACTGTTGCGTGACAGTAAACATTTAGAACTTTCTAATGATATAACTTGTTATCTTTATTAATATTTTAGATAGTATCTTAGATAGATAGATAGCTCCTTTGCTTGCTAACATGATCATGAGGTACAGGTTTAAAAATGGTAATTAAATGAAGTAAGGTTTATAAAAATCATAAAATTGCTTTAACATGTCTAGTTCGCTAGTTATTAACTTGTACATATTTTCAAGCTTAACACTTTCAAACATCAGTACACTTATTTTCTGATAAATGGAGTTGAGGTCCGGACTTTGAGGGGGCCAGTCCATCATTTTCAATGTTTCAGCAGATTCCTTCCATTAGGCCTTTGTGATATCAGCAGGTGACAATCTAGGATACCCCCACACTTTATGGCATAGCAGAAATGCCAGAACGACATTTACAACAAAAATCTTGAAAGGATCTTTCGCACAAAATTTATCATCAGCTCGTACAATGACTGCAAATCATGTTGATAAGTAACACTTTATTTCATAATTGGGTTATATATCATGCTTCGATTATCATGATTTTTCACTGTTTTTAACATCACCAGATGTGAATGAACCGGATCTGCATTTTGACATAGGGTCAGACCTCACCTTGGATGAGATTCGTAAGTATTCTCTCTTTCTCTATTAAAATGATTTTATGGTTGATAACGACTCTATACTGAATAATGTATGTGCTCTTCAGTTGAGGCACTGCTTTCTGGAGAGAGTGTCCAGGATATTGTTCATGGTGAGTAGGCTATGTCTAAGTACAATTAGGTTTTTGTTATTGTGTTGAAAGATTTTCTACAGTTTATAACCTTATTCTTACAATGCATCAGTAGATGGAGATGTTGCATCAGGAGAATCTCAGGAAAATCAGCCAGGTGAACCTCCTGTCGTGGAATCAGAGCACTCGCCAAACAGCGTCACTGAGAGTTCCAGCTCTTGTGTATCTCCCCCCAGAAGACCCCGTTCACGAGATGTTCTGTGATCCTATTGTATCACATTCGCAAGCCGGCGGAGATGTTAACGAATGTACCCTGTCCACGCCCAGACGTGGGCATAAGCGTCTTAGGGAGGTACCCGGTGCATGTGAGCTACCCAGCGCTTCATGTTTAAGGACGTTGGAAGATAACGGTAAGATATTAACAGCGCCTGGCTTATTATAATTTTTCCCTAACACAGACTTATTTAAAAAAAATAATCATTAAATATTATTTTCCCCCAGAACAAGATTACGAAGATAGAGGGCTAGAACTTCATAAGGAATCTCAGTTGGATGTGTGCAATGCTGGTGTTGACGAGTCCAGCTCGAATGAGAGTGACCCAGGCCCTCCAATCAAACGATACATGTCACGACTTAGTTACAGGATAAGTAAGGCAAACCATAACTTTGAAAGAATATTAGACCTAGTGGCAGTGGTGTAAAGTATTTGAGTAAATAATTAGTTACTGTATTTGAGTATCTTTTTGGCTACTTTGTAGTTTTACTGAGTATCAAAGATGTTAGCAACATTTATTCTCTACTTGACTACATTTTTGAACAAGTAAATGTACTTTTTACACCAATACATTTGTGATAAGTACTGCAATTACAAATTACATTTTTCATGGCACCCAACATTTTCTGCAGTGATATTGGCATCTAAGTACATTGAAGGTACTATATATCTTGTGCGTTACTCACCAAAATTGTCAACAAAGTTACTTTATGTAACCGGTCCCATGTGATGGGATGTCAGCTCTGCGTTGTGTGAATAAAATGGACATCAAATTCCTTTGACTGGTCTCTAGCTGGCTCTTTTTTTTCTGGACAGACAAAAGAACTGGACAAACGAAGAATTAATATTAGAAAGCAGCATGTATTGTGTGGCTTCTCAAAGACATCATCTTTGACTCTGTGAGCCACCAGACATCCTCATCTGAGTGTAGCTTAGCATTAACTGATTTTATGTAAAACTTATTTAAACTGTTATGTGAAGTTTTATATAATACATATCAGAACAATGACAAATATACATGGGTTACACAATGACATACCTGGACAAACGAAGAATTAACATTAGAAAGCATGTAATGTGTGGCTTCTCAAAAACATCTGTTTGGAAATAACAGCACATAAGCAACGCGAGCATACAAACAATATAAACTTCAACAAAAACAGCACATCGGTGTAATCCCACATTGTAAATCAAGTAAAAAACACTCCAAAGAACAGTTTTTGACATTAACATCAACTAATATGTTGAAATTGTATTAACTTTGGCTCCATGAGCCATCAGATCAGCCTATCCTCATCTCAGTGTAGCTTAGCATTAACTGAGCTAGGAGAGAATGCGCCCAAAGTTAAGTACTTCATTACAAACTTTTTTTACAGTCAATGATTACAAATCATATATAAAAATCCAAAAATATACATACCAGCATAATTAAGTCAAAAGACAATACAATGAAATCAAACCATGTATTCAAAATAAGAGAATCAGAGTTTTTAATAAGAAAGAAAATATTTTCACTTATGGCCTTTTTGTGCACTTGAGCTTAACTGAGGCTTGAGAGTTTGTAGACATTTAAGAGGCTGTTGTGTCAACCTTGATTTATTGCAATATTGTGGTGTTGAGTTTTATTTTGATTTTAGAAAATAAACATGATTTCTCTTTTTTTGCTCATGCTGAATATAGGCTCAAAGATGCACTAGTTCTCGACACCTAAAATAATAAACTGTTGATCATGTTTATTTTCTAAAATCAAAATTAAACTAAATTGTGTTTTTGTTTTGTACTTATGTTTCTTTTCTTTGTACTTTGTATGTCTTGTATTGTCTTGCTCTAATAGAAATATTGCAATAAATCAAGGTCGACACAACAGCCTCTTAAACGTTTACAGATTCTCAAGTCTCAGTTAAGCTCAATTGCACAAAAAAGCCATAAGTGAACCAATATCATTCATAAAGGTCTCGTCAGTATAGTGGATAAATAAGATAAAAAAGTAAGCCTTCTTGCACTGGATGTGCTGGTTTCTGCCTCATCACCAGTGCAGTCATGATCTCATCTCTTATAACAAACACCTGTGATTCAGCAACTACCTGCTAATGCTCTCGCATTCATGTAAAGTAACTTTGTTGACAAGTTTGGGTGAGTAAAGGCAAAACGCACAAGATATAGTACTGTACCTTCAATGCCCTGTAGATGGCGATATCACTTCTTTATAGCAGAAATAAACAGCTTGTTCAAAAATGTAGTCAAATAGAGAAAAAAAAGTTGCTAATATCTTTGATACTCAGTAAAACTACAAAGTGGCCAAAAAGATACTTAAGTACTTTACACCACTGCTATTAATAAGCGGTAATTAGGAGTTTATTGAGGCAAAAGTCGTAGTTAATAGTTAATAGTGAGAATTGGACCCTAATCTAAAGTGGACCCCTTTTTTTATGGCATCAGTTAGGAAAAAGCACACTACCTCAAAGCCAGAAAAAAGACATGATGGCCAAATGGATGGTAAAACTGAACATCGAGCAAATAATGAAGCAGAAGAAAAGCAGTTACTGAAAGACAATAGAAAGCCTAAAAGAAAAAACAAAACAGGCAAGTCATGCCTTTGTTTTGATTTTCTATGTTGTCATGAAAAACATCAGCTTTTTTAAAGCTGTTTAAAATGTTTGAACATATATAGTTTATTAAACTTAGCTAAACTGTTTGTGAATATTCAGTATGTATTTTTTTATTTGATATCAGACAAGAAAATGCACAATATCCAAAAGACAGTTGAATGCAGTGTGAATTTGCCAGATGAAAACACTTTCACCCCAGTGACAGAACAACCAGCTGTGTCTGCCACTGAACCCCTGTCAGTAGGAAGGATAACACTGTCCTCAGAAGACTTAGAAACTTTGAATCCCCGTCAATGGCTCAATGACAATGTAAAGTTTTACATTTATTTACTTCAGTATGTAAATGTATTACAGTTTTTAATATATTTAACAGTAAAGAATACCTTGTTTTCTTTGGTTTATTGTACTTATGGAGCAATCAATGCACAGATTGTTTTTCAATAACCGTTGTCTTTTCGTCATCTTGTTCAGGTTGTTCATGCTTATCTTCACCTCCTGGCCTTGAAGTCGGAGATTAAAGTTTTTGTCTTTCATTGCTTCCTTGAGCAATTGTGGAGGAAGGAAGACTATACACGCTGGAAATATAGCAAGGCAGATAATTAGTCTTAAGTGTTTATATATATATAATATATGTTTTATTTTTTAAATAACTACATCTTTCTGTTTTTTGACAGGTGCAGTTTCAGGATTTTCATTGGGCTTTTCTGCCAGTATGCAGGTTCAATCACTGGTTCTTAATTGCATTTAACATACCAGAGCGCAAAGTCTGTGTACTTGATTCACTCAAAAGCACATCAAAGCACGATGAATTCCTGACGCATTGGTGGTATGTACTGTATGCTATACTCAATATTTTGTAATGTATGGAGGTTGTGTATGCACAGGTTTTCCCATGCACCTCATGGACCAGGTTTATTACCCCTCTTTCACATGTCTACAGTCTCTACAGGGTTAAGACTCATTTCTTTGCTTCATTTGTTGTCAAACGCCTGACCTGTCTTCATTACCCTAGTTAGTCTTTAATTCATACACTGTTCAAAATTATAGAGTTAAATTACAGTATATTCCAGATTAATATTTGCATTACTTTCACAGTAATTGCACAGCAGGACTTCTCTTGTGTCTAACTGCACTCTTGGAATATCATACTGTATTTCTACAGTGCGTATGTACTATGAAGGTACCCCAGCATGCAATGCGGCATGAATACGTTACGCTGTTGAGTTTCTTGATTCTTGTTGGTTTTATCTGTGCATGCTGAACTTATTTTTGGTTCACCTATACCAGTTTGTGTTGTTTATTTTGCAATGTTTAGAATTTATTAGTATTTTTATTATTTTATTATTATTATTATTATTATTATAATTTTTATTATTACCATTGTTGTGTTTTGTATGTCAAGTATTGAGTCTGTGGATCATTAGAAGAAAAAAAATCTTGTTTCAGGCTCTTATGTACATCTCAGAAATATACTTTATGTACTTAACAGGAAAAAAAAACAGATGTAAACTAGTTGTGTACATAAAGTTTGGTATTGATACACTTAAAGTATACTTAAAAGTATACGTTTATACACTAAAAAGTGCCAAGTATACTACTAGTACATGTATATTATACTTACTACAAAAAGTATACTTAAAATATATTTGAAATTTACTTAACTATTCTTAATAAAATAAACTTGATGTATATTTATTTTTTGTAAGGGTGGACATATGAATCATTTATTTAACCGTTGAATAATTCAGTCTTACTCAGTCATGTTGTGTAAATCTTTATTGCTGGACTTTTACTGTAGTGCCTTTAGTTTTTGGTTACTTTATTTCACCTGGTGTAAGATGGCTCTTCTCTTTCCAACAGTAATTTCATGAATACACGAGCCTCTTTGGGAATTGAAGCCCTATATGGTTGGACTCTGACTTCCATCGATGTTGCAGTCCAAACAGATTTGTCAAGCTGTGGCATTTTTCTTTTGATGGTTAGTTGCCATGACAGCCTGCCAATTTATAAAATTAAAATGATGAAAGATTGCAGTTTGTTTCAACTATCTGTTTTATTTTGTCCTTTTCTTTAAAATGTTGACTGTGTTTAGAATTATTCTTAAGAATTTAATCCAAGGTGTAACCTTTTCTGTGCCATCCTATCCCAGATTAATATGTAGAGATGACTACAAACAAGCCATTCTAAGTAGTGTTGTTGTTGTTGTTGTTGTTTCCCCCAGAATGCCGAGTCCCTGCTGCAGAACGGAAAGCTCAATGTCTCCCAGCAGAAAGACATTGGCACACTCAGACAATACATTAAAGACAAACTTTTGCAGGAAGGCAAGCAACATAATCCAAGGTATGTACATTTAGGTGCCCCCTATCCCAGCTAAATATGCAGAGACTACTACAAGTAAGCCACTCATAAGTTTTTTTTTTCTTCTTCCCAGAATGTAAAGTCATTGCCGCAGAAGATGAAGCCTAGCTTCTCCCAAACTGTGCTCAAAAAAATACAATACAGATAAACTTTTCTTGTATGGCAAAAACATAATAAATTGATGTAAATTTTAAAATGTGTCTTGTGTTTATTTCTATCAAAATGTATTAAATGATGTAATGTTTTATATATATTTAATGCAAATAACATAACACAACATAACATTTGTACATTTATACACTGTACACTGCTCCATTGACACTGCTCCATTGATACATTACACTAAGTAATCCCACATCTCTGTTTTTCACTGACTAGCATCTTTTATTTTTTCTTTGGTATGTGATGTGCAATATCTCATATTATCCTTCTCACAAATAGCATTTTACAAATTTTACAGAGTGTAAATAAACCCCCTAATACCTAATGCCTTTTAAGGTTTTGATAGTCCACTTTAGACATTCTACGAACTATAAGTAACTTTGCCACAACATGTCCTCCACTAACTCTATTTAGAGTATTAGTAGAGTTCTGGTAGACTGTTGGGTTATATGGGGTTCCATTTGTGCCAAAAATAAGTTTACTGCTTTGTGCTTTGTACTATACATCAGTCATTGCCTAGTTGTTCAGATAAATTAGTATACTGTATGTTGATGTTCATGTGTACATGTACAATACAATATATGTACGTAATAAATTAACTTTGTGCTTTGCAAACAGTACTCTATTAGTAATAGACTAACAACAATGTGACTACCTCTTTAAAAAAAAAGTTGTGTTTTGCAAAATGTAAACATTAGAACACAACACAATATAAAATCTTTGCACATTATATTAATATAAAAGATGAGGATAAAAAAAAGACAAAAGGAACAAAATAAATAACACAGACACTGCTCTGCAGGTAAAATGTGCAATAAAGCAAACATGCTTTTGAAATTACAAAACACTTCTTTGGTAAACACCAGTGTAAACTGTAAGTGTAAACATGCAGTACTGTAGAGGTGGTCAGTAACAGTAAATTTACTTGAGATTTTTTTTGTTGAGAACTGATTATTTTTATGCCTCTATATTTGAAAGATTAATATAATACTTTCTACTCTCCTACATTTTTCCAAAGGTTCCAAAGTAAAAAGTATGAAAGTATTTTCTACAGCAAGTAGAACTAGTTGTACTTTTACTCAAGTATTAAATTATGTACTTTGATCAACACTGGTAATATGTTTAGTTATACTGCACTGTCTGTAACATAATATGAACATAAAGACCAAAATGTAGATGTCTATAATATAAATATAAATCTTAACCTTTTACTTTTAAACTTCAAGTATTATAAACTTCCACACAAAAATCTAAACCAGCCAACTGTTTCTTTTGACTTACATTTTCTTCATATTGTGGGACAAAAACACCAGCCTGTCCACAGCCTCTGGCTTCAGAGAAGCTCTCTGACATGTAACTACATTCCCACCTGTGCTGAATGCCCTCTCTGAAGGGCTGCTTGAAGCAGGGATGCACAGATACTTCCTTGCTAATTTCCCAATTCTAGGGAAATTTACCTCTTGAGTTTTCCACCAGCTTAATGGATCTCTGTGTCACTGTCTATCTCCAGTATCATGAGGTAGCTCTGCATTTCCTTTCAACTGCACTTTGGAGAGACTCCTCTACCCTGTTGGCTTGCTGTCTTTTTTTAAAATAACTTCCAAAAGATTTCTTTGTCTTTTTTGCAGGCAGTGTCTCACTGTCACTGGTGCCTTCTTCCTCAGGTACTGCTGTAGTGGAATGAGATGCTGCCGCCTCTGTTGCAGCCGGCTTGTCCTCCTCATTTCCCAGGGCCATAAGCTCAGCTTTAAGCGCACTCTCAATGGCCAGGATTTGCTCATCCTTATTGTAGCGATGTTTGCATCGAGGGTCAAGTGTAGATGCCATCCCTAGCAGCTCCACCATGTTGTCTCCTGCAAATTTGCTGTTCAGGTATGTCAGAATGGATCGTTTGATGTCTTTGGTCAAGTCTGTATCATCCGACTGAACTGCCAGGACATCGTTGTTGAACAAGGACAGTACAGGTGTAATGTAAGAAACTGTGACTTGTTGCTTACCGGACAGAGCATCTGTGAACTCCAACAAGGGACCAAGTGCTTTGTTGATTGATTCCAAAACTTCAACATCTTGCCATGTAGGAATCAGGTGCCTGTGTTTTTTGTCTTCAGACAGTACTTGTTGTATGGCCTTGTGCTGCTCCAAAATCCTTTCAACCATCCGCTGCCTTGAGCCCCACCTTGTGGGGCACTTTGTTATGAGTGCATGTTGGGGAAGATTCATCTGTTCTTGTACTTTTGCTAGAGCTTTTTTTTCCAGCTGTTGGAAAAAGCTGCCACAACTTTTTTGCAGACTCCTAAGGCTCTGTCAATGCGGGGATCTCGCATGCTCCGCTCTGCGGGGGAAAAAACAAAAACAAAAACACTTAACTTTTTTAAAATAATAAAATATTATTCAATAAAGTCTTTATTGCTCTTTTATATTTTTAACTTTCTAAGCTTCAAACCCACTTTTGAAAAATCCACAGAAATGGCATACCCAAACTAAAACAGATACAGTTCATGAACCCTTGGTACTAAAAGCACAAGTATGATCTCATTTGAAAGCTGACACTTTGCAGTTTGTTGTAAATTTAGAATAAATTATTGCCATAATGAAAAAAATAGTTATAAATATCTTCAAAGTTTTTGAAGATATGGCAATAATGGCAATTCACACTGTTATAATCCCTAATTTCTTTTGTCAAAGTGCTCGCTTCACAGTTGAAACTGTATCAACTGAAAACTAAAAAAGAAATATTTCAGCAAACATTGCTATTATTTTTTTTTTAAATATAAAAATTACAGCTAACTTAGGTGGCAGATGCATCTGAGGGCTAGGTAGCATGTTAGCTTAGCACACATCAATACACGACAATTTATGAGATTAAAACCATGTTTTTGCTCCAAACTTACTTTATAACGCAAGTCGAGTGTTTTAAATAACCTTCTGTGATCTGATTTGGCTTCGGATAAAAACATTTGACTGAAAATATATTATTTTATAGTATTCTGCACAATGATAACGTTAATATCAATTAGCATTACGTTATAAATATAATCTATAAATATAATATAATATAAAAATAATTATATAAATATATTATATAAATATAATATAATTATACATCTCAACAACAATAAAATTTAACTCAAATATCAATAATTGGTTATAGTCCATTTCAAATTTAAATACTTACCAATGGCAATGTGAAGTCTGTGGCCAAAACATGGAAGTCGCTGCCAGTTGTTGATCCTCAGAGCACTGACCACATTAGCCCCGCTGTCAGTCGTCATGCAAACCATACGTTCATCGTCCAAAGACCATGAGGACAGGGCATCTTTTAGACCTTGAGCAATAAGTTCACCGGTGTGGTCCTCTGGGAAGTAAGATGTCTGAAGGCAAAAGCTCTGTAGTTGCCATTCTTCATCGACAAAATGTATTGTCAGAGATAGGTACGGCTCCGAGGTTCTGCTGGACCACAGATCAGAGGTTGTGGCATAATAGGTGACCTTCTGCAATTTATGGGACAGCGTTTGTCGACAAGACTCGTACAGTTTTGGTAGAGCTGTTTCACTGAAATATCTCCTTGAAGGCAGATTATATCTGGGATCTAAAGTCTTAACATTTCTTGAAACCCATCCTTCTCGACTGATTGAATTGGCAACATAGACCTTGCAATAGAACTTGTTACAGAGTTTGTAATTGTTTTCCACTTTTCGCTTTTTTTGTCATATGGTGTTTTCTTTGTGAATGTTTCTCTGCCAAGGTGTGTTGTGTCTGTTTTTTTTTTTTTGTACCATGTTTGTAGCAGTAGTGCTGTTTTGGTCAGCACGAAGCCATACTCTTCAAACTGTGTTTTTTGCGTGGTACGGAGATGATGGAAGAGGTTGGTTGTGGCGCTCTGCTTTATGGCGATCTGTTTGCAACAAATTCTACAGATGGGCGACGTTTGTTGCTCGTCTTTTTTGTCAAAACCAAACCATCTCCAGGCTAAAGAAGCTGACGTCTCGCTGTTAGCTCTTCTGGCACTGGTTTTGAGGATGACTGTGTATTTTCGCTTTCTTTGCTCATTTTTGTGTTGTTGCGCTCAAAGCTAGATAGCAAGTGACTGATGAGTAACATACGCACGGCACACTGTAATGACGTAAGACGTCAGGGGCACTGAGGCATTATGGGCAGTTCTCCGTATTAATAAAAATGTTTTAGTTTGTACTAAAAAAAAGTTTTTTCTAAAAGTTAAAAGAAGCCCTGTTCGTGTTCGGAGGCTATTCCGGTGGATCTCTTGGGAAAATGTATTCCATTTTTTGGACTCATCAAAATGTCAGCAATCGGTGAGTTTCTTTTTAATATTTAAGCTGTGGCTTTTAAAATGCACCTGTTATAGTAAGGATGGATGTATTTCATTGAACAGAGGATAAGCTTCTACCGATTTATCATTTTCATTTTTCTAGTACGAGCGATAGCCTACATTTAAATGAAAGATCTTTTTTTTTTCTGGAATCTATCCTTTTACGGCATTGTTTAATGACCTATGTTCGTTATTCGCTCAACATATTGTTTTCATAATTGGCGAAAACTTTATTCGTCTTTTTGTTGTCTGTTTGACTTTTCTGTTTTTATGCATTGATATTTATGGAGTAGCTTGTTAAGATTGCAATGTTATGTTCGGTTTTTATTGGTATCCATGGCAACGTCATAACTATGCGATCATGCTGACGTATAATTGTATGAGACAAATGTAGTTTTTCAGTCCGATTACGCCTTGCAGACTTGTATACGCGCTAAGCACTGATTAATGATCCTGTGATTTTTACACTCATTTTCACAGTCAATATGTGGAATAAGTTTTTCTAATGCAGCGTTTAAACAGCTTTCAAACACTGCTGATATAATGTCTATATGATTTTATTATTAATTTATATAAAACATCTGTTAAAAAAGTTATAATGTATGAATGCTTTTGCTTTTGTTTATATTATGCTTCGGGCTGTTATGTTCGGTTGTTATTGGCTCACCAAGACAACGTCATAACGCTGACGTAATTTGTATGAGACAAAATGTAGTTATTTATCCCGATTACGCTTTGCAGTCTTGTAGTTTCTCATACGCGATTTGCACTGGTTGATTTTCACATGTGGAAAAAGTTTTTCTTAATGCAGCGTTTAAAACGGCTTTCACTGCTGATATAGTTAGGATTGCAACGTTATAATGTATGAATGCTTTTGCTCTTGTTTATATTATGTGGCGGGCTGTCATGTTCGGTTGTTATTGGCTCACCAAGACAACGTCATAACGCTGCGCTCATGCTGACGTAATCTGTATGAGACAAAATGTAGTTTTTTCATCCCGATTTCGCTTTGCAGTCTTGTAGTTTCTCATACGCGATATGCACTGTTTGATTTTACACTCATTTTCACATGTGGAAAAAGTTTTTCTTAATGCAGCGTTTAAACGGCTTTCACTGCTGATATAGTTAAGATTGCGACGTTATAATGTATGAATGCTTTTGCTCTTGTTTATATTATGCATCGGGCTGTCATGTTCGGTTGTTATTGGCTCACCAAGACAACGTCATAACGCCGCGATTATGCTGACGTAATTTGTATGAGACAAAATGTAGTTTTTTGATACAATGTTTTAATGGTGATAAATTCTGGTGTAATCAATGTTTTAATTTAGATAGATTCAGGTTTAATCTGTTTTAAATGTTATATATTTCACAGGCTATTTTTCATTTTTGTAAATGTTACACATAATACTCGTCATTTAATTAAATTCTCTGCTTCTGTTAAAAGTATGCTTGATTACTCTGTAGTGTTGTTTCTACATTGAGCCACTAGATGGTGCCAAAGTGTCGCTTTTTGATGCAATGTTTTAATGGAGATAAATTCTGGTTTAATCAAAGTTTTAATTTAGATAGATTCAGGTTTAATCTGTTTAAATGTTATATATTTCACAGGCTATTTTTCTACCTTTTTCATTTTTGTAAAGTTAGACATAATATTAGCCATTTAATTAAATTCTTTGCTTCTGTTAAATGTATGCTTGATTACTCTGTAGTGTTGTTTCTACATTGAGCCACTAGATGGTGCCAAAGTGTCGCTTTTTTTTGATACAATGTTTTAATGGAGATAAATTCTGGTTTATTGTAATGTTTGAATATGAATCTTATTATTTGTGTAAATTTATAGGCTTTTTATATATATTTAATAGGGTCAAATGTTGAACAGGATGCATTCACTGCCATAAATCTCTGTAAGTGCATATTTTATTTATTATTTTTTATGTATTTGTTTATTTGTACAAAAATGAAATTTGCCTATGTGTTTAAAAGTGACGGGGACCCCGGATGATGTACACATCTCAGACTCAGGTAATTTTTAATTTTTCTTGTAATAATATTATATAATGTTAATGTAAAATATTAATCATATTTATCTTTTATAGAAATAGCACTTCTAGTGACACAACCAGGCTTTATTGATCTGACGCAGGACTTTGAAAAACCCAGTCCTAGCACCAGCGATGCTGATAGGATAAGAGACGCTCAGCCTACTTACACATCAGCGAGTTCTCCGGCGGGGCAAATCAGTACTGCTGAACCGGTAGACCTCACATCAGATTAGAAGATTAGATGAGGATTCTGAATTTGACAGCATTCATCGGCACATCCTATGTATGCAAATTTTGTTTCAAAGGCTACTCAAACCCTAGAAATCATCAGTGCAAACACGTCTGCAACGTATGTTTTGACGCTGATTGTTACAAACATCCTAAAAGAACCATGCATTGCCCCGATTGTTTGCGATTTTGTAAGTCAAGTTACTGTTACAACGCCCATAAAAAAACACCCTGTATGGGAAAAAGCACCGACGCTATAAAATATTGCAGACTGTGTAACAAACAATACAACGTCATAGGTCAAGGTAAGAGAGAGCTCAACACAAATGTAGTCCCAACCGTTGCGACCATTGCGGTGAAGATCTGCACGATGATGGGCTACACCAATGCTTCATACAACCCATAGTACCCAAGGAACCTAACAAGAATTACATTTTCTATGATTTTGAAATGCATTATCAAAATGGAAAACATATAGCCAATTTTGTTTGCGTGATCACTTTTGAAGGAGAAAAATTGGTGGCAGAAGGCCCTGGCTGTATAGCGCAGTTAATCACTTCAGACAGCCGCGATACAAAGGATACTGCTTCGTAGCTCATTGTGCTGCCAGATTTGATTCGTTTCTAATTCTGGAGTATTTTTGCAATGCAGGGATTGCGTTAGATGTCATAATGCAAGGTTGTAAATTAATCTTCATGTATGATGAAGCTTTTGCACAGCGGTACATCGACAGCTACGCATTCATACCAATGGCTCTGTCTAAGATGCCCGCAGCGCTAAACTTGACGACTACGGAAAAAGGATATTTTTCCCCATCTTTTCAATAGGGTGGAAAATGAGAATTATATAGGACATTACCCCGATAAAAAGTTTTACAATTATGAAAACATGTCTGATAAAGGCTGTGTAAAGTTTGATGCGTGGTACACCAGCGTTTTGGGTAAATGGGTTTAACTTCAGGAAAGAGTTGTGTAAATACAGCGTGAACGATGTTGTCTTGCTACGAGAAGCATGCATGAAATACAGAGAGGCGTTCATAGAATGTACCGAAATTGATCCATTCAGCTTTACTACTCTAGCATCGTGCTGTATGGGCGTCTTCAAAACGCATTATCTCGAAAGAAGCACGCTGGCTCTGACACACAATAACGCATACGTCCGACAGAGTAAGACCTACTCGAACGCTTCGATCGAATGGCACGAGTATGTAAAAAAGACTCGAGATGTGGATATTCATCATGCAGCAAACCACGGTGAAGTGTCGATCGGTCGTTTCTTTTTAGATGGCTTCTACGAAAAGTCAGGGGTAAGGCATGGGCTAGAATACAACGGATGTTTGCATCATGGTCATGAATGCCGCTTTGACCCCTACCGGACGCACCCCATGTCAGGAGTGCCCTATGGGGTTCTTAGCAGACAATTTGACGACAAGGTTGATATTCTGCGGAATGTCTAACGGTTTGCAAATTGAGGTTCTTTGGGAGTGTGAATGGGAAAAAGATGAAGCGGACCGACCCTTCTGTGATGGAATTTATGAGTACCTATTCAGCCCCTGAGAGACTGAAACCGAGAGACGCCTTGTTTGGGGGACGTACTAATGCTTATAAACTCTATCACAAAACGGCTGATGGTGAGAAAATAAGTTACGTAGATTTTACAAGCTTATATCCTTTCTGTCAGAAGAAAACTTATCCAAACCTATCTGCTAGGAAAACCTATCCAAACCTAACCTATAAAATTATTACGGTCTTATCAAAGCTACCATTTATCCGTCCCGCAAATTACTGCACCCTGTTCTCCCTTACCGATGAGGCGGGAAACTAATGTTCCCATTATGTCGTAAGTGCACTCATGTTCAAAAACAAGACAAAAACTGTAGCCATACGGATGAAGAGAGGGCCCTCACGGGCTGCTGGGTCAGTCTCGAACTTTTAAAAGCCATAGAGAAGGGTTACGTGGTAGCCAAGATCGATGAAGTTTGGCATTTTCCTCAAAGGTCAGATACATTGTTTCGCGATTACGTAAAGACTTTTTTACGTTTGAAACAGCAGGCATCCGGTTACTCATCAAACGTTGTCACCGATGCTGAAAAACGGGCTTACATACGCGAGTATTATGAGCAAGAGGGTATTCGCCTCGCCCCCGAAAAGATCTCCCACAACCCCGCTCAGAGATCTATCAACAAGTTATTGTTGAACAGTCTTTGTTCTCTATGAGGGAGAATCTACCTCAAACTACTCTTGTGAAAGACCCCGAACAGTCTGTCATATTTCACATTCGTCTCGGACGACGTTGCTCTTGTCCAGCATCGCTCTGCAAAAGATGAGGTTCGTGAGACTTGTGACATTAATGTGTTGGTCGGGGCGTTTACTACGACTCACGCACACTTGGAGTTGTACAAACTCATGGACAAACTCGGTGACTGTTTGTTATACTCAGACACGGACAGCGTTATTTTCGTATATAGGGAGGGCGACTGGGACCCTCCTCTGGGGGATCATTTGGGGGAGCTGACGAATGAGTTAGACGACGGAGATTATATTACGGAATTTTGCTCTAGCGGACCAAAATCTATGGGTATCGCACCGCCAAAGGTAAAGTATGCATGAAGGCTAAGGGCATAACGTTCAACGCTAAAAATTCCCAAACTATTCGGTTGGAGAGTCTTATTGGTCTGGTTGACAGCTGCACGTGACAGCACGCAATGCATCCTGGCCCACACTGAAAACACTGTGAGGAATAAAAAGACTCTCACTTTGCACAACAAATCAGTCGTTAAAGGTTTAAGGTGGTGTATAATAAACAGAGACTTTTACCCGATTTCACCACTCTTCCTTATGGCTACTGATTCGACGCTGCATAGGGGACTTTGGGATGCTTCTGATTTTGATTTCACTTCAGCATCTATTTCCGCTGTAATCAATTCAAATTCGGGGAAGAGTTATTTTGTAAAAAGTCTGTTGGAAAATGGTTTGAATTTGACAAACGAGACAACGAGACTGCACTGACAACGAGAATTAGAAGGAAGTAAATATATTTGGGTGGTGTAATATTATAATTAATCATATATTAAGATAACCCATGTTATTTAAATTACTAAAATAGCCTATAGACAATAATGAACAATAATAATTCACCACACTGCATAGGATGTTGCAATGACAAATTCAAGCGTGCAACTTCACCTTAATTATTTATATCCAAAGTTTATTGATGCTGTCTCTCTGTAACTATTAGCAATCCTGTCCTGAAGAACAGATTCAGTCTAATTTTTCTCGGAGGCTCTGGATCGTTGTCAGATGAGCCGTCAGATGCTGAACCGACTCAGGACACATCACTGATCTCACCACCATCAGACTCTCCTTCATTCATGGCATTTAGGGCTTCTACCTCTTCGGCATCCATAAATCGCCGACTTTTACTCATTGTGACTTTATTTATGAAACCGATGAGCGCTAATTCAGTGAGTGAAAGCCGTTGCCTAGCAATGTACAATGTTTAAACATAAGGGGACGTGAAAATGACAGCGCGAAAATACAGGCATTATATAGCGGGTAAATTTGACCCGCGCAGCGCTTATAGGTATAAATGCCCTGTTTTTTGATCTGGTTTTATCTAAACAATTTTTAACACCAAGGGATTGTAAATTACACAATTTTAGTAAAAGTCAATGAGTGGGAGACTTGAATGTTTTATTGAAAACCTGTTATGTACATTTGAAAAACAGCCACGGGTAAAATTTACCCCGTGGCGGTTCTAGTGTTAAATTGTATGACATTAAATTTGTGGAAGGAATACCAGAGAGTCTGAATGCTGATGATTTACTGCCTGTGAACAAGACTAACCTTCTAATTATTGATGATATGATGAGGGAGGCAAGTGGAAACAAAGAAATGAAAGAAAACAAAGAAAAGGGTCTTCACGCAATATGTTCATCATCGTAATCTCAGTGCTATTTATATTGTACAAAATTTATTTGTTCAAGGAAAATCCAGCAGGACCATTAGCTTAAACACCAATTACTTGATTCTGTTTAAAAACCCCTTGGGATGCCAATCAAGTAGCAGTACTAGGCCATCAAATGTATCCTGGAAATGCTAAATACTTTATGGAGTGTTATCAAGATGCCACCAGTCGGCCTTTTGGATATTTAATGATAGACTATAAAGCAGACTGTTACGTAACAGTCGGGATGTACGCCCCCAATATTTGCATATGCCAGCCCATGATCAATGCATTAGACAAGCCAGTATTAACGTCTGGATGTGTACAGCTGAATCATCAGACTAGGTAAGCAAGCAAGAACAATAGCGAAAAATGGCAGATGGAGCAATAATTACTGACATGAACCGTGATAACATGATATTTTTAGTGATATTTGTGAATTGTCTTTCTAAATGTTTCGTTAGCATGTTGCTAATGTACTGTTAAATGTGGTTAAAGTTACCATCGTTTCTTACTGTATTCACGGAGACAAGAGCCGTCGTTATTTTCATTATTAAACACTTGCACTCTGTATAATTCATAAACACAACTTCATTCTTTATAAATCTCTCCAACAGTGTAGCATTAGCCGTTAGCCACGGAGCACAGCCTCAAACTCATTCAGAATCAAATGTAAACATCCAAATAAATACAATACTCACATAATCCGATGTATGCATGCAGCATGCATGACGAACACTTTGTAAAGATCCATTTTGAGGGTTATATTAGCTGTGTGAACTTTGTTTATGCTGTTAAAGGCAAGCGCGAGCTCCGTGGGCGGGGGAGTGCGAGATTTAAAGGGGCCGCAGCATGAATCAGCTCATATTTAAGGATGCCCCAAAATAGGCAGTTACAAAAAATTAATTTAAAAAAATCTATGGGGTATTTTGAGCTGAAACTTCTCAGACACATTCAGGGGACACCTTAGACATATATTACATGTTGTAAAAAAACGTTCGATGGCACCTTTAAAAGGTTTAAGGTGGTGTATAATAAACGTCGACTTTTGTCCGACTTCGGGATGCTTCTGATTTTGATTTCAGACTGCAGCATCCATTTTCCGCTGTAATCAGTGGTCCTTCAAATTCGGGGAAGAGTTATTTTGTAAAAAGTCTGCTGGAAAATGGAATGAAAATGATTTCTAAAAAAATTGAAAACATTGTATATATTTACAGTTTTTGGCAGCCTTTGTATGATGAATTACTGAAATTGTATGCCATTAAATTTGTGGAAGGAATACCGGAGAGTCTCAATGATGATGATTTATTACCTGTGACCAAAACAAAATCTTTTGATTCAAATCTTTTATGCAAATCTTTTAGTATATTAATAAATTAATAGTCTGCGGAAACGGTTGTCGGAAGCGTGCCTCAACTGAATGTTTCTTGGGCCCACGCTTTGTTTTCTTCTTTATCAAATGACCAAGCCTCCTTATACCTGGAGGTTTAGACATTCTCTTACGAGCCATGACCATTAAACCCAACCCGTCTTGAGATTTAGCGTTATCATTATACATTCTCGACAACGCGTTTGAGACAACGTTGGATACTATATTTTTAGAAGCCGATTTTAGGTGGGGTTTAGCAATACTGAACCCCCTTTTCAACAGCGGTATAGCCATCTTAAACAAACCTCTAAACAACCCCCCTAACCCCGCCCGTACATGACGCCACCCCCTGAATATCCCGGTAGACCACCGCCAGCCTGATTTTGGTAATAGTTAACATAATCCAGAGCATCCATCCCACGGGGGTTGTAATACGCCATTTTTTTAAAAATGGATTGTTTCGACGGTTTAAAGTGTAGTTTTACGATGACTTTGCCGTAAGAAAATGGTATTTCGCGGTTTTGGTCATTCTTCAGTTCGATGGTAATATCTGTGATGAGCTCCTTGTTGACCGTTGCGTAATGTGGTTTGTCGTATCTAACACTGACGATATCATTGTTTTCACCCGTTATATGTACGCATCTCAAAAGGGGGACATACGAATCACCGACCGATTGATATTGGATAATGTCGGTGTAAACGTACATAGTATAGAAACCCGCGTTGATATCGGCTTGATGAGGAGCGTATGTAGTTTGGCTCGTTGTAAAATCAGAATCCGAACGGCCGATAGCATCACCCGGATTCACTCCTAAAAATAGTGGCGAGTTTCCCAAAGAAGGATACTGAGACGTTAGGTCTCGCAACCATATACATTTTGTTTTACAAGTTGATAGGACTCGCTAACCTTGTTCTGTAACTAGAGATACGATTTTCCGGATAAACCGACAAAGAAGCGTTGCACGGCAGCGTAACGTAGAATCCGTCGTCGCCCATGGTACCCCCCGTTTACTTATATGATCAAATCCTGTATGCGTTCAAGTGTTTTAAGGCGATTGCAAGTCCACCAGAGTTTGTCTACATAACTATTAAATTTCGACGGCCATCCTAACCATTTCACTAAGACAAGCGTAGATCTCCCCTGTTTTTTCTCCCCTAAAATCTTTTCCACCTTAAACGCTTTGTTTTTGCTCACGATTATTTTTTGTAACTCTTTTTCATAAAAAACTCTGTCGATGACCTCACCGTCATAATCAGACAGTCTGCAAACAGGAGGTTGGCGTGGAATACATGAGGATATTGTGAAAAATTCTTCTGTGTAGTTTTGTTCATATCCTTTGGTGAATGGTCCTCTCACTTTAGAAATTCGAACAACGTCTCCGACTTTATATTTAAATAATACTTTTTCATTCCTCTTTATATCTCCGTACAGATTTTGAAACACCAGACTCTCATTTTCTTTGTTGACATCCACGCCGGGAATTTGAAGCCGTTAAAAATCGCCACATTCGACTTTTTAGCGTTCTATTAAATCGTTCAACGACGCTGGCTTTCAAATCAGTAGCCGTTGCAACATGATTAATGTCATGCTTTCATCACATCTTGAAAATGTTTGTTGAAAAATTCCTTTCCCTGGTCCGTCTGCAATTTCTGAGGTACGCGGCCATCTTGGAGTATGTTTGTGGAAACTGCTCTAACAAATATGAACTGTACTGAAAATTTCCTACCAAATGAACTAATTCATCAGGAGAAACCTAGAGTTGATATGGTCAATCTGATTACTCAAGGTTTGCAAAAAGAACAAGATGCAATCAAGAAGAAACAAGATGAGGAAGAGAAGAAGAACCACGAGAGTGGAAGGAATGAAGATGGATCCGAAGGCCAAGGAAATGCTTAAATTATTGAGACAACAGCAAAGAATTAATTTGAGATTGATCATGCTTATTAAACAATCATGTATGTTGAATACTTTTATGTGTGACTTGAAACAGATTACAAACGAGGTTGAGGCTTTGAATATAAAAGCTTCAGCGCCGGTTGAGTCTGAGTATTATAGTTAAAGGCCAAAGAGGTCAACATTTAGAATGGCCAATATGTATTTTTGTTTCTTCTACATTTTCTTATTTTTCTTAGAAGTGATAAGCAGAGCTAACGACAGTGTATGCTTTAGTTGCAGAAAGGGGAAGTATTAAGAAGAACTAATGCAAGGCTAACGTATGTTTTTTACCACAAGTTAATCGAAATGTGTATTTTTTAATACAAGCTATATGCCTCTTTGCAGAACTAGAATGTTTAATATGAAAGTCGTTGAGTTTAAGTTAGAAAATGTGTTAAGACGTGCTGCACGTGTGTAACCCGTAGATGACCTCTGTATCTTGTACTCTAACAAACAAGGAGATGTTTTTGAGTCAGGAAGGAGGATGTGTTTAGACTATATATTGGAAGTTGTACAACAGAAGATTGCCACACCCCGGGTGAAGACTTTACTCGCTTTTATGTTCTTTGTAATTTTTTATTTCTGTATCTTGTTATTAAACCAAAGCCATTGTAATTGGCGATTTGTAAACTTTTCTAAACAAGACTCAGAGTGAAATTACTTTTTTACATAAGACTATTATCTGAACCTGCAATTACTTTACTCCATCGAGCCTCAAGAGCACCGGACCCAGACTGAGCTGGTGCGGACTCCACCTTGAAACCACTGATCTTCATACAAACGCTCTCAATCCTTGGTAAGACCAAATCTTTTCATGAAGTTAAGGATTGTAGAAATGTGTGTATGATTAGTTGGAGGTTGGGGGGGATAATAAATACAACAAGTATAGACTCAAACGCTTTAGTTACTTCGACCCTGCTCTTATTCTTTAACACACAAGCCCATGCGTACTTGCTAAATACATAGATGCACGTTAGCAGATATTTATTATTATCATTGTCTTTGGAATAGGCCGACATGTCAACGAGATCCGTTTGGAACTGGGTATCCACTCCGTACATGACGACTCTATTGCGTTTGTATTTTATAGAAGCAGCTCTGTGTAATGTGTAAGCATCCTCCCCGGCGGCCAACCAATCTGAAACCTCTTTATCGGTTAGACGTACTCCACTATCCTTTAAGACGGACTCTTTTAAACACTTTTTACCACCCAAAGAGCCGGGGTTGGATGGTGTGTAATAAGCTTTTTTCATGAGCTCCGACATGTTCCCGTTTCAACCCTCACAAAAGAATAAGACATAAAAAAGGGTAGAATCAATCTTTTATTAAAAATGAAAAATATTACAAACAGGATACATAAAGACATCATACCTTGGGTAATAAAAGAATAAATTGAAATGTGATTACATAATGACAACATGCTCTAAATAAGAATACACTGAAATGGCTACACACTAAGTAAAACCATTATAATGATATAAGATGTAATCTAGCCAGAAAGATAGATAATGACAGCATGATCTAAGTAAGCAAAATGTTAAAAAGATTAGTGATAGTTTATCCAGAAAAGAAATTCTCGGCATGACTTCCAATCATGGCCTACGACATAGTTGGCCATTGTTTCAACAATATCACTGATAGTGCCTGAATCAACATCACGTTTTCTAACCAATTCCACACATACATCTGTTACATATGTGTGTAGATACAGAGGATGTCACTGAGGCGAAAGCCTTCGCTACATTGAGTCATCACCTCCAGAACATTTCGTATCATCTCGCAATATGGTTCAGTCCCATTAACACACATGTTTGTCAAATCATCCCATGAATCAGCTAACCCTCTAACATGTTGTGTGTATTTCTTGAATTTTGATTCACGGGAGGTATCCTCCTCATCATCGTCATCATCCTCCTCATCATCCGAATCGAGGCCTTCTTCGATCAAATTTTTCAATAATGCAATCATTTGTCGTTTGTAATGACCTTTAAACAGATTATCTATGATGCTCCTTTGGCTACATACAGCACCCATGGTGGTGGTGGGGTCTTGCTCACTCTCCATTCACAATTGAGAAACCTTGCCAGAGATCAACGGTGTCGTGCACAACTTTCTCACAGGATTTGTCCAGAAGTTTGTCTCTGATTTCTTGTAGTTTTGCAGTGATGAATGGTTCATCTTTTAATTCATGCAGAATAGCTCCAGCTGTTCCTTGAATTCGCTGAGGATGAGACGTTAAGCCAGACCGGTGTAGGGCGTAGGCTATGATGGATCGTAGATCAGGTTTAAACAGTTTGTGGGTCAGCTCGTCAAAGTGGGCGTCGAAAAAGTATGGCGGTGGTTCAAACAGGCAGGAATGCTGCAGTTGGCTCGGATGATTCATTGCGCAGCCTTCACAGTCATCCTTTAGCTTTTCGCTGATGAGCTGTTGCAGAAGTACGGCAGTCAGAGTTTTTATGATTTTGAATCCGAGGTCGGTGAAGCATCCATCTGGGGCGTCAAACCCCTTTTCAGTTGAGGCAGTGTCAGACAGACCAGTTAAGAAACTCAGGTTGCGATATCCAAGTTCTTTGCAGAATTTATCTAACCATCGTTTATCGGTATCAGATGGCCCAGATTTGTCCGTCAGAATAGTATTGTAGTGTTGTCAACAGGAGGATCAACTGTACTGTTGAAAGAGACGCCGTAGCTGCAGCCATGAACACCGTCTTGAGACATGGCTTATAAAGATGTTGTGCGTGGTGGGGGGTGGAGTGCCGCTCTCTTTATGGGCGTAGTGAATGGGCGGGGACGGCAAAGAGTATGTACTGCTGCGCGCATCTCTCGGGGTGGAACAGCTGTACTTTAACATTATTGTAGCCATCACGCATGTCACCAACCATGTCAAAGGTCATTGGGGTGATACTACGGTCAAACATGGGAGGGGGATGGGAAAAAATTAGTGGGTGGCCCGTGGGGGAGGGGAACGACGTGGGTGGCCCCAGAGGTCACAGAGGTCAAAGGTCACAATCCATCAAATTTGACAGGTGGTGCAGCATATCACTACTGTTAATGCCTGTGAATTTTTTTACTATTGCCTGCTTGGGATGATTTAGTGAATTCAGACTGTGAATTGAGTTCAAAGTGTGATTCATCATATACTGACTGACAGAAGAGTGATATTGCAGATCGAACTTCTCAATGGATTGCCGATGTAGATGAAGTTGCAGGGATCGGTAATGGTGAAATGGAAGATGATAGGAATGACAGTAGTGAGTATGAGATTTGTGATCATGAGGTGGGGCAAGGTTGAAGGGATGGAGTGTCAAGAAATTTCTGAAAGAATGTCTAATCCTTTGGTGTCCTTGTGCGTTGCATCAAGTAATGAGACATCACTTGTACCGGATGTTCAGAATGAAGACCCTATTTCCCAAATTGTCATGTCTGTTACTGATCATGATTGTGATCAGTAACAGGCATGACACCCGTCAGATGTCACGATGGCACGTTTTCAGGAAGGTCAGAAAATAGGTTGAATGTCAATTTTTTTGGCAAAATTGGGTTTTCATTCAATTATTATTCTATAACATCTTGTCTGTCATCTCTGAAAATATCTTGGCAAAATTCTTGGCAAAAAACAGCACAGTGAGGTGGTGGTCACAGGTGGTAAACAGCACAGATTGTATTACAGACTATTTAAATTGAGCAGTGTAACATTTTTTAAAATTATTTTATATTTAACAGGCTGCGGTATCAAGTAAGCAATGCAAGAATTTGTGTGTGCGCATGAGGTGATAGTGCGACCACAGAAATTTTTTTTTCTTTTTCCTTCTAAGAGACTAAACTGTTAAGACATCATTCATAAATTTACAAAAGACACTCAAATAACGAAGACAAGCAGAATGTCTCAGTTTCCTTTTTCTAGATCTTTGGAGTGTGCCACAAGTCAAAGTCAAAGTACCTTTATTGTCCCACAAGGGGAAATTGGATTTGCAGCAATGCTCCACATAAAATACATAAACATGCAAACAACCCTCACCAACAGAGACCAACCAGCAGAGATGGAATTCACAGTAACGCCCAAACTAAATAATGTGCAAATAAATAAATAAAATACAGGACATGATCAAGTGCAAAAATGCAACTTGTGCAAGTTATTACAAAGTGCTAAGTGCCATTAAGGTGCCTCACAGCTGATGGAATAAAAGATATTTGCATCCTCTTAGTTCTGCAGCTAGGAACTCGTTAGCGCCGCTCAGAGGGCAAAAGCTCAAACTCTGTTCTAAGGGGATGATCCTGTGATTGAGCTATGATTCTAGCTTTCCTCTAGACCTGTTTTTATGAACCAAAACTCTTAATTAATTCTTAACTGTTAATTTGTTGACCGAATTATTTAAGTGAAATATATTTTGCGTAGCCTATAGGCCTAAATATTCTCTTTTATTTTATATATGTTATGTATAGTTTTATTCTGTTTTCTCTGTTCACAGAAGTGCTGCAGGTGCGTGATGTGACCCCTGATAGCACACGTACATCTCGGAGACGTCTATCTGCTGTGCGTCTTTACATTTGGAAGACGTATTTTTAGAGTGTTTGCTCATCTGCAATATGTCTGTAGGACGTTTCCTGTCAGAAGTCAAATAGACATTTAGAAGATGTCTTTAAGATGTTTATGATTTAGAATGCATGTAAAATTGACATCTTTTAGAAGACATCTATCAGATGTTTGTAAACAGCAGATGCTTTCCAGATGAAGTGATCTTTAACAGATCTTGCAGACGTACGTGTGCTATCTGGGATGTTGTGTGAACTCATGTTCTACACTATCCTGCAATTTTCGTTGGTTTCAAAACACACAACAAGCTGCATATTACTTGTCATTGATTTTCACTTAAATGTATGCCTAATGCTTGACGGTTGGTGACATATATCCTCAGAAAAACTAATGGGCATTGCCATTGTGACTTACCTAACCTATGATGACTTGACAGCTGAGCGCGTCAGCGCAGGAATTTCACTCTCTTTAGAGCCTGAGTGCGGGCATTTCACTCACATTGGATGTGTCAGCATTACATTTGCATAGACTGTACTGTTTGAATTCGTGATTGGTTGACTGCCAAATCAAAATATTAAACAGAATGATAAAATATATTATTAACCAGTTAATGGCCATTTCAAATAAACGTTTCTGTTCAGGGGTGCGTTTCCCGAACAACGATGTAACTCGCTGCTTCACTACCATAGTACGATAAATCGTTGAACAAATCAACTAGCTAGTCATGACTGTTTCCCGAAACCGTATTGTCGCAATTCTGTTGTTCAACCACGTTGGTGAATGACGTCACGCAGGTGGTGAGTAATAACTTCTTTAAATGAGTCCTTTTGAGATTGAATTAATGCTAGATTTTTTGCTATAAATTACGGACATGGCTTCAGAAGACTAATTCTCATTTTCCTCAGTTATTTTGCTTTATTTCCAGATTTAATCATATGCTTGTTCTGACATACTAGAGGACGTACGCACATGCGCACTCTTCAAAAACGGTGCTTTAAATCTCTTGACAAAATAAAATATGTAAATAACATTTGTATATATTCAAAATAAAAGATACACATTGTAGTTAATGTCAGCTTGCTTATTTTGCTCAAGATAACGATTTATTAAGTCCACATGTCATAAAAAACAAGAAACTATGCTTCTAACCACAGCTCAAGAGCTGTCGCTCCAACCACACAAGTTTATGATGCAGTTTGCGAATGTTCGTTTGAACTATGGTTTCGGGAAACACCAAATCGTTGAACTATGTAAGTAATGACAGAACCTGCGATGTTAGTTGGCTAACGATGCTTTTGGGAAACGCCAGAACGATTACATTTGATTTCGTTTCCGTTTCTGGTTATGTCCCTGTCAAAATTTGTTTGTTTCTGGTTTTGTTGTTTTCGTTATCTAGTGTAAAACAGTGGGAGTGGATGTGTCGAGTGTATGTTGTTACACTAGATTAATGATATAAAATGTGACCATATATATATTTGTATTTCCTTGTTATTGTTTTACCCTTTTTATAAATTGTTAATTGGAATTAGGGCTGTAACAAAATATTATTTTGATAATAAATTAATCTAACAGTTATTAGAACGATTAATCAACAAATCGTCAATTATTACACTGGTTAATCAGTATGCTTTGTTGGATTATTCCACTTTAGCAATTAGTTAAAATATTTAGCTATACTTCAATAAATAAAACAAGGGAATCATTTCAGTGTTACAGATCCCTTGTTCCACTGGACTCCATATCCCATGTTCCTCCTGTTCTCCACACCTGCACTCACTTCCCTCGTCATCTCCCCGTCATCACTCATCACCTGCACCTGGACTCTATTATCATCACTCCCTTTATATGGCACTCACTCCCTTCACTCCTTGTCCATTCTGAATGTTGTTTAATGTGTATGTTGGCGTTCCTTACCCTTTGTTACATTAAAGTATTATGTTATTGTGGAAATCCGCATCTGCCTCATCTCTACACCAGCATACCATAACAGAAGAACGGACCTATACCGACCGGATTTTCCACAAGATCATGGAGACTTTCCCCAGCTCCCTGGCTCCTGCTCCTCCAACACCTCTGGCAACCGGCGATCGCCTCAACGGGCTCTTGCAGGTTGGTCGTTCGCTGGAGAGGTATGTGGAGGAGTTCGTTGAGCTCGCTTTTTTGTCTGACTGGCCTGAAGCATGTTTGATCTCCCTGTTTCTGGATGGACTAGACGACGACACTATCCGTTTTGGTGAACCTGATTATCGTTTCTCCTTAAGCGAAACTATCAATTCCATTTTGTGGTTAAATGACTCCAAATTCTATGTGGATTGGGTTCAGGATAGGTGTTTGTCTCTGGTCCAGAAACAGAAACACGGTTGGCCGGGCCAGTCAATCAGCCACCGTCTTCCTCCGCATACCCCTCCAGCGAACTTCCTGCCTGTTCCATGCTGGACCCACACTCGACTGCTGGGTCCAGAAGGTGGAGGAAGAAGAGAAAGCCCGAGCCAAGTTCTCCAGTCTCCGCCGAGCCAAGTTCTCCAGTCTCCGCCGAGCCAAGTTCGCCGAGACGGGTATTTTAATTATATTTGAGGGAATGAACTCCGAGCCCGCTCCAGCCCTCTCCGAGCACGCTCCAGCCCTCTCCGAGCACGCTCCAGTGGCAGAAGGGATTCTGGTGGAGTATGAGGGGATGAACGAGCCCTCTGCTTCAGCCGCCGCCGCCGAGCCCTCTGCCCCAGCCGCCGCCGCCGAGCCCTCAGCTCCAGCCGTCGCCGAGCCAGCCGCTAGTATGAACTGTGTTATAGAAGTCTCCAGCCCTAAGACTGTTTACCCTCCCTCTCCCACCTCCTCCCACTAATGTCCACACTGCACCTCCTCCTCTAGCCACCTCACCCAGGACTCCACCTCGGCCCGTTGGTCCAGATGCTCCCCCTTGGCTCCAACCTCCCTCATCTCCACCGTGGCCCATCAGTCCACCAGTTCCGCCAGGCTCCATCCTTCCCCCGGTTCCGCATCAGTCGTTCGTCGGCCTTCCCTCACATCAGGACTGCACTCCTTGGTTTTCACCTCGTCCCTTCGTCCCTCACGCTCCGTTGGCTTCCTCACTCCCTCCTGCGTCCCTTTGGTCGGCTGTCGCTCTGGCTCCTCTGCGGCCTTCTGGAGCCCCGCCTGCACCTCGGTCGGCCGAGCCTGCGGCATCGCCCTGTCCCGCCGGATCCTCACCGCCACCTGGGCTCGTCGGCAATTCGGCTTCGGCTTCTGACCAACCATGGCTGCTTTCGGCCCCTGACCCGCCATGGCCGCCTTTGGCCCCTGACCCGCCATGGCCGCCTTCGGCTCCTGACCCGCCATGGCCACCTTCGGCTCCTGACCCGCCAGGGCCGCCTTCGGCTCCTGACCCGCCATGGCCGCCTTCGGCTCCTGACCCGCCATGGCCGCCTTCAGCTCCTGACCCGCCATGGCTTTTGAGCCCGCCCTGGAGACCTCCACTCCAGTCTGCTCTTCCCCCTGCTCCGGCTTGAGGTCTCCAGGGACTGTTACAGATCCCTTGTTCCCCTGGACTCCATATCCCATGTTCCTCCTGTTCTCCACACCTGCACTCACTTCCCTCGTCATCTCCCCGTCATCACTCATCACCTGCACCTGGACTCTATTATCATGTCCGTTCTGAATGTTGTTTAATGTGTATGTTGGCGTTCCTTACCCTTTGTTACATTAAAGTATTATGTTATTGTGGAAATCCGCATCTGCCTCATCTCTACACCAGCATACCATAACATTCAGCTTTTGAAAGTGTGTTTTTAATGAGTTTTGAGTTTAATACACCTTCAGGTTTTCTTTCCTCCTCAGAAGTTATAAATAGTATAACTGTTACAATGACTGGTACTGTGTTTTTATTAAATCTGCGAATTGTAATAACTTGTTAATAAGAGTAAAAATATGAATATGTAATAGTGCATATTTTTTGAAAAAACGCTCCTTTCTAGATTTCTTTTCTTTCTTTCTTTCTTTATTAATTTTGTACTAACTATAGAGTTTATGGTCATTGAATGGCTTTCCTGAGGTAAATGTAACATTTTGTGACATACTTATTTGCAAGCTGTTTTATTAATGTCTTTCTGTGGTTGAAACTCTGATTAAGTGATTACATTAGAGATGGATTCATTTCAGTAAGTTGTACTTTCAACATACTTTTTGATGTTCATTCATGTTTATTTCATGCTGTAATAGCAGAAAAGAGAAAGAGATAATAGGTTCACATGCCGCTTGACCTGAGGTGCTACAGCGATCTGTCACGCCACATTAAAGAGCGCCATAACCACATGTATTGTTTGAATCCCGTAGTAAAATTGACAGAATTTAAAAGCTGAGACTTTGTTTTATATCAAAAGTAACCTGATCTGTCAGCATGTTGTCTGTGTCCTCTTTGCTCTGCGATGTATCTTTCACTGCGTGAGAAAATGGACGTGTGGCGTGAGAACAGTGAGTTTGAATGAGAGTTGGTGGCCCTGCATGACAGCATTTTTTGTAGTTATGCCAAACGTTATGTTTGTTATGTTTTATTCAATGTTAAACTCCCACATTTAACGGATTCAACATTGTTTGCACTATGCACTCCGAAGCACCGTGTCTTCTTCTATTGGATTGGATCCGGGAGGGCTGAATTACAGTATTGTGCTTCAGCGCCCCACTGGTCAAACAGCGTTATTGCAGGCCCTTCAAAAAGGTCATATGAGATCAAAAGAATATTCGACAACAAAAATATTTGTCAACAATTTTTGGTAACGCTTTAGATTACAGCCCGGAAAGTACTGCGTAATTACAAAGAATTTACAGCGTAACTTTCAATAATTATAGTTTAACTATACAGTAAGTATGTGTAAGTATAGGGGAACAATATATAAGGTATTGGGAATAAAGGGGTGACAACCAGGAAAATAACAAATTATTTATACTGTAAATATTTTATAACTAAGGGGTACTTATACTGTTTTGATAAACAACAATCTTATGTTTGGGAGCAAATTTATCGAGAAAAGTGCACTGATTAAGTTGTTTCAAGGCAAGTAGAAAGAACTATTGCAATCTTTTTTTAATACATGGGGAAATATACTTTTGTTTCATGTAGTTACAGGGTAAGTATGACATTGTGGGCCGTAAATTAAAGTGGAGCTTGTTACCCTCTTATTTCGTGTAGTTACAGGGTAAATATGACATTACGGGCAGTAAATTAAAGCGGTGCTTGTTACGCTCTTGTTTCGTGTAGTTACAGGGTAAGTACGACATAACGGGCAGTAAATTAAAGCGGAGCTTGTTACCCTCTTGTTTCGTGTAGTTACAGGGTAAGTACGACATTACGGGCAGTAAATTAAAGCGGAGCTTGTTACTCTCTTGTTTCGTGTAGTTACAGGGTAACAAGGGTAACGAGGGTAACAAGCTCCACTTTAATTTATCATCTAAAGTTTCATGCCAGAACTTTGTATATGGCTAACCAAACCAGGCTAGAAATTAAACTGAGTAAATTAGGAGTACAACCCGCTAAATATAAAGAACTAAGAGCTAAATAACTATTATAATATAAAATAATATAATATATAAACAACTACAGAATTAAATAAAACACAGAGTCATTATATGGGTTAAAACAGCTTTATTTTCATCAGAGTTCATCAAAAAGGGTTCTTTTGTGAATTGTCTTGTTGTTGTTTTTTTTGCTGTCATTTTGGGGGTTTTCCAGTTGTTGTTTTTTACCCCAACAGAAACAATTTAATACAAAGAAATACAAAAGAAATACTTACCTTTTCAACTATAATTCTGTCTTCTGTCATTATTTCCCTTGCTTGGTGCAACACTGGCTCAAGAGCGAACATAGTCTTCTGATCTGGACCAATGTATTAGAAGGTGGTTTATGCATAGATTGTAGGTCACGTGTACTACGTACTACATAAACTTCTCCCTCTCATCAGCCTTAGGGATGCCAAAACACTGATGCATGCATTCATATTTTCACGTCTCAACTTCAGTGTAGATCTGGAACTCACTCCTCCAGTCTCTTCACTGCATCACATCAATCTGGAAATTCAAATCTCTACTCAAAACTGTTTTCTCTCTGTTATTTGTCATAAAGTGATGCATGTAATTGCTCTCAAAGTGGAACTTGGTCACCTTGTTTATACAATGTTATCATGTTATGTTATCACATTACATGTTTGTACTATGTAATGTGCTCCGTAATGATATATTTTGTGTTTGCCTTGGATTACTCATTGTCTTTGAATATTTTTGTTGTACTATTTAAAGCATTTAGCTTTGGAAAGTCACTATATAAATGAAACATATTATTATTAGCACTGTTGTCAATGTAAGAGAGCGCTGCAAATATGATTATATCTGCGTCACTTCTGGCAAACCACATGCAAGAGATACTGTTGAATATTCAATCAGTGACTCTCAAACAGCTACTGCTACCGTACCTTGTTGTGAAAGCTGTGTAGCTTTATAATCACCACCCAGGACCGTTTTTGTTGTTGTGATTTGAAGGCCATTTTGCTTCGCAACCTGTGAGCCTGTCTATCTTCTGCTGACCATCATGACACTCCAGATCAAGAAATTGTGGTAGCTCTGACTTGAAAAACTCCACCGGCTGCTGGTCAACTCATCAGGTAAGTTAGTGATAATGATATTGCCCCATCTACACTGATTCTCTAAGTCTACATCTCCCTGTCATCTCATCAACTTTCATTATGTACATGGCTAACCTAGAATCAGTTTGACCTTATCTTCTGTGTCAAACACGTGGCTTTCCAACTCCCCCAGCTGAGCACTTGTCCTGAACTTTTGAAGCAGTAGCATGAAGATTCTTTGCAAATTCACTGAATTTGTCTTCCGCAGAGATGCAGGCTGTGTCTGAAAGCTTAAGCAGCTGACTTGTTGCCTTACTGCCCTATCAGGCAATGACATTGCAGGCAGCGTTTGTGCAAGAAGTTACCTCACAAAACTGATTTCAGACAGACTTCTGAGGCAATTCAATGATCTGCAAGAAAACAGAGAGCTTTGATAAATAAGTGAATATTTAATCACTACAATATTAATTTGCACTAGAAATTATATCAAAAGACATACATTTACACACAAACTGACCACCAATCACAACTTTCAGATGCCACCTTTAATCTTTTTTAGCTCAACTGTCACAGACTGCATACGATTGTGGGATAACATTTTTCACCACTAAATTTTCACATTTTTTTTTACATACAAACCTCTTTGCTAAATCAAAGAACAGCTTAATTCTAAATGAAACACATTGAGACTGTATGGAATACAGGATGTGACATGGACAAGTGATGGATTCAGACATGCCTTGTTGCCTTCCTATCTCTGTATGCTGCCTGTGGATGCGGCTTTTTCAGCTAGATGCAGTTATTTACTGCAGTGCAACATTCAAATGGACTCAACATAGAGAGACAGTGCAAAATATCAAGATAACACGTACCATCAGGTGCTTGGAAAAATGATGAACAACAATAAATGTACATAAGTGAACTCAGAAGGGACAACATTAGTGTTTTGACTGTAATTCATGTGATAACAGCCAAAGATGTGCAAAAAGGCAGGTAAACAGTTTTGTCTTAATGTAAACTGTAAACAATGAACAACCGAGAACCGCTTCTTTAGGACATGTCCGGTTTGAGAACCGACGAGCTTATGATACTGCGCATGCGTGTAACTTTTCAAGAGAACGAAAAGTACGTTAGTGAAGTTTTGTTGAACATCGGAAAGTGTGATAATATAAAACATACTGGAAATATGTTTATGACTTAATTCAAAATGTTTACTGTGCTTTTCCAAATACACCATAACAGAATAATAGCATACAAAATACATACTGTAGGCTACATACAAGAAACTACATGCAACATGAACATAAATATTTTTACGCAGATCAAACTATCTACTGTTCAGAAATAGTTCTGCAAAATTCTTTTTCTATATTAATGTTATTTAAAAAGCATACAGTAAAAGTTGTGCAGTTGTGCTTTTTTAATGTTTTTTTTTTTTTTTTTAAGATTGGAAGCAATTAATTAATTGTAAAACTATCAAACTAAACATTTATTTGTTTCATAAATAATCCATGGACAGCTTATTTAATTTCTAAACAAGGTGATATAAAGATTTAAAAATAAATAAATAAATAAATCACATAATCAAACTACAGCGAGAGTAAACAAGCGACTCCTTTTGAATCGCTCTCGCGGTTCTCGAATCTCAATCTCGTTCTCGAGTAGAACCGGTTGCAACGGTTTTCGGATCACCAGTACACAACCGAGAATCGCTTCTTTCGGACGTGTCCGATTTGAGAACCGATGAGCTGATGATACTGCGCATGCGTGATTCAGCGTGTGATCTGAAGCTACCGAACAGTAATGACTCTCACAGCACCGGTTAACTAGGACAACTGATGCCATGAGAGGACTTGAATGAGGGCCAATCTAGCGAAACGTTAGTTTATTTAATTACACAGAAATCGTAGTGGATTATATATAGTAAGAGGATCATGGTTTCTGCGTTGATGAATACTAATTTATTCACTTTATAACTGAAAAACTTCATTTGCACGTGTTTGGATGCTTTAGATGCAAAACTGAATTGTAAGAAATGTTTCAGATTATAATGATGCTTTAGTTGACTGATGTTATGATTACTGACTTTATATATTTGAATGTGTTAAGTGTTTTCATCCCGGCCCGCCATAGACGACGTCATTACGTCAGAGCGTAAAAGAACCGGTGAACCTTTTTTTTTTTTTCAACCGATTATTGAAACGAACTGTCTGAAAGAACCGGTTTGCGGAGAAGAACCAAACTTCCCATCACTAGTGAGAAGGGTGAACAACAGAGGTCTCAGCAAAAAGCCCTGGGGTTTTTTTCTCCCTTTTTTCCCCCTAGGTAAATTATTTTTAGGTAATTTTCATATAGCATTTTAGGTACTTTTCAAAATATATGGCATGTATGGAAATATCTTGAAAAAGCAAGCAAATTAATATTTCTTTGAAGCAGGTAAATAGCAATATCAATATCCAAAACAAAGAGAAAATGATTTCTACAAATGATTTATTGTGGTGGTGAGTGGAGAGCAAAAATTGTGCCCCTCTCAGCTTGATGTGACCCTGTTTGCTACAGACAAAGACCTTTTTTATGTATAGTTTATTTATTGTTTAACACTGCGTACAGGATTTAGAAATTAAGGTAATGAAGGAACTGGACACAATTTTCTGTGTAGTAATTAGGATGCAGTGTTGCTGCAGATAGTAAAAGTCCTGATTCTCAATAACTTGTGTTCTTTGAATGACTGTCTGAGACTGATATCTAGTGGACGTTTTATTATTAGTGACTTTACAGCAGGGTTCCTCTTTCTATTCCTGGAGAGACACAACAGAGTTTAGTTCCAGCTGTTACTGAACACACCTGGATCAACTAAGAAAAGTTTTTGCATTTAAAATAACAGGCAGGTGTGTTGAAGCACAGTCAAAACTGAACTCCGTAGGAATGAGGCTCTCCAGGACCAGGAATAAGAAATAAACCACTTTATATTAAGCGGTCTTAACTACTATATAGTAACATTTAAATTACAGCCCGGAAAGTACTGCATAATTACAACAAATTTACAGCGTAACTTTCGAAAATTATAGTGTACCTATAAAGTAAGTACTTGAATGTATAGGGGAACAATATGTAAAGTCTTGGGAATAAAGGAGTAACAACCAGGAAAATAACAAATTATTTATACTGTAAGTATTTAAGAACTAATGTGTATTTATACTATTATGATAGACAACAATCTTACATTTGGGAGTAATTTAGCGAGAAAGTGCACTGATTAAGTTGTTTCAAGGCAAGTAGAAAGAACTATTGCAATATTTTTTAATATGGTTTTGCATCACACTCACACTATTTAAGACACACACACATCGCAAAGTCTTGATTTGCTGTGGTGATCAATTCTGAGCGTTTTCCTGTGGACTGTTACCTGTTATCATTTGGACTGTTTATCTCTTGAGACCCTTTGCTGCTTGCCCTGATCTTTGCCTGTTTCCTGGACTCTGATTGTGTTGCCGCCTGTCCCGATCCTTGCCTGTCCCTGTTTATGCCTCTGCCTTTGCCCTGTCTGCATTGTAAGTCCTTTTAATAAAAGCTGCAAATGCAGGCATGAAAACGGGTCGGGGTGAAAAAGGTGAGAAGGATATTACCCCTCTAGGGGCGGGCGTCTGGGTCCATGCTCCCGTGGAAGAAAATTTTAAATATTCCATATTTTAAAGCATCAATCTGATGCATTTTAAGATACTTTTTTGCCAACCTGGGGAGAGCTGGAGAAACTTAACTTCAGCCATGAGTCAAAAATTATTATGGCCTCCTTACTAAGTATAGAGGGTATGCACGTGACGTCACCGTCGACCGTTACGACTGCGGTCACGCCCACTGAGTGGCAAAAGACTGAAGGGGCTTGCACACCGGACGTGAAGCTCAGCACCTCGCCACGTCTTTAAAATTCGAACGCATTGTTTTCTATTGGTGCGTTCACACCAGACGCGAATGAAGCGTTAAGCGCGAGTGATTTACATGTTAAGTCAATGCAAAGACGCGAATAGACATCCTGCAGCGCGAATTGAGCGTTTCGGGCGAAACGCGCAAGTTGAAAAATCTTGAAAAATTCGCGCCGCTTTAACCAATCATGAGCTTGCTCTAGTAGTGACGTGACCTAGCTAGCTGAGGCAGAAATCCGAAACAACATGGAGGACAAAATCATTGTCGCTGTACAACTCGCTTGTGAATGATTTTACTTGCACACAGCCACTTCAAAACTGTTGACGAGCTTCTGTGTTTGATTTTGGTTGTCATTTGTTGAAATAAATACAAAAATACAGCATGTCGTGTCTGTCCGCTGAATGTGACCCTCCGATTCTCCTTCGTGGCCATATGGGGAAAGTGAATATTTACAAAAACAACATTAAAACTAGTTACATTTACACGCTTCCAACAAAGAAATGCATCGACTTCTGTCAGCTTGTTATACATTTATTTTATTTGGACATTTTCTACCATACAACGGCTGAAGCAGCAGTGCGTGACTGTTTTAATAATTTGATACAATGCACTTGTTGTGTACATGCATGTTTTTACATTGTAAGTAATTACATTTATAATTACACCATTGACCCTTCTCTTAAATCTTAACACTCTGGAGTTGGGAAACATGCCGGCACGTTTTGCTGGATTTTTCTCCACATAGCAGCAAAATCAACTTAAAATACTCCGTCATTTTTCCATCATAAAGACAGAAGTAATATATCAATTGAAACTACAGAATGTCTTCTTTAATTTGTGTACACTCAGAGTAAAAACAAATTGTTGCGCATGCTAGTTTAAAGAAAACGTGCGTGATCTGTCGTCTCCCTCTGAACGAAGTCCATTCTGATTCAGAAACACATTCTGAGGCCATACATTCAACAGAGAGTGAACGCCCATCAGCTCAGAAAAACGCATAAAGCTTTGTCAGTTTCATGTAGGCTACTTTTCACTGTTTTGAGATGCGGTGAAGAACATATCTAAAGGGATTTACCTAAGTGGATGAGCTGGTTTCACTTTCATTTCGAGAATCAACTAGATCGATGAATGGTAAGTCTCTTTTTTATTCTTTAGTTCTTTATTCTAATTGTGATATAGTGTCTGTGAATATTAAACCGCAAAAAGACTGTTTTGTGTGTCTCAGTGGGGCAATAGTGTGAATTAATGGGGCAGATCGACTTGCAACTATATTGCTAAACTGAGATGAGTGAAATATGTAATAAATACTGAAATAAAATGTGTTAGCAATTTATTAAACAGCACATTAACATTTAGGCTCTATACTATAACAAATATGATATATGAAATGCCATAGAGGTAATATGAATGTTTAGATGCTTTGCATCACAGAAATATATTATATTTCAAAGTATATTAAAATAGAAAACCATTATTTTAAATTGTAATATTTCACAGTATTGCTGTTTTTTTCTCTCTACATTTTCAAATAAATGCAGGCTTGATGAGCAATGAGACTTATTTAAAAAAACATTATAAATAGTAATGCATCCAATCTTTTGACCGGTACTGTAATTTAAAATACAAATGCCAGGTATGTGATGTTCACATCTTTGAACAGGATTTATTTCCAGACATAACTGGACCAAAATGTGTCTTTGACTCTCATTTAGATTAAGTTAACTATATTTTATGTGGCCGCTTACCCTTCAATATTATGTCAGGAAATAACACACAGCCACGACATCTAAAGCAAAGGGGTTCTTTTATTCCTGACTGGGCCTCAAGAGACACAGCATTAATAGATTCTTTGTTCAGGGCAAAAAAAGTAGTTTTAGAAAATCTGGTTAACGTCAAAGTTGGCTTAGATTATACAAAAAAAGTAACAAAAACCACCCACTTGACTCCAATGGGTACCAAAAAATAGCAGAAAGTAATAGAAAAATTCTAAAACATAAAATGGGTTCTTTACATTGATAACCTCTACTCAAAACACCAGATCACCAGTCCAATTTCAATGGAAATAGAGCAAACAATGTTAAAGAACCAATACAGGTGTGCAAAACAACGTTAGTGGACTACATGTGCCTAAACAAAACAAATATGAATGAGAAATCGGCACATTTTACCACATTAACACGTTATCTCTTACACTTTAACCCCCTTTGTATATGAATCTGTAACTAAAGACAACAGTATACACTCGATACAGAATACAAAGCTTTTCATGTCTTAAACTTACATACTTTATATGAATAAAATGAGCAAAACTCACTTTTTGAGTCACAGAAGAAGCTCACGTGGTAACTGGCACACGTGTGATCACATGTATTGTTGCTCTCCCCTCTAACACAGTATAAAGGGCAAAAATTACCATATGTTCAGCTAATATAAGAAATAAACAGCGCTATTTAACATTTTAACAACTTTCACAACAGTTTAACTCACGTTCAATCTCTGTTATCGTGGTCTGAATTCTCCACCCCACCGAAGATTTCTCTTATGTAAGAACACAACGCTCGTATGAATGGCAAATTAACCCATCCACTAAATACTATCACACAACTGTAATCACCACATATTCATAGGTTGATATAAAACTGGAAGCTTCCTCTCTTTGACAGTTTTATCAACTATTTCTAACTCATTTTCACTCCTGTTTGAACTGCGCTGTCTCTCAGTCTGACGTGCTGTCTGACGCATGCACGATCTCTTAAAGGGGACAGCACCAGTTACAGTATTCACAATTGCTAAAACACATTTCTTGAAACCATCACTCATTTTCTCAAAACATTAAACACAAATCCAATCTTCAAACTTCAAAACCTCTGACTCTTATGGCAAAATCAAACAAAGCTTTCAGATCATACACACATTAAACAATATATAAACACTACAGATCATTCATTAGACACTACATTAAAAAATGGAAAACACAACATCCAGAACATGAGGTTACAGAAAAAGTATATTGTAACACAGTAAACACATTTTGCCATTACATAAAATGTATAGAAATCACAAGTAATGTGAATTTAAAGTATACTGTATGTACTGCAAGTACAGTATTATTCAATAGTATATAGTATTGAATGTCTGTATATACAGTACTTACATACTGCAAACATACAGCAGTCTAAATGCAAATGACTAAAAGGTCAAAGAAAACTCTATAAAAGCATGATACGGTACACACACACACACACACCCACACAAAAACAAAGTTCAGAGTCAGTGAGAGATTCATTCTGCTTCAGCATCATGTCTTCATGTTGGGTCCGGCCTAAATCAAGTCAAGTCACCTTTATTTCAATTGCAATTTATACTACACAGATACTAGTCTAGTAGTATAGTATAGTATAGTAGTATAGTCAAAGCAGCTTTACAGTGATAACAGGCACATGATGATCAGTAATGCAAAGAGGTTCATTTGGGCTGTACAGCTCTAAAGAAAAGTGTCATTGTTCAGCTGAAGTCAGTTCAGTGTTGATTCACTTACATTGTAAAGACCATCAATTATTATGTAAATTACTGTAATTATTTTCCTCTATAAAGCAGTTCTGCAGAAAACAGTGATGTCATCATCTAGGCTAGCTTAGTTCAGTTCTCATCCTATAATGTCAGTACTGTCAGATCAATAATATGTTGAATATTATTGAATATTGTTGAGGACATTTTCCACATCACAGGCAATGTCGTCTCTTGCCAGGCAAAGGGAAAACCCTGTGCCGGATCCAGCCTTGACAGCCTTGTCTCCACACCCCTTGCTCTTTCTCCTCATCATCCTCTTACACATACTCTTCCTCCTCTACTTTTCAGATTGTTTCCATCTATTGTTGGTATCATCATTCAGCACCTGTGTCACCTGTGCACTCTGAACTGACCTATATTTTATACAGTTGATTTGATCACATCATTAGAAATAAGTGTGAATAATTTTGAGTCAATGTGTTTAAAGGATGACAACTGTGTTGTAGTTGTGTTTAACTTTGCCACATGTATTCACCATTTTGCAACACAGTGCAAAATGTGTTTTAGTGAGTAAGAATGTGTTTAGAGTTTTGCAAAAAGAGTGGATGAGATTTGCAAACAGTGTCTTAACTACCTGAACTTGTTTAAGGTTTTGCCTACAAAGTGACTGATTCGACAAATGGGTTTAGGCCACTGAGCATTGGGTTCAGAGAATGGGGTTTAGTGTTTTAGCAATTGTGAAATACTGTAATTTTGGCAGCCATTTTTGATTTAGGCTGTGTCCGAAACCGCTCACTCGTTCACTCGTTCACTCATTCCCTATATAGTGTATGGCATTTGAGTGCACTATATCTGCATGGAGTGAATGAAATGAAGTGAGTGAATTCAGACGCTGACGTATAACTGAGTCATTCTACGAAACGGGTGCCATTTCCACTTTGCATTTTTCAAAATTTTCATTACGAACAAACTTTTTCTTAAACAAACCTACAAATTGAAAGATATGTTAATCCTCCAAAAAACATATTTTCCCACCTCAGGCACAAAATCTTTATTAATATTATCCTTTTTATTCAGGCAAGGAAGCCATTCTTGTATAGGGTGACCAGATGTCCCCGTTTTCCGGGGACAGTCCCGGTTTTTGGTGCTCCGTCCCTGACTGGAGCTGTCCCCGGAAATGTCCCCATTTTATATCTCATTCAAAATAATCTGCAAATACATTGCAAAAAAGTCTGGCCAGCCTACAGCATAGAGGTTTCTTAATAGTGCTGTCAAAATATATATTTTTTTCTAAACATATCTCTCTATTAAAATATGTTAAACAGTTCAATACCGCTTTTCTACAGTATCCATATACACCGGCAGCGAAAAATGATTAAAAATAGTATGTTAATCTTCAAAAAAAAAAACCCATATGATCATATATCATGTCAAAAAGAACACTTGAATTAATAACTTTAAGCTTTGGAAACAGACTTTGGGACATTTTTTGTGCCTTTTGCATCTGATCAAATGTTGCGGTACCAAATGGCATCCGTTTCGTAGAATGACTCAACTGTGTGTCGGAGAGCTGGAGCTGTCGCAGAAACGGCTTGACGCGATAAAACTATTTTATCCTACTATTTTATAATGTAAGTTTACATTATAAAATAATGTTAATAACAATAACAAATATTTTGTAATCATACATGCCTACGTGCCAGCTTTGTAGTTTAATTGATTGTTGGTTTGTCATGCTTTGTGTTCATAATCATTAAATACTATAAAATACTGCAATAAATAAATAAATAAACACATTAACAAGTACATTATTTCATGTAGGTTATTTATTCTTTTTAATAACGTTTTTTTAGTTTGTTACAAACTCTCACGCTCACAGACGTGGTCTTTGAGCGCCCTCAGGTGACCGTTATGATTTAAATACACTACAGATGATTAACAATTTTTTTTTAAATCATCCACTAAATTATCTCTTAATGTTTAATGAGTTTAACAACAGTGCCACAAATTATTAAAACACCTTGCTGTTATAAAAAACACATTAAATTGATTTAATCCCTACATAATATTTTAATAATAAAAATAATAGCCTATATTTTTACCTTATTCATTTAATTTTTAAAATTCATCTATATAATAATGTCTCCCTATATTTGAGTAGGTTTATTCAAGTAATGATTAATTAAAAAAAAAAAGATAAAAAAATAGAAATGAAATTAATGTTAAAGCAGAAACAAGAATGCTGTAAAGTAATCTCTGGATTACACTCGCTCGCATTTTCGCTCTTTCACACGCGCTCTCAGCATTGGATTTTGGGAAATAGTGCTTCAGCAAGTGTACATCGAATGTCCACTCGAAATCAGAAAGAACTGTGGGTATAAAGTAGTGAACGAATGTAGGGAATGAAGTCGTTCACTCAGAATTCGGACACCACTACAAAATGGCTGACACCCGATATAGTGGACTATATAGTGGATAGGGAGCGGTTTCGGACACAGCCTTAGTCTTTATATTCAGACGAAAATGCTCCTTAGTCTTAGTCACATTTTTTGTCATTTTAGTCTTTCATATTTTAGTCTAGTTTTAGTCGACGAAAAGTCATCACATTTTTGTCAAGTCTTAGTCATTACTTTTAGTCAAACTACAGTTACCAACATTAATTTTGATAGCTATTTTATATGTAGTCTTTAGACAAAATAGTCATTATAATTTTTCTATTTAGACCAATTCATTTAAGCTTATGAAAAAATTGAATCAAGGTAACAGACTGTATTGACATTGCACTCTTAGCAGTAGCACTGGTGCAATTGTACATATCCTCATTCAGTGGTTCTCAAACTTTCTAGAGTGTCGTGCCCCCTGAGGGATTTAACATCCTTCTGTGTACCCTCTCCTTTCCACTTAGACTGCATTTCCATTAAGGGACCAATATTTGCCTTAAATCGATTTTTCCAGTGCATTTTTTACCTTTATAAATACCTTTGTAAAATAAATAATGCCTTCAATATTTTTTTTTTTTTTTAAAAATTCAATAAATACAATGATGATAAAAACGAAGTGATACTTCTAAATATTACATTAAAACCGCCAGTAGGTGGCGGTAAGTCACTGTTTTTATGAGTGAATCACCGAGTCATTCATTCTTTCAGTATCAAAGCAAGCGGCTGTATTTATGAATGGATCATTGAATCATTGACGATTCGTTCAAAGCCACAGATTCGTTCATGAAACAGCTTGTGTGTTGCAATTCTGCTGTGGCTTTCCTTGCAAAATAGAACAAAAATACTGACAGTACTGTTTAAAATGTACATCACTTAATATTACCCTTTTGTTTGTTGAACTGTTGTATAAAATCAATATTCGGGATATTATGTATTATATTATATTAGGGCAATATTCTTGCTGGTATAATATGATCAACATTAAAAACAGTAACTCGCAGAAGGGTATGTTTTTGTATCAAAGAGAGTTTTAATCTTAAATTTACATGCAGTCTATGTCTATATTTGTTCTTCATGCTAGTAAGTGCTAAATCCCCACTTTCACAAAGGTAACGTTATATTGTCGAGAACAGCACTAATGTAGCGATGCTGGCTTGTGTAGGTGCAGTCAGTTTTGACCACAAAAGATGAGGTAATTTGATTGAATGTTGTGTATATACGACATTTTACCTGCTAGAAATACATGTTCAGTTTTCATGTTATTTTAAGTGAGTAGAATAAAATGAACGGCACTTTTTGCGTACGTCAGTTTGAGAACCACTGCTGGATATCAGCCTGCACTTTGGTACCAGATTTAGTCAGTAAGTAAAACGTGTTCTTTTAACAGAAAAGCTCTGATAGTGGGTTTAAATTCTGGAAATCTGGCAACCGTAAGTGTGACCGCTCGTAAAGACAGTCTGTAATGTTCTGTCTCCATTATTCGACAAAAACAAAAAGAGATTTCAACAGAGTGAGGGGGGGGGTCACACATTCCTGACCTAATGGCTCATTATGCAGCTCATTAGGGTCTTAATCTCCTCAGGTGTGAATCACAGCATTATTCATGCAGATTCACGCCTCTTCACATACGGCTCCCTAAACAAAAAGTGTTTTAGAAATTTAAAATCAATACATTGTGTCCTAGTAGGCAGGATAATTTCCACATCATTTCGAGGCAAAAACTCTAGACTAAAAAATACAGTTCCCAAAAGTCTTGTGAAAAAACATTTAGTATGCATTTTGAGGCCTTATTTCATTGACCTATTTTTTTTTTTTTTTTTCAAAAACCCTGCATATATGCATATATCTCAAAAACAACCTTGTAAGTGGGGATCCCCCCACCCCACCATGAAAAAAGAAACTGAAGAGAAATTGAAACTGAGTGAAGTTGAGCTGATGTATGTTGTGTCTCTTCACTTCAGACCTGCTTTAGCTGAAAACACCATGCTGGCTGAAGTGTTGGAGAAACTGAAGAAGACTAAACTTCCTGCTGACTGTTACGCTGGAGATGGAGATGTGCAGTGTGACATCTGTCCTGGAAGAAAACACAAAGCCGTCAAGTTTTGTCTGGATTCTGACTGTCAGAATCACCATGAAAAAAGTGAGAATTTAGTTAAAAGAGAGAGACACAATCTGACTGAAGTCACTGGACGACTGCAGGAGATGAAGTGCCAAACACATGACAAGATCATTGAGGTTTTCTGCCGAACCGATCATAAGTGTATATGTATGCTGTGTACGATTGATGAACATAAAAACCACGACACTGTATCAGCTGCAGCACAGAGGAAAGAGAATCAGGTAAGAACTATAAACTAGATATTGTAAGTCTGCAGAGAATGTCATGTATCAAGTTGTTGTATTGATCAGCATAATCAAAAGGTGTCAGTTGAAAGTGTCATTACACTTTGTGGAAGCATCTGTGTCCTCCCCAGGATGCTTAATTAACCCTCTGAAAAGTCCTCAGTCACCTTCAAGCAGAAGGTTTGGTTTGCCAGGGAGGTCAAATCTCCATAGGTCAAGGAATATTTCCACTGATGATGCTCCATTGCACGTGAGACACCTAAACAACTTCTGAATGACCATGCAACACTTCAACACTGATGAATTTAGTATTATTGTAAAATGAATAATATAGAGTTGCTGGTTAAACAGAGTCACATAATTAGTGAGCAGGTCTCATTGAATCACCAGATTCTTCACTATCACTGTGACATGGCAGTGGAATTTAGACTTGGTCTGAATGAATTAAATGAAAGGTAGTTGAAAATCAATTTAACTAGAATATTTGTCAGTGGTATGCATAATTAAAATATATCACATAATTTATCATAGAAATAAATTTTATAATAACAATTATAAATCTGTCTATATTAGTTGTTTCAATTGCAAATTGTACATCATATGTACAGATGATGGTTGAAAAAGCTAAACTAGAGATTTACAGAGATTTTAAATCTCTAGTTTAGCTTTTACAACCATCATCCGTACATTTTATGTACAGGAAAAATCACACTCAATAATATAGGTCTGACTGGGAATTGTGTAACTGATTGACAGAAATGTCTGCATTTCAGTTCTAACTGTTTAAATAAATGTGTCATTAGTAATTGTTGGAAACTAAGGGGTCCTTCTAGTTTGCAACAATACTAAGGACTGGACATAAACATTTTGTCCAAAAACTTGAAGTATCTTCACCCCATCTCCTGTCAAGTTGTGTGTGTCCTGGCTCGATGCAGGTGGGACCAGACACCTATCTGGAATCTGGCCCTGAAAATGGCAGCTGTCAGTCTGAAAGGAAAACACAGAGAGAAAAAAACAGTTGAATCTTTAATTTTTTATTTTATTTTTTTATTTAATGGTCAGTTTTTGCAGATGGTTTTAACCTGTTAAGATTCTATGCCATTTGGAGAAAAAATGTTTTACTTTACACAGACAGGGATCATTATTCTGATGTTTGATGTTTTTGCAAAGAAAAAGGCCAGAAAAACTGTTAGTGGTCAGATCTGTGGTATAATCAGAGAATGCTGGGGGAATCTCTGTCATTTTGGGGATTTCCGTCCTGAAATTTTGGTTTAATTTTACATGAAACAGAAAGTGTATAACTCAGGCCCTGAGTGCTCTAGCACCCTCGAGGCAGTTAGGACTCAACTATGCTATTTTGAGACACCATGAAATATGAACTAAAATGAGCTTTTAATATACTATCTCTGTATTAAAAAAATATATTTAGCTACCACTTATAGTACACTATAGGTCTCAAAATAGCACAGTTGAGTACACTTAGATATTCTTAAGATGATCTTAAGAAGTACTAAAGAAGAATTTTTAGTATATTAAGTACAAAATTAGTGCACGAAAATAGAGCACTATAGAAATGTACTTTTTTCATGTGGGTACCCATTATACAGAGGTTTAAATGCAATATCTAGGGATGGGTATCGTTAAGGTTTTAATGGTATTACTACTCTTACCGATACTGCTTATCGATCCGGTACTTTAACGGTATTCTTATCGGTACTTTTTGTTTTTATATATGTTGTGAATGGGAGACTCAGGCTGGAGATCCAAGTGCAGCGTTTTATTAAAGTAGATTGGTCGTACAGGCAGGGTCAAAAACAGGAACAAACAGGAACAGTGAGGAACAGGCAGAATCGTAGTCAAGGACAGGCAATGATCAGGACAGGCAGCAATGGGTCAAAAACAGGGAACAGGCAGTAACGGCAACAAGGAACAGGCAGACAGGGAATACAGAAAAACGCTCAGAATTGCAACAACAGTTAAACAAGACTTCGCGGTGAGGTGGTGTGTGTGAAAGTCCTTTATAGTCCTGGTAATGATGTGCAGCTGGGTGTGGTGATCAGTGTGAAGTGCTAGGCTGCATGTGGCAACAGGTGATTGGTGGGGTGAGTGCATGTGATAGGTAGAGAGGATTGTGGGAAGTGTAGTCCGGGAACTGACAGGAGCAGACGGTGATCATGACCATAATGCCCCTTCCCGGAAGGCCGTCCTCGCGGCGTAAACGGAACAGCTAGGGAGGTGGGTGGGTGCATTGGATCTAAATGGTAGCTGGGAACGGATCTCCAATGCAGGTTCCAGGACTTTGGGCAACCACGGAGGGTCAGGAGCCTTGGTAGCCCCGGCGGGTCCGGAACCTCGGGCAGCCACGGCGGGTCAGGAGCCTCGGGTAGCCACGGCGGTCAGAGCCTCGGGCAGCCACGGTGGGTCCAGTGGCTTGGGCTGCCACGACAGGTCATATGGCTCGGGCAGCCACAGCAGGTCAGGGGTGTCAGGGAGCCACGGCAGGTCAGTGGCTCAGGCGTCCACCAGGTCAGGTGGCTCAGGCGGCCACGGCAGGTCAGGCTCAGGCGGCCACTGCGGAACATAGTCCATAGTTGACCCCAGCGGGTCAGAGTCCATTAGTGGCCATAATAAATTGCAGTCCAGGTGGCCATAACAGTTCAAAGGCCCATGCCACCAGTGGTCGGGCAAGGACCCCACCCACAAGCTCCCCACCCTCAGGTATACTGCCCCCCCCCAAAAAGTTCTTGGGGATTTCCGCGGGGTCCGTCGCAGGTTCCTGGGCAGGAGTTCGAGTGGAGCCGGCAGGGCCAGGCGTGTGGGTGAAGCTGGCAGGCAAGACACCTGGTGGCACTGCAGCGCAAGGCGTTTGAGCGGCGCCGGCAGGGCTGGAAGCTTGGATGGCGCTGGCAGGGCTGGAAGCTTGGTTGGTGCTGGCAGAGCGAGGAGCTCAGTAGATGCCGGCAGGGCGAGGAGTTCAGGTGGCGCCGGCAGGGCAAGGTGCACAGGTGGCGCCGGCAGGGCAAGGAGCACAGGTGGCGCCGGCAGGGCAAGGAGCACAGGTGGCGCCGGCAGGGCAAGGCGCTTGGGCGGAGCAGGAGAGACCACTGGAATGGTCTCCAGGCCCACAGCGGCCTCTTGAAGGGCGTCTGTGTCTTGAGGAGAGGAGGACGCCTTCCTCCTCCTCCTCCTCCTCCTCTTCTGAGGGTGAGGCGATGGTTCACTGGTTGGAGCGGATTCTGGAGCGGACTCAGTGGCTGGAACGCCCCCTGCATCCTTATGCACCGAGGGGGCGGCCATCTTGCCCGTGGGCACTGGCAAAGCAGCCATATTGTCCATCGTATCCAGGGCGCTTGAGTCCATGGCAATCGGTGAGTTTGAGAGCGTTGCAACCGGCGAACTTGAGAGCGTTGCAACCGGCGAATTTGAGAGCGTTGCAACCGGCGAACTTGAGAGCGTTGCAACCGGCGAACTTGAGTACGAAGTGGCCACCGGGCTTGAGAGCGAAGCGGCCACCGGGCTTGAGAGCGAAGCGGTCAACGGAGACTTGGGGATGCCAGCTGCTCGGACTGAAATCAGCGGTGGATCGGTCACACTGGAACGCAACCCTCTCCGCTCCCGGACTGATCTAGAGACGTGACGTGACTCTGGGCGATCAGCGGCGACGTGACTTTGCTCTGGGCGATCAGCGAAGGCGTGACGTTGCTCTGGGCGATCAGCGAAGGCGTGACGTTGCTCTGGGCGATCAGCGGAGATGTGACGTTGCTCTGGGCGATCAGCGGAGACGTGATGAGGCGTTGTAGCATCCGCCATTTTAGATGCGCAGTCTGTAGCGGCCGCCATTATGTGGTTCAGCGTGGCGTCGCGTTCCTCCGCGACCCCCACAGTAAAAGTTGAACCAACTGTGAGCAGGGCAAAGTCCAGGAATTCCATAAACGATCCCCGGGGACCATTGGTAAGTAAATAATCCTTTAATGGTTCATTTAATCCATAAACAAAGAAGTCTATGAGGGCATAGTCTGGCAGATCAGATAAGTGAGCAAACTCCAGAAACTTTTGAATATGTGCCTCGAGGGTACTGCTACCTTGATGTAGGTTGACGAGACACCATGCTGGGTCCATGCTGAGGCTGGAAACGCTTGTGGAAGCTGCTGGATCGTAGATGGCGAAGTCTTCTGTTGTGAATGGGAGACTCAGGCTGGAGATCCAAGTGCAGCGTTTTATTAAAGTAGATTGGTCGTACAGGCAGGGTCAAAAACAGGAACAAACAGGAACAGTGAGGAACAGGCAGAATCGTAGTCAAGGGACAGGCAATGATCAGGACAGGCAGCAATGGGTCAAAAACAGGGAACAGGCAGTAACGGCAACAAGGAACAGGCAGACAGGGAATACAGAAAAACGCTCAGAATTGCAACAACAGTTAAACAAGACTTCGCGGTGAGGTGGTGTGTGTGAAAGTCCTTTATAGTCCTGGTAATGATGTGCAGCTGGGTGTGGTGATCAGTGTGAAGTGCTAGGCTGCATGTGGCAACAGGTGATTGGTGGGGTGAGTGCATGTGATAGGTAGAGAGGATTGTGGGAAGTGTAGTCCGGGAACTGACAGGAGCAGACGGTGATCATGACAATTTATATATATATATATATATATATATATATATATATATAATATATATATATATACAAGAGCTGAATTAACTTGCTTTATATTATATGGTGTCTGGCATTTTTGGTGTTTTATATAAGATACAGTAAGAACATGAACAAAGAAACAAAGTAAAACAAACTGACAAATACAATAAAACAAAGATACAAATGAAATAAAGTGCTTTCATTTGTTCATGTGTTCAGATAATATAGGCCTAGCCTATAAAAGAAATCGAAGTAACGTAACCAAATGTACAAAAAAAAAACACTGCATGGTTTTCACAGTTTAAATTAACAGATTAATGCTTATTAAAGCTAACTATATTCAGATGAAGAGCTGTGAGTGATTTTCTCTTTGCATTTTCTTGTTTGATTAACACTGATGGCACAATCATCAGAAGGGGACTGCTGTCACTTTAACAATAGATATTAACACACATTGGATTTTCTCCCACTGTTCATGTACACTTACGATATAAACTGCGTTTAAGTAGCTAAACACGCTCCAATCCGGTTATTTTAACATATTTTTGTGTGCATTTGATCGTTTGAACGTGCACCTGAAGCCCAACGTGTAATTTGTTTGTCTATTTGCGATCTGTTTTGGAGCGCGCACACAATTCAGCCTGAGGAACAGCGTCTCTTGCGCAGATTACTGTGCTTTCAACGTTTTAAAACGTTGATAATTATCAAACATTTACTGCAGTTTAGCAACAGTAAAGACTGGATTTTACAACAATCACCGATTGTGCTGATTCTGACGTTAAGTTTGGGTTTAGGGAGGAATGAACGCGCGAATAGAAGGTGTGCTAGACGAAACGCGGCTAGCTTTTAATAGTTTTACCTCAGATATCTTCTTTCTGATCCCTGGAAGCCAAAATCGAAATCAAAAATAAAATAAGCATAATATCACAGGCCTAAAGTGTAAGCAGACGTTTAGTTGTTTAGTTCTCCATTAAACAGGGCTTTCATGTGAGCGGCTGCGCGCGCTGTAGCTCCTAAGCACGTGAGCGCGATCTCTCTTCTGGATTGCGAAAGCAAAAAATGCATCATACACAAATGTCCTAATATTATTGCATACAGACACAGCTGGCGACTCTGGCGAGATAGAATTCACAAGACAATGTCTATATAGCAATAATAAATGAACGTGTATTTTCTTCATAATTTCTCCAGTACCGATAGCAGAACTGTTAACGTCAGAGCTTATCGATACACCGGTCTTTCATAATTTAGCCCCGGGGCCAATATAATACCGGGTTTCGGTACCCATCCCTAGCAATATCCCAGTGTCATTTCACAGAAAACCCTTTGAAATGATAAAAACACTGTTGAAAGTGATAAATATTATAGTATATGTTGCCTGTGCTATAATAAACAAACAAAAAACAGGCACTTTTTGATTGTGATCAGTTGTATTCTTTCAGGAGACACAAGATTCTATAAATTATTAAATAAATGTGGTCTATTAAAATCTAAAACGGGATCTACATCCTAAAGATTTATATAACTCCTTGTTGATCATCACCTGTCTGCCTTCTGGAGATGTGATGTCATCTGTGCAAGCTGCTGCTTACTAATCTTCAACAGAAACTGAAACAAAGAAATCACTGTTTTCGTACTGTAATAATATCCTTTTCACAATATCAAAATGTGGATTTACTGAAATGACAATTTTATTCAAGATGTATACTTGCAGAGTGTGCTATGCAAGCAACCTTGCCATATCCTAAACAGAGTTTTGACTTTTTTTTGTCAAATAATAGTTGGTCAGATTGGTTGCTGTGCTTTCACATTTCAGCATAATAACAATTCTATCAAAAATGAGTATAAGCATTGTAAATGCAGTATATACATACCTAACGTGCAGGTTCCTCTTCAAGTGCGTCCTTGTCTCATATGCGCCACTGGCTGAGGCAATCATCATTTTAGTTTAGCTGATTAAAAGATCAAAATTCAAAATTAAGTTCACGTGGTTATGAGTCAGCTGGTCAGCCTTCACCTTTGGCTGTTCAAGCCCATTCTACAACGTATGAAACCAGTCCAATAGGGTGACGGAACGTCATAGGCGGGTGACGTCACTGACCAGGAACTATAAAGCCTACCTAAACACACTCATTCAGCTTCTGAATTCTGAAGCCAAGCGCTTACGGGCATGCCAGGAGTATCGCAGGGCAACGCAGCATCTCGTTCCCTATTCAGGGAACTAAGGTTACATATATAACTGAGACGTTCCCTTTCAAGGGAACTCATGCTGCATCAATCGCTATGGGAACGACAATCCCAACGTCGCCATATGAGCAAGTGACTGTTCATGTGAAGCCAAAGCACACAACTCATGATAACACCTGTGCCCCTAGAGTGGAGCCAAAGTCTAGCTCGTAGACCCTCATGAATGTGTGCGGTGAGGACCAGCCTGCCGCATCACAAACATCTTGTAGGGACACACCTGAAATTAAAGCCTTACTAAGGCCGCCACGTATGCCTTCAGTGTGGAGGGGGATAACCCTGTAGAAAATCTTACCTGCAGGAATTCCAGCACCACGCCAACGGGGCAGTTAATCGGATCCTACTGGTGATTTTCCCACCATGAAGTGAATTATTTCCACTTCAGGGAATAAAGCTTCCTCATGGAGAGAGCTCTGGATTGGAGAATAGTCTCACTCAACCTCAGTTGAGAGACCGGAGCTTATGAGCTGGGCCCCCTCAGAAGCCAAGCCCACAGCTTCCATAACTGCGGGCGAGGGTGAAGGATGGACTCGCTCGCCTGAGAGAGAAGGTCCTTCCTGATCGGAATCTCCATCAGAGAGCCATCTAGCAAGGACATCAGGTCCAAGAACCATACTCGGGCCGGCCAGAACGGGGCTACTAAAAATCAGATGGGCCCAGTCCCGGCGAACTCTCTCCAGTACTCCCGGGAGCAGTGCAATCAGGGGAAATACGAACAGCGGCAGCCTCGGCCATGGCTGTACCATAGCATCCAGCCCAAGAGGTGCTGGGTTTGTATTTGAGAACCATAGTGGACAGTGAATCATCTCTCGAGACGCAAACAGATACACTTGGGCTTCGCCATAGTTCTCCCATAGAAGATTCACCACCTCGGGATGAAGTCTCCACTCCCCGGGCCTTGGCCCCTGCTTTGACAGGATGTCTGCTCCCACATTCAGGTACCCAGGGATGTACACTGCCCTGATCAGAGAGCAGTTTCCCTTGGGACCACAGGAGGATCTGATGAGCCAGTTTGTATAATGGGCATGATCTCAGACCCCCCTGGGGATTTATATATGAGACCACCGATGTGTTGTCTGATCGAACTAGTACATGATGGTCCCTGAGGTCTGAAAGGAAGTGTTTCAGAGCTAGAAACACCGCCAACATCTCCAGGCAGTTTATGTGACAAGAGAGATGATGATCCTGCCAAAGACCTCGAACCAAGCGACCACTCATGAATCGCACCCCAGCCCGTGAGGGATGCATCTGTCGTTAGTGTGACGCGACGACCGAGAGGTCCCAAAACAGGTCCCTGGGACCGAAACCAAGGTTGATTCCATATAACTAGGGCAGGAAAGCATCGCCACGTTACCCTGATCATACGAAAAACATTCCCTCTCGGTGAGAACCCCTTGGTTTTAAGCCACCACTGCAGTGGTCTCATGTTCAGCAGGCCAAAAGGTATTATGTTGGATGCTGCTGCCATAAGACCTAACAGTCTCAGGAACTGTTTTACAGTGAGTGACTGGTCTAGCTTTATGTCTGAGACGGTCCAGAGAATTGATGTTATGCGAGCAGGAGATAGACGAGCACGCATGACATTCGAATCCCACACCACGCCTAGATAAGTGGTCCTCTGAGCTGGAGAAAACACACTTTTCTTTGCGTTTAATCTCAACCCCAACCTTTTCATGTGAGCGAGAACAACATCTCGATGTTGAACTGCCATCTGCTCTGATTGAGCCAAAATCAACCAATCGTCTATGTAGTTAGAATGCGGATGCCCTGTATACGCAAGGGTGTCCGAGCCACACAGGAACACAGGAACTTCTTGTGTTGTGGGAGAATTGATACATAGAAGTATGCGTCTTTTAGATCAATCATGACAAACCAGTCCTCGGATCTGATTTGTGACACGATATGTTTTATTGTCAGCATCTTGAACTTGAGCTTTGCTACTGTTCGATTTAACTGACGCAGATCTAAAATTGGACGCAATCCCCCGTCTTTCTTTGGCACAATGAAATAGCGGATGTAAAATCCTGACTCCCTGCTGGGAGGAAGGACCCTTTCTATAGCTTCCTTGTCTTCTATAGACAGAGTCTCTACCTCTTGTACCATCACCAGAGCCTGCTCGGGACCCACCACAATTGGTAGGACCCCGTGAATCGAGGTAGGCATGATCTAAACTGAATTTCATACCCCTTTTTACTGTGTGCAGGACCCACTGAGATATATTTGACGGACCTTTCCACTCTGTCAGAAAAATCTACTAAGGGTACCAGCCTCTCGAGGCTGGCCTCTGGTGAAATATTGGCAGCCAGTGCAGTGCCCTAAATCGGTGCACCGGCAGGGAACAACTGGCTTGGCTGCCTCAGAAAGTGCGATCCACCCTTGAGTAACTCCTCAGAACTGGAAGTCATCAGTGCAGCTGTCTCAACTGGAGTGGAAGAAACTGCATATGAAAGCATGCAGCTTGTGTTTTTCACTGGCTGCATGCTTTCATATGCAGTTTCTTCCACTCCACATGTGAATAGTAGAGTGTACAGCCAGAGCAAACTGAAAACTGCACGCTCACACGAGAACGCGCAAATGTTCATCCATCACAAAACCAAGAATAAACTAGACTGAAGTGACTGAACCCTGACAAGATATTGTGACAGAGTATAGAGTATTACGTGACATCTCTGTTATTGGTTTGTGCTGCAGAAGCAGCTGAAGGAGACACAGAGGTTGTTCCAGCAGAGGATCCAGCAGAGAGAGAAAGATCTTCAGCAGCTGAGAGAGGCTGTGGAGTCTCATAAGGTGAGTCTGGAGAAGAAGAGAAGTTTGAGAAGTCTCAGTCAGGACTCACTGAAGCCACTGTGTGATTGTGATGTTTGTCCTAACAGCGCTCTGCACAGACAGCAGTGGAGGACAGTGAGAGGATCTTCACTGATCTCATCCGCTCCATTGAGAGAAGCCGCTCTGAGGCCACACAGCGGATCAGAGATCAGGAAAAGACTGCAGTGAGTCAAGCTGAAGGACGACTGGAGCGACTGCAGCAGGAGATCAATGATCTGACGAGGAGAGACACTGAGCTGGAGCAGCTTTCACACACACAGGATCACATCCATTTCCTGCAGGTAACAGAGATCTAGAAGAACAGGATCATAGTGGACTTGAACAAGAGACTAGTGTTGGGTCCGCGTCCACCTTTGTCGAGTTCGAGTTAAGACCAAGTCCTTAAACAATCGAGTCAGAGTCCAAAAGGAGCAGAGTTGGACTCAAGTCCAAGTTCGTAACAGCCGAGTTGAGTCCGCCCGAGTCCATAAATTAATTAAAATGAAAAATAAATGAAATATTTGATTGCTATTGTAAATATTTACCTTTTATTAATATTTTAACCTTTAAACCAATGGCAATATAAAGCCTGTAACAAAATACCACTATTACATCTTGCCATTGCCATTTATTATTTTAATAAAAATGGTTTCAAAGAAAAGAAGGGATTTAGAGCTATATGTAGAACTTTTATTATATTATGCATGAAAATACAAATTAGCCCGTTTTATTATTGCATCACACTATATTGTGTCCTGCAGTTCAAGCTGACATTTCAATTACTTAAAGGAACACTCCACTTTTTTTAAAAAAATAGGCTCATTTTCCAACTCCCCTAGAGTTAAACAGTTGAGCTTTACCGTTTTCGAATCCATTCAGCCGATCTCTGGTCCTGGCGGTACCACTTTTAGCATAGCTTAGCATAGTTCATTGAATCTGATTAGACCGTTAGCATCTCGCTTAAAATTGACCAAAGAGTTTCAATATTTTTCCTATTTAAAACTTGACTCTTCTGTAGTTAAATCGTGTACTAAGACCGACGGAAAATGAAAAGTTGTGATGTTCTAGGCCGATATGGCTAGGAACTATACTCTCATTCCGGTGTAATAATCAAGGAACTTTGCTGCTGTACAATGGCTGCAGCAGGCGCAATGATATTACGCAGCACCTCTCACAAACGTCTCCATGGTTACAAGGCACGCTCCCTGTGCAGGCAGGGGCTCACAGGCGCTGCGTAATATTGCGCCTGCTGCACCCATGGAATGGCAGCAAAGTTCCTTGATTATTACACCGGAATGAGAGTATAGTTCCTAGCCATATCGGCCTAGAACATCACAACTTTTCATTTTCCGTCGGTCTTAGTACACGATTTAACTACAGAAGAGTCAAGTTTTAAATAGGAAAAATATTGAAACTCAACTGTTTAACTCTAGGGGAGTTGGAATATTAGTCTATTTTCAAAAAAGTGGAGTGTTCCTTTAAATATTGATGAATATATAATATAGTCAAACACTGAATATGCCGAATATAGTTTTGTAAATTATTAGTTCATCATTAAATAATAACGTATAACTGAACATTATTGTAAAGTGTTACCAGATAGTATTATTTAAAACATTTCTTATTAAATAGATGTTGGTATATTACCAAACTTCAGATTTTATTTTTACATGTGAATGGATCACTTTTATGGGTTCTGAACAAAATTGTTTTTTTGTTGTTGCTGTCATTCATTTTTTTAAATATATAATTTCAATATACGCTAAATATTTGGATTAATGATCGCTGTCTTTCTTTTGCTGGATTGAGGAGAGTTACTAAAGATCAACAAGAGCTGCTCAAATCTGACAGTAGTGCAGGTTATTGTCTGAAGTGTGGAGGTGATGAGCTTTGATTTCTGTTTTCTGTAGAGTTTCCAGTCTCTCTCAGCTCCTCCTGAATCAACAGACATAAATGATGATGATCCCTTCAGTTCTTTCTCCTCTTTTGATGGCGTCAGAGAAGCTGTATTTGCTGTACTGGAGGATTTCTTCAAAGAGGTGCTCAAGATCTCTGACCGAGGTAAAGTCCAGATAAAAAACTCCAACAGTGAAGGTTGTACAGTACTGTATCATAGGACTTATTCAAACCAGCCAATTGACCATTCGATCACCAAGCGAGTTCTTCATTGTCTGTGATTATACCATTTATTTTATTAAGCCATCTGCTGAGTCAAGTGCATTTTACTGATAATTATTTGCACAAAAATATTTCCTCAGAATATGAGTTCTGTTATTTAGAACACCATTTAAAGTGGAATTGTCACGCGCCAAGCAATCCTCTTAGTAGTTTGCTAGATCAGATGGATTTCCCATGCCAGAAATATTATAGGGGACCTATTATGCAAAGTTCACTTTTGCATGGTGTTTTGACCAAGCGACAACCTTCCCCAGTCTCTTGTGAAGCCGATACAGAAGTGACTTGAACTGAGATTCATCAACTAGCCGCTAATAACAGGCTGCAAAAGACAGCAGAATCTCATTGAGCCCCAAGTTTACAGCAGAATTACAGCCTGGTTCAAATTGTGGTCAAATATTGTGGTCAATATTTCATGGATTGAATGCTTTTGTGGACAAAAAGTACTGTTTTTTTTTGTTGTTGTTGTTTTTTTTGCAATTTGGACACTCATATTTTACCCAAGTGTCACGGATTGGATTAATTTCGTGATCTCAATTTCATTATAAAAGGTATGAAGTCCCGTTTGATTTTTTGTGTTATTTGCACACCCGACACAAATTAATTACTGATGCTGGAGCATCTATATCTTAAAAAAAAAAACTTATCTTCATTAATATTTTCAGATAGTATCTAAGATAGATAGATAGCTCCTTTGCCTGCTAACATGATCACGTCAAGCTAGGCGGCGTGGTTTCAGCAACCAGTCACATCAGCTCAAACCATGTCTCGCCTCTTTGCTCATTTTCAGTTAGCCGGGAGTGACATGCAGTGACGGCAGTGGCCTCTTGTTTGCTTCAAAAATACTTTTCAGAACTCTATGGGTGACGTCACGGACACTACGACCATATTTTTTTTACAGTCTATGGTTTGGACATACAGTGGGTACGGAAAGTAAGCTCTTTGTTATATTGTAGCCATTTGCTAAAATCATTTAAGTTCATTTTTTTCCTCATTAATGTACACACAGCACCCCATATTGACAGAAAAACACAGAATTGTTGACATTTTTTCAGATTTATTAAAATAGAAAAACTGAAATATCACATGGTCCTAAGTATTCAGACCCTTTGCTGTGACACTCATATATTTAAATCAGGTGCTGTCCATTTCTTCTGATCATCCTTGAGATGGTTCTACACCTTCATTTGAGTCCAGCTGTGTTTGATTATACTGATTGGACTTGATTAGGAAAGCCACACACCTGTCTATATAAGACCTTACAGCTCACAGTGCATGTCAGAGCAAATGAGAATCATGAGGTCAAAGGAACTGCCTGAAGAGCTCAGAGACAGAATTGTGGCAAGGCGTAGATCTGGCCAAGGTTACAAAACAATTTCTGCCGCACTTAAGGTTCCTAAGAGCACAGTGGCCTCCATAATCCTTAAATGGAAGATGTTTGGGATGACCAGAACCCTTCCTAGAGCTGGCCGTCCGGCCAAACTGAGCTATCAGGGAGAAGAGCCTTGGTGAGAGAGGTAAAGAAGAACCCAAAGATCACTGTGGCTGAGCTCCAGAGATGCAGTCGGGAGATGGGAGAAAGTTGTAGAAAGTCAACCATCACTGCAGCCCTCCACCAGTCGGGGCTTTACGGCAGAGTGGCCCGACGGAAGCCTCTCCTCAGTGCAAGACACATGAAAGTGTATACAAATGTATAGTATAATGCAATGTAAGTTGCTTTGGATAAAAGCATCTGCCAAATGCATAGATGTAAATAGATGTAGATGAAAGCCCGCATGGAGTTTGCTAAAAAAAACACCTGAAGGACTCCAAGATGGTGAGAAATAAGATTCTCTGGTCTGATGAGACCAAGATAGAACTTTTTGGCCTTAAAAAAGTATGTATGAAGAAAACCAGGCACTGCTCATCACCTGTCCAATACAGTCCCAACAGTGAAGCATGGTGGTGGCAGCATCATGCTGTGGGGGTGTTTTTCAGCTGCAGGGACAGGACGACTGGTTGCAATTGAGGGAAAGATGAATGCGGCCAAGTACAGGGATATCCTGGACGAAAACCTTCTCCATAGTGCTCAGGACCTCAGTCTGGGCCGAAGGTTTACCTTCCAACAAGACAATGACCCTAAGCACACAGCTAAAATAACGAAGGAGTGGCTTCACAACAACTCTGTGACTGTTCTTGAATGGCCCAGCCAGAGCCCTGACTTAAACCCAATTGAGCATCTCTGGAGAGACCTAAAAATGGCTGTCCACCAACGTTTACCATCCAACCTGACAGAACTGGAGAGGATCTGCAAGGAGGAATGGCAGAGGATCCCCAAATCCAGGTGTGAAAAACTTGTTGCATCTTTCCCAAAAAGACTCATGGCTGTATTAGATCAAAAGGGTGCTTCTACTAAATACTGAGCAAAGGGTCTGAATACTTAGGACCATGTGATATTTCAGTTTTTCTTTTTTAATAAATCTGAAAAAATGTCAACAATTCTGTGTTTTTCTGTCAATATGGGGTGCTGTGTGTACATTAATGAGGGAAAAAATGAACTTAAATGATTTTAGCAAATGGCTGCAATATAACAAAGAGTGAAAAATTTAAGAGGGTCTGAATACTTTCCGTACCCACTGTAAATGTGTGTTGGCAGTGTGTGTACACAACCACCCTATAGTGATAAAAATCCACCCTCTCCTTTTTTTTAATCCCCATAAATCATAAGCAGTGTCTCAGAACAAGCTGTTTCCAGATCCCTGGCAGTGTGACGTCACAAAAGCCACAGGCCCCACCCATGAATGTTGACAGACACTGACATTTGAAAATAGAACCGCCCTGAGCGAGTCTGACATTGCTGCACTGATGATAACGTCTCCCAAGCGTTTTAGGTGTTCTGTAGCTGGATGGATTAATCCACATAGCTCTCTTCATTTACTCCCTAAATCTGAGCTGCTGAAATCGAGGTGGATTAACTTGGTTTTCCAGGAAAATGCTCCCTCAGTTCTGTTGAAATTCGTTTATGTCTGCGCGAATCATTTCACACCGGACTGCTTTGTGAATGAATATCAATACAAAGGAACAATACAAAACAAAGACTGCTAAAAATGTGCTACTCAAGGAGGATATACAAATAAAAACTGTTAGTGATCCAGCTTACAGTCTCCAGAGTGATACTGGATATGGCAGTAATGAAGGTGAGGGCACTTTATGAACTCAGTTCATCTGAGTTTATTTACGGGTATAAAGTTTATTAAGCACCACTGAAAGGCATAAGGTCTTTATATATTTGTTTACTGTTAGTTGTAACAAGTGTTTCTGTGTTCTTCACTATGTATGGTGATGATAATACAAGGAAAAGAGAGAGAGTTTATGGATAATATTTTAATGCACACTTGCAGTGTTTTATTAAGATTTTACAGTGATTTTCTAGAGTGAAAACAGACGCTTCATCTTTTGTGTGAAGTACAATAAACGTCATAAAACTCATCTGTATATTTTTGGACATCATTCGGATGGTACTACAGGCCTGTACTAATATAGTGGATAAAAACAAGAAGACAATATAAGTTATAACCGTAACTTAACTAAACTATACCTGTTCTATCTCCATGCAGCATATATTCACAGTTTCTGACATTATAGCGCGTCCTGACTGAATCCTCACAGGGGAGAATAAGCTCTGCCCTCAGGAGAAAGTTGGATGTTTCTATTTACAACATGATTTTGTAGCATTGAGCAATGTAGCCAATCACAGACATGTTAGCTGATCTCTTGAACACAATAGCAAATCAGGGGTGTTTTAAGTGTTTAAATGTAGGATTCATGCTCAAAATTGCTACCATAACCATAACACTTTTACACAAAAAAACATGGAACAAAAAGAAAAAGAAAAGGAAAAGGGGGAAAAAAGATAATAATAAATAAATAAATAATACCCATTAAGCAATGTAAATGCAGACTGATAAAATACAGTATTCAATTGTATATTTTTGTATCAATTTTTTTAAAAAAAAGTAATGATTTCAATCACTTATAAAAAAAAATCTAAACAGTACATTGCTATTCTTGTTATGGTGGTGCCTTACACATTACATCTACACTGTACTAGAGCACCCTCAGTTATTTCAGAAGCACCCTCAGTGATTTGATTCTGGAACTGGGCCTGCAGGTACAGGTTTAAAAATGGTAATTAAATGAAGTAAGGTTTATAAAAATCATAAAATTGCTTTTTACATGTCTAGTTTGCTACAGTTATTAGCTTGTACATCTTTTCAAGCCTAACACTTTCAAACATCAGTACTCTTATTTTCTGATAAATGGAGTTAGATCCGGACTTTGAGGGGGCCAGTCCATTATTTTCAATGTTCCAGCAGATTCCTTCTATCAGGCCTTTGTGATATCAGCAGATGACAATCTAGGATACCCCCAAACTTAATGGCATAGCAGAAATGCCTTCAGCCAGGTTATGGTTTAAAAACGACAAGATCTTTCACACAAAATTTATCATCAGCTTGTACGATGACTGCAAATCATGTTGATAAGTAACACTTTATTTCATAATTGGGTTATACATCATGCTTCAATTATCATGATTTTCCACTGTTTTTAACATCACCAGATGTGAATGAATTGGATCTGAATTCTCACATAGAGTCAGACTTGAATGAGACTTGTAAGTATTTTCTCTTTCTCTATTAAAATTATTTTATGATTGACAACAACTCTGTACTAAATAATGTATGTGCTCTTTAGTTGATGAAAGACAGCTGTTTAGCGAGATCCCGGATATTGTTCATGGTGAGTAGGCTATGTCTAAGTACAATTAAGTTTTTGTTATTGTGTTGAAAGATTTTCTACAGTTCATAACATTATTCTTACAATGCATCAGTAGATGGAGATGTTGCATCAGGAGAATCTCAGGAAAATCAGCCAGGTGAATCTCCTGTTGTGGAATCAGAGCACTCGCCAAACAGCGTCACTGAGAGTTCCAGCTCTTGTGTATCTCCCCCAGAAGACCCCGTTCACGAGACGCCCTGTGATCCTATCGTATCACATTTGCAAGCCGGCGGAGATGTTAACGAACGTACCCTGTCCACGCCCAGACGTGGGCATAAGCGGCTTAGGGAGGTACCCGGTGCATGTGAGCTACCCAGCGCTTCACGTTTAAGGACGATGGAAGATAACAGTAAGATATTAAACAGCACCTGGCTTATTATAATTTTTACCTGACACAGACTTATTTAAAAAAAATAATCATTAAATATTATTTTCCCCCAGAACAAGATTACGAAGATAGAGGGCTAGAACTTTATAAGGAATCTCAGTTGGATGTGTGCAATGCTGGTGTTGACGAGTCCAGCTCGAATGAGAGCGACCCAGGCCCTCCAATCAAACGATACATGTCACAACTTAGTTACAGGAAGAAAAGTAAGGCAAACCGTAACTTTGAAAGAATATTAGACCTAGTGGCAGTGGTGTAAAGTATTTGAGTAAATGTAATTAGTTACTGTATTTGAGTATCCTTTTGGCTGCTTTGTAGTTTTACTGAGTATCAAAGATATTAGCAACATTTATTCTCTACTTGACTACATTTTTGAACAAGTAAATGTACTTTTTACACCAATACATTAGTGATGAGTAATGCAATTACAAATGACATTTTTCATGGCACCCAGCGTTTTCTGCAGAGATATCGCCATCTAAGGTACTATATCTTGTGCGTTACTCACCAAAATTGTCAACAAAGTTACTTTATGTAACCGGTCCCATGTGATGGGATGTCGACTCTGCGTTGTGTGAATATAATGGACATCAAATTCCTTTGACTGGTCTCTAGCTGGCTCTTTTTTTTCTGGACAGATGAAAGAACTGGACAAACGAAGAATTAATATTAGAAAGCAGCATGTATTGTGTGGCTTCTCAAAGACATCATCTTTGACTCTGTGAGCCACCAGACATCCTCATCTCAGTGTAGCTTAGCATTAACTGATTTTATGTAAAACTTATATAAAACCTCACATAACAGTTTAAATAATAAACATATCAGAACAATGACAAATAATATTACACAATGACATACCTGGACAAACGAAGAATTACGATTAGAAAGCATGTAATGTGTGGCTTCTCAAAAACTTTATCATCTTTAAGGAAATAACAGCACATAAGCTACGCGAGCATACGAACAATATAAACTTCAACAAAAATGGCACATCTGTGTAATCCCACATTGTAAATCAAGTAAAAACACTCCAAAGGACAGTTTTTGACATGAACATCAACTAATATGTTGAAATTGTATTAACTTTGGCTCCGTGAGCCACCAGACATCCTCATCTCAGTGTAGCTTAGCATTAACTGAGCTAGGAGAGAATGCGCCCAAAGTTAAGTACACTTCAGTACACTTCATTAAAAACTTTTTTTACAGTCAATGATTACAAATCATTTATAAATGAAAAATACACATACCAGCATAATTAAGTCAAAAGACAATACAGTGAAATCAAACAATGTATTCAAAATAAGAGAATCAGAGTTTTTAATAAGAAAGAAAATATTTTCACTTATGGCCTTTTTGTGCACTTGAGCTTAACTGAGACTTGAGAGTTTGTAGACATTTAAAAGGATGTTGTGTCGACCTTAATTTATTGCAATATTGTGTTGTTGAGTTTTATTTTGATTTTAGAAAATAAACATGATTTCTCTTCTTTTGCTCATGCTGAATATAGGCTCAAAGATGCACTAGTTCTCGACACCTAAAATAATAAACTGTTGATCATGTTTATTTTCTGAAATCAAAATAAAACTAAATTGTGTTTTTGTTTTTGTGTTTTATTTTCTTTGTACTTTGTATGTCTTGTATTGTCTTGCTCTAATAAAACTGAACACCTCAATATTGCAATAAATCAAGGTCGACACAACAGCCTCTTAAATGTCTACAGATTCTCAAGTCTCAGTTAAGCTCAAGTGCACAATAAGGTCATAAGTGAACCAATATCCTTCATAAAGGTTTCGTCAGTATAGTGGATAAATAAGATAAAAAAGTAAGCCTTCTTGCACTGGATGTGCTGGTTTCTGCCTCATCACCAGAGCAGTCATGATCTCATCTCTTATAACAAACACCTGTGATTCAGCAACTACCTGCTAATGATCTCGCATTCACCTAAAGTAACTTTGTTGACAAGTTTGGGTGAGTAAAGGCAAAACGCACAAGATATAGTACTGTACCTTCAATGCCCTGTAGATGGTGATATCGCTTCTTTATAGCAGAAACAAACAGCTTGTTCAAAAATGTAGTCAAGTAGAGAATAAAAGTTGCTAATATCTTTGATACTCAGTAAAACTACAAAGTTGCCAAAAAGATACTTAAGTAAAGAAACTAATTACATTTACTCAAATACTTTACACCACTGCTATTAATAAGCAGTGATTAGGAGTTTATTGAGGCAAAAGTCATAGTTAATAATTAATAGTGAGAATGGCCTTTTTTAATGGCATCAGTTAAGAAAAAGCACACTACCTCAAAGCCAGAAAAAAGACAATGATGGCCAAATGGATGGTAAAACTGAACATCGAACAAATAATGAAGCAGAAGAAAAGCAGTTACTGAAAGACAATAGAAAGTCTAAAAGAAAAAACAAAACAGGCAAGTCATGCCTTTGTTTTGATTTTCTATGTTGTCATGAAAAACATCAGCTTTTTTAAAGCTGTTTAAAATGTTTGAACATATATAGTTTATTAAACTTTAGCTAAACTGTTTGTGAATATTCAGTATGTATTTTTTTATTTGATATCAGACAAGAAAATGCGCAATATCCAAAAGACAGCTGAATGCAGTGTGAGTTTGCCAGATGAAAACACTTTCACCCCAGTGAAAGAACAACCAGCTGTGTCTGCCACTGAAACCCTGTCAGTAGGAAGGATAACACTGTCCTCAGGAGACTTAGAAACTTTGAATCCTGGTCAATGGCTCAATGACAATGTAAAGTTTTACATTTATTTACTTAAGTATGTAAATGTATTACAGTTTTTAATATATTTAACAGTAAAGAATACCTTGTTTTCTTTGGTTTAGTGGATTGCACAGATTGTTTTTCATTAACCGTTGTAATCTTGTTCAGGTTGTTCATGCTTATCTTCACCTCCTGGCCTTGAAGTCAAAGACTAAAGTTTTTGTCTTTCATTGCTTCCTTGAGCAATTGTGGAGGAAGGAAGACTATACACGCTGGAAATTTAAAAAGGCAGATAATTAGTCTTAAGTGTTTATATATATATATATATATATATATATTATATATAGTTTTATTTTTAAAACTGCATCTTTCTGTTTTTGACAGGTGCAGTTTCAGGATTTTCATTGGGCTTTTCTGCCAGTGTGCAGGTTCAATCACTGGTTCTTAATTGCATTTAACATACCAGAGCGCAAAGTCTTTGTACTTGATTCACTCAAAAGCACATCAAAGCACGATGAATTCCTGACGTATTGGTGGTATGTACTGTATGCTATACTCAACATTTTGTAATGTATGGAGGTTGTGTAGTGCACAGGTTTTCCCATGCACCTCATGGACCAGGTTTATTACCCCTCTTTCACATGTCTACAGTCTCTACAGGGTTAAGACTCATTTCTTTGCTTCATTTGTTGTCAGATGCTTAGACTTAAACGCCTGACCTGTCTTCAGTACCCTGGTTATCTTTAATTTATACACTGTTCAAAATTTTAGAGTTAAATTACAGTATATTCCAGGTTAATATTTGCATGACATTCACAGTAATTGCACAGCAGGACTTCTCTTGTGTCTAACTGCACTCTTGGAATATCATACTGTAATTCTACAGTGCATATGTACTATGAAGGCACCCCAGCATGCAGTGCGGCATAAATACATTACACTGTTGAGTTTCTTGGTTCTTGTTGGTTTTATCTGTGCTGCTGAACTTATTTTTGGTTCATTTTTACCAGTTTGTGTTGTTTGTTTATTTTGTAATGTTCAGAATTTATCTTTTTATTATTGTTATTATTTGTTGAGTCTCACCATTGTTGTGTTTTGTATGTCAAGTATTGACAAGTTTGAGTCTGTGGATCATTAGAAGAAAAAAAAAACGTCTCGGGTTACAGATGTAACCCCTGTTCCCTGAGTAAGGGAACAAGAGGCTACGTCAAATGACGTGATGGGAACCCTCTGCATTTTGTGTTCGTGAAGCACCTCTGTATCCAACCAATGAGGAAACGTGACGTCACGGACCAGGAAACTATAAAGCATACCCAGAACAAAGAATGCTAGCTTCTGGAATATGTCTGAAGCAAGACGCTCACAGGTATGCCGGGGGTACGGCAACATGACGTAGCGTCTCGTTCCCTTACTCAGGGAAGGGGTTACATCTGTAACCCGAGACGTTCCCTTCGTGGGATCTATCGACGCTACGTCGGATGACGTGATGGGAACGCTATCCCAACTACGCCGTATCACCAAGTACCTGTCTGTTATCTTGTAGACAGAACTGAGGACCCCGGAGAGGAGCCTACGTCCAGGTTGTAAAACCAATAAATATGTGGTTCTGCTGGATGGTCATCCCAGCACACATGTCATTAATGGATACTCCTGACATTAAGGCCTTTGAGGCCGCCATACCCCTAGTCGAGTGAACACGGACAGCTAATGGAGATGGCTGTCCGGCCGCCTCATAAGCAAGTGAGCAAGCCTCATAAGCAAGCCTCGACCACCCACTTGCTCATTCTCTGCTTAGATGCTGGACCTCCTTTCTAATGAGACCCATAAAACACACAAACAATTGATTTGTTTTGCCACACAGGGCAGCTCTGTGGACATATGCATCTAAAGCCCTCACTGGGCAGAGCAGATTGAGTTTCTCCTGATCCGAAGTTGTAAATGGAGGAAGATAGAAGGCCTGAAGTACGATGGAACCTGGGACGTTGGTGGGGACCTTAGGCATATAGCCTGGTCTAGTGTGCAGGAACGCTTTGACCATTCCAGGTGCGAATTCCAAACACAAAGAAGCAACTGAAAGTGCTTGAAGATCTCCTATTCTTTTAAGAGATGAAATAGCCAGTAGAAATATGGTCTTTAAGGGTGAGGAATTTCTCTGAAACTTCCTCTAGTGGTTTGAAGGGAGCCTCAGCTAACCCTTCTAATACCACGGCCAAGTCCCAGGCCGGAGTCCTTGTATGTACTGAAGGCCTCAGCCTCAGAGTACCACAGAGGAAGCGTATAAAAAGGGGGTCTCGACCAACCGAGGAATTCCCCAGAGGAGTATGGCCGAAATGGCCGCATACACTTCCTCGTGGAGAGAGCTCTGGAGTGGAGTATGGTCTCCACAACCTCAGTTGGGAGAGCAGCATCTATGAGCCTGGCCCCCTCAGAGGCCAGGCCCACAGTCTCCATAGTTCTGGGCGTGGATGAATTATCATGCCGCCCGCTTGAGACAGGAGGTCCTGCCTGAGAGGAAGCTCCATCAGGGAGCCATCTAGAAGTGACACTAGGTCTGAGAACCATATTTTGGTTGGCCAGTACAAGGCTATCAATATTAGACTGACCCCTTCCTGGCGTACTTTCTCCAGAACTCCCGGGAGCAGGGTGTACGGGGAAATGCATACAGATGCAGCCTCGGCCACGTCTGTACCATGGCATCCAGACCCAATGGTGCTGAATGAGATAGGGAGAACCACAGTGGACACTGGGTTGATTCCCCTGAAGCAAATAGGTCGATTTCAGCTCGACCAAAGTTTTCCAAAGTGAGCTCCACACCTCAGTGTGGAGACTCCATTCCCCGGGCCTCCATTCCCCGGGCCCGGGTCTGCTCCCACATTTTAATGCCCTCAGGTCTGGGAGGAAGTATTTTACTGCAAGAAATACCGCCATAATTTCCAGCCAATTTATGTGCCAGAAACTGATGGTCCTCCCAGAGACCCTGAGCTGATGATCGCCCCCCAGCCCGTGAGGGAAGCATCCATCGTAAGCATTACGCGATGACGAGAAGTCCCCAACACGGGTTCTGGGACAGGAACCAAGGCTTTTTCCACATGACCAGAGCACGAAGGCATCGCCGCGTGACTTTGATCTTGCGAAAAGGATTTCCCCTCGGAGAAAACCCCTTGGTCCTGAGCCACCACTGTAAGAGTCTCATGTGCAGAAGGCCAAAAGTAATAACATTGGACGCAGCTGCCATCAGACCCAACAGTCTCTGAAACTGTTTTACAGTGAGTGACTGGCCTATCTTCACTCCTTTCACGGCCCCGAGAATGGAACTCACACGAGCAGGGGATAAATATGCCTGTGTCGTGGTGGAGTCCCAAACTACCCCTAAGTAGTTGGTAATTTGACTCGGAACCAGCACACTTTCCTTGGCATTGAGCCTCAGCCCAAGCTTCTTCATGTGCGACAGAACAACATCTCAATGTTGAACTGCCAACTGTTCTGTTTGAGCTAGTATCAACCAGTCGTCTATATAGTTCAGTACGCAGATGCCCTGGAGTCTCAACGGAGCCAGAGCTGCATCCACGCACTTCGTGAACATGCGGGGTGATATAGAGATAGGCCGAAGGGAAGAACCCTGTACAGGTAAGCTTTGCCCCGAAAGCAAACCTGAGGAACTTCCTGTGTTGAGGATGGATGGATACATGAAAGTAAGCATCTTTCAGGTCTATAACAACAAACCAGTCCTCGGACCTGTACACTTACAAGTATACTACTAGTACATGTATATTATACTTACTACAAAAAGTATACTTAAAATATATTTGAACTTTACTTAACTATTCTTAATAAAATGAACTTATGAATGACATATAAATAATTTATTTAACCGTTGAATAATTCAGTCTTACTCAGTCATGTTGTGTGAATCTTTATTGCTGGTCTTTTACTGTAATGCCTTTAGTTTTTGGTTACTTTATTTCACCTGGTGTAAGATGACTATTCTCTTTCCAACAGTAATTTCATGAATACACGAGCCTCTTTGGGAATTGAAACTCTAGATGGTTGGACTCTGAGTTCCATCGATGTTGCAGTCCAAACAGATTGGTCAAGCTGTGGCGTTTTTCTTTTGATGGTTAGTTGCCAACTATTTGATGACAGTCTGCCAATTTATAAAATTAAAATGATGAAAGATTGCAGTTTGTTTCAACTATTGGTTCTATTTGTTCTATTTGTCCTTTTTCTTTAAAAGGTTGACTGTGTTTTGAATTAATCTTAAGTTAATCCAAGGTGTAACCTTTTCTGTGCCATCCTATCCCAGATTAATATGTAGAGATGACTACAAACAAGCCATTCTAAGTAGTGTTGTTGTTGTTGTTTTCCCCAGAATGCCGAGTCCCTGCTGCAGAATGGAAAGCCCAATGTCTCCCAGCAGAAAGACATTGGCACACTCAGACAATACATTAAAGATAAACTTTTGCAGGAAGGAAAGCAACATAATCCAAGGTATGTACATTTTGGTGCCCCCTATCCCAGCTAAATATGCAGAGACTACTACAAGTAAGGCACTCATAACTTTTTTTTTTCTTCTTCTTCCCAGAATGTAAAGTCATTGCCGCAGAAGATGAAGCCTAGCTTCTCCCAGACTGTGCTCAAAAAATACAATACAGATAAACTTTTCTTGGATGGCAAAGCAAGGCAAGGCAATTTTATTTGTATAGCACATTTCATACACAATGGTAATTCAAAGTGCTTTACATAAAGGCACTTCACTCTTAAGGCACTTCAAACTGATAAACAAAGTTTCAATCTCCCCTTTTGCCAAGACACCTCAAACTGCGCCACACAGCCCTAGTCCCCCTTCCCGGAGATATCTCATCTATGCAACGCAGTTCAAATTTCCCCCTTTGGAAAGTGTCCTGACTGTAATCCAGAGATATCTTAACCATGCACCACAGCTCAAATTTCCCCATGGTTTGTCTCCTTATCCAAATTTACCAAATTTTAACCTAATCACAAATGCTTTCTTCCTAATTCTCCCATCACTTTCAACCAGACAGAAATATTTAAAATGCATTAAAAGTCAGAAATAACAAGATGTTACATAAAAGATGTAAAATACATTAAAAATAAAATTAAAGAATAAAAAGATAATACGTATAAGATAAAATGCAAACAGTTCGGACATAGCACAGTGCTCAATCAGCAAATGCATAGATAAAAAGATGTGTTTTGAGTCTGGATTTGAATGTGGCTACTGTTGGAGCACACCTGATCTCTTCTGGAAGCTGGTTCCAGCTGCGGCTGGCGTAACAGCTAAAAGCAGACTCTCCTTGCTTTGAGTGAGCCTTGGTATTTCTAACTAATGTGATGCTATTGATCTGAGTGATCTGTTAGGTTTATATTCTATGAGCATATCTGCAATGTATTGAGGTCCTAGGCCATTGAGTGATTTATAAACAAGTAACAGTCCTTTAAAATCAATTCTAAATGCAACTGGAAGCCAGTGCAAGGACCTGAGGACTGGTGTGATGGTTCATGTTTTTCTGGTTCTGTCAGAATCCTGGCAGCAGCATTTGGTACGAGCTGCAGCTGTCTTATGGTCTTTTTGGGAAGACCAGTGAGGAGCCCATTACAATAATCCACCCGGCTGGTGATGAAAGCATGAACAAGTTTCTCTAAGTCTTGACTGGAGACAATGCATCTAATTCTTGCAATATTTTGAGATGATAATATGCTCATTTAGTTATTGTCTTTACATGGCTACTGAAACTTAGGTCTGACTCCAAAATCACACCAAGATTCCTGACTTGATTTTTAGTTGTTTGACCCCTAAAGTGAAGGTATGCGTTCACTTTGAGAACTTCATCTTTGTTTCCAAATGCAATGACTTCAGTTTTGTCTTTGTTTAACTGAAGGAAGTTTAGGCACATCCAATTTTTAATTTCATCAATGCACTGGCACAGGGAGTCAATGGGGCTGTCATTAAAACATAATAAGACATGGCAAAAACATAATAAATTGATGTATATTTTAAAATGTGTCTTGTTTTTATTTCTATCAAAATGTATAAAATGATGTAATGTTTTATATATATTTAATGCAAATAACATAACATTTGTACATTTATAGTATGTCCTCTCGTGCACTGCACCATTGACACTGCTGTACATTACACTAAGTAATCCCACATCTCTTTATTTCACTGACTAGCATCTTTTATTTTTTCTTTGGTATGTGATGTGCAATATCTCATATTATCTTTCTTGCAAATAGCATTTTACAAATTTTACAGAGTGTAAATAAACCCCCTAATACCTAATGCCTTTTAGGGTTTTGATGGTCCACTTTAGACATTCTACTAACTATAAGTTACTTTGTCCACAACATGTCCACTAACTCTATTTAGAGTATTAGTAGAGTTTTGGTAGACTGTTGAGTTATATGGGGTTCCATTTGTGCCAAAAATAAGTTGACTACTTTGTGCTTTGTACTATACATTTGTCCTTATCAACAGTCATTGCCTAGTTGTTCACATAAATTAGTATATATTGATTTTCATGTTCTTTATGTCGATTTACTCTGTCATCCTTACTGTATTGGTCCTACTTTTTCAGATAAATTAGTATATGTTGATTGTATGTTCTCTGTTTATGTCAATTTGTTCTGTTGTCCTAATTGTCGTCTTGTTCTGTCACCTTAACTGTGGTCATGTTCTGTCATCCTTACTGTCGTCTTGTTCTGTCATAACTGTCGTTCTCGTTCTGTCTCTTGTTCTGTCATCTAGATGTTGTCTTAAAGGGGTCATATAATGCCACTTTTACAAGATGTAAAATAAGTCTTTGATGTCCTCAGAGTATGTATGTGAAGTTTTAGCTCAAAATACCTCACAGATAATTTTTTATAGCATGTTGAATTTGTCACTATTTGAGGGTGAAAACAAGTAACTTCATCCTCAAACAAGTAACACAGTACATCGCCTCAACTGGGCCAATAAAAGCGATTCTGTGCATGCATTTCACTCTCACATATGTTTTGCTGATTTCAAGTATAGTCCCAGAGTATATATCTTCATCATACTTGATAATGCACCACTGACCAGTGATGCTGTTGTCCTCCCACTGAATTTGGGAATGTAATTAATCTTCACACATGGCAGAATTGACCACAAAGCTGAAGGTTTATGTGTTATTGCATTGACATTGAAAATTCTGCATGGTTGAACACTGAAAACTCACATCACGGTATTCAAGTTTTCCTGGTGAAGTTGCGGTCACTTGATGGATCCTCATTTTTGATGGCAATGCAGGGAGTCTTTGTGGCATTTCTTTGATGTTAAAAAACTATGCATTATTCGTTAAAACAAAGTTTGTTTCATTTGTGTTATGAGGGCTGAAACTCTCAGTGGGTAGCACTGTTGTGATTGAACCGAGGGTGTGGCTAGTGACCCAATGAAGGTAGTGGCTATTGTGAATATATTGGAGAAAGACTTGATGGAAGCTGATGGTGCTACCCCATCTGTGGGTAAAATCAGGTCATTTTTGGACATGGTTGTATATTATCAGCATTTCATTGAGAATTGCTCCATGATTGCGAGGCCTCTTTTTCAGCTGTTGTCTGGCCAGAAGAGACCTAGGAAAGTGAGGGGTGTAGGAAGAAGGTCAGGAGCTGTCTGGAAGTTCACTCCCGATGATTGGACAGAGAAATGTAAAGGGGCATTTGAGAATTTGAAGGCTGCACTGGTGAAGCAAGTTTTGCTTGAGCCGGGAACCTTTTGTTACTTTCAAGATCTTGCACAGACTTACCAGAATGCCATATGGTCATTCATTGAAGTTGGGTGATGGAGTCCTCTTGGCAAACAAAGGGGAGAAGGGAAAAAGGGGAAAAAACCTCTGCAGGTCGTGACAGATAATTCAGTTGGTGATTTATTCTATTTAAAACTACAAGCTAAATAGCCTAATAAAACCAACAGCCTATTGTTGTATACAGCCTATCCCCTCACGCTCTTATAGTTTTTAGTAAAATGGAAATAAACATTAGCAGTGTGAGACAACAACTGTGCTGAAACAGAATGCTCTGGAATGTTTATGGCTAGCATCTTAAAGCTCTTCTGTGTCACCGCTGCCACACACATTTTAAAAGTTTGTTTAATCACGCACTTCAGACAGCCGCGATACAAAGGATACTGCTTCATAGCTCATTGTGCTGCCAGATTTGATTCGTTTCTAATTCTGGAGTATTTTTGCAATGCAATTCCTGGTTATATTCCTGTCAAAATTTGTTTGTTGCTGGTTTTGTTGTTTTCGTTATCTAGTGTAAAGAGTGGGAGTGGATGTGTCGAGTGTATGTTGTTACACTAGATTAATGATATAAAATGTGACCATATATATATATTTGTATTTCCTTGTTATTGTTTTACCCTTTTTATAAATTGTTAATGGAATTAGGGCTGCAACAAAAGATTATTTTGATAATCATTTAATAGTTATTAGATAATAGATAATAATTAACAGTTATTAGAACGATTAATCGACAAATCGTCAATTATTACACTGGTTAATCAGTATGCTTTGTTGAATTATTCCACTTTAGCAATTAGTTAAAATATTTAGCTATACTTCAATAAATAAAACCAGGGAATCACTTCAGCTTTTGAACGTGTGTTTTTATTGAGTTTTGAGCCAACTGAATACACCTTCAGTTTTTCTTTACTCCTCAGAAGTTATAAATAGTATAACTGTTACAATGACTGGTACTGTGTTTTTATTAAATCTGGGAATTGTAATAATAACTTGTTAATAAGAGTAAAAATATGAATATTAATAGTGCATATTTTTTGAAAAAATGCTCCTCTCTAGATTTCTTTCTTTCTTTATTAATTTTGTACTAACTATAGAGTTTATGGTCATTGAATGGCTTTCCTGAGGTAAATGTAACATTTTGTGACATACTTGTTTGCAAGCTGTTTTATTGATGTCTTTCTGTGGTTGAAACTCTGATTAAGTGATTACATTAGAGATGGATTCATTTCAGTAAGTTGTACTTTCAACATACTTTTTGATGTTCATTCATGCTTATTTCGTGCTGTAATAGCAGAAAAGAGGAAGAGATAATAGGTTCACATGCCGCTTGACCTGAGGTGCTACAGCGATCTGTCACGCCACATTAAAGAGCGCCATAACCACATGTATTGTTTGAATCCCGTAGTAAAATTGACAGAATTTAAAAGCTGAGACTTTGTTTTATATCAAAAGTAACCTGATCTGTCTTATCTGTCAGCATGTTGTCTGTGTCCTCTTTGCTCTGCGATGTATCTTTCACTGCGTGAGAAAATGGACGTGTGGCGTGAGAACAGTGAGTTTGAATGAGAGTTGGTGGCCCTGCATGACAGCATTTTTTGTAGTTATGCCAAACGTTATGTTTGTTATGTTTTATTCAATGTTAAACTCCCACATTTAACGGATTCAACATTGTTTGCACTATACTCTCCAAAGCACCGTGTCTTCTTCTATTGGATTGGATCTGCTGCCATTGAGCCAGAGAGAGCAGTTGTCATGTACAGGTATGAAACCGCTTCACAAACAGTCTTTTTAACATCACAGTATCATTATTTCTGTCTTACAACAATTAAAAATCTCACAGAAGTATATAAAAGTTTATAGTTCAGATATAAACACTACAAAAGCAGCTTTTGAAAGTAACTTGATAAAGAGAATAATAAAATTGTTTATTTGTCATTCAATCATTTATTCAAGAGATTCATTCAAAAACACTGCCTGTCTCATTTCTAAAGAAGTCACTGGTTTCTTCAATCTCTGTAGCCACTGCTGGAATTTTTTGGCAATAGACTCTATGCACGAACTCTGCTTACGTATTTCCGGTAGAATCTCAGACCGCATCTTCACTTCCGCTTAGCGCATTCTACAGCGAAGTGTACTACCGGCAAAACTCATTCATAACATTTCTCATTCATAAAACAGCGATTTATAATTTAAGTATTATAATATTATTATATTTATAATACTTTTTATAATACTATTATTATATTATATTATATTATATTATATAGTTAAGCATTACTAATGGCTTCCAGAAAGTTTAAATATCAACGGCGTGAAGACAGCAGTTCGACTGACCATTGTTGTGTCCCGTTATGTGTGGCCTCCTCAAAGTTCAACTCTGTACTGAGTTTCCACACTTTTCCTGTGGACGAAGAAACGTGCAGAAAGTGGATTCACAGCATTCGACGTGAGCGATTTAACATCACATCTCATACAAGGGTCTGCAGTCGTCACTTTATAAGTGATGACCTGATCGAGCCATCGACCCCTAAAGGGCGCCGCTTGCTGAGGAAGGGAGCTGTACCAACCTTATTCCAGTGGAACGGCTACTCCGTTGCTGAACCAAGGCGCACCGGGGTATGGCAAAGAAGGGAGGATTACACTCCAGTGGATGAGGATCCTGTGCCAATGGATGCCCAGCATCTGGAACAAGATTATTGTTCAGTTCCAGAACCCGCGGCAGTTGATAATGCACTGAATCAAACTGAGGATCTCCGTAAAGAGGTGGACCGACTAAGGAGACAGGTGGAGGAGTTGTCGGTCAGTCAAAGGTTTTGTTTGGGGCGATTTGCTGCTTCTGATGATGATGTAAGGTTCTACACTAGGTATGATTTAAACCCTATATATATGTTTGTGTGTGTGTGTGTGTGTGTGTACGTGTATATGTATGTATTACACACACACACATATATATGGTTACACTTTATTTTAAGGTGTCATTGTTACAGTGTAATTATATAATATTAATAGTAATATTAATTAACAACATGTACTTACTATAGTAATAACAGTAAATTATGCAGTATTTAAGTACTATAGTAAGTACGTCGTTAACTAATATTACTATTAATATTATATAATTACACTGTAACAATAAATAAAGTGTAACCATATGTAACCGTGTGTGTGTGTGTTTTCTTTCAAGTAATTAATTTTAGTTTGTGATTTTATGATTTATATGCATTTAAAACATGTCCTACATCTCATTTAGGTTCGTGACTTACAGCCATTTAATGGCTTTCTGGAAACTCATTGAACCTGCATCCCACAACATGATTCATGTGTCAAGAGCAAGAGCAAGAGCAACTACAATAAGGAGTGAAGCTGGAACAACAGGCAGTGCATGGGTAAATAAAGAAATAGAAGAATAAAACTTAACTTTACATTTTCAGTAGAAGCCAACACATTATATGTAAATAAATTGCAAACCTTGTTATTTTTACAGGGTCAGTCTCTGCAGCCCATTGATGAGTTCTTCCTCTTCATGGTCCACCTCTCAGTTGGCCTAACACAGCAGGGATTTGGCCCACAGATTCAACATCCATCAGTCCACAGTTAGCCGAATTATTACAACCTGGGCCAATTTTTTGTACACCGTTCTTGGGTCTGTCCGCATCTGGATGTCTGAGGAGGAAGTCAAGGCTCATCTACCCAATGAGTTCCAGGACTACCCAGACACACAAGTGGTGATCGACTGCACAGAGCTGCGTTGCCAAACTCCATCCTCTCTCCTGCTTCAAAGTGAAGTCTTCTCCACTTACAAGTCCCACTGCACCTTCAAGGGATTAATCGGCATGGCACCACATGGTGCAATCACCTTTGTGTCATCCCTGTATGCAGGTTCTGTCAGTGACAAAGAGCTTTTTAAGCAGTCTGGGATTGTGTCTCTGTTGAAACCTGGAATGGCGATAATGGTTGACAAAGGTTTTCTTGTTGATGACTGTGTGCCATGCAAAGTCTACAGACCTGCTTACCTGTCGAAGCGGGAACAGATGTCGGCTGATGAAGTGAGGGAGACACAGTCCATTGCTCGGCTAAGGGTCCACGTTGAGCGTCTCATCCGCAGGGTGAAGCAACACAAGCTATTCGACACTGTCATCCCTCTTTCCATCACAGGGAGTATCAACCAGCTGTACACAGTTGCTTGCCTCCTTGTAAATTACCAAAATGGCCCCTTAGTAAAAAGCATGGGCAAAGGATTAAAGATGAGATAACATTGGTTGGGGATTGAATTTGGATTTATTTTTGTTCATATAGAAACAATATAAACATGTAAATATAAATAACTTTGATCATTTGCACTGCAGTAATGTAAACAAGTAAATATAAATAACTTTTGTACAGTGTTGCCTGCAATGCAGTAATGTAAACATGTAAATATAAATAACTTTGATAAACATTTCCTGTACAGTGATGTTGTGTAAATACAAAAAACGTTGATACATATTAAAACACTATTAAATTATTGTTTTTTTGTTTTGTTTTGTTTTGTTTTTTTACATCTGTAGGCATCTTGGCAGGTAAAAGTAAAAAAAAAAAAAATGGTCAGCTTTCTCTCGAATGTTCTGAAACATTTTGATGTCTTTGTAGATGCGCTGGACCATCATGTCATCCTGTGCATAAATGACAAAATCACACCAGTCCAATCCTGAGATCAGCATTTGTCCTTGAACTTGCCAATAGTATGCATGTTGTTGTTTAGTTCTGGTGTGCCATTGTTAAATTTAAGGTAAGGACAGTCCACATAACTTTTGACATTTGGACATTTGATTTCTAAAAGACCAAAAACATTGTGCTCTTTAGGGTCAAAAATAATCCCATCAGGAGAGGCCCCCAGCCAAGGTGCATCGGGGTGAATTAAGAATCCACAAGGGTGGTAGTTTACTTCTCGCAGCAGACAGTATTCCTCAATTGCAGCAGATTCCATTTCAAGACCTCTCTTCATGTCTGCTGTCTGGCGAGTTCCCTTGTAGATTCTTTCAGCCAGGTGTTCAGCTGAGCTCTGGCCACGCACATGACAAAACTCCCTAAAACGTGACGCTGTTACCCGGGGCTTTCGGACAGAGTGCCAATCAAGCGATGCACTCTGTTCCTTGGTGGCATGCTCTATCTTGTGTGCCATATATAACTTATAACTTACATATATAACTTACTGCCAGTGACTTCATGTGTGGTTGTTCATGTTCACTATGGACAAACAAGCAAACAGATGTGTCAAAGCTGTAACCAACTAGTGGCAGAGGAGGCGGTGGTGGGGCATCTTGATGGTGAGTAATGTTGCGTGTTGTTGCTGCTGGCTACTGGTATGACAGCACACTTCCATACGGAACTTTGCCAAAGGCAGAATCAACCAAAGGATCATCACGCGACATCTCGATAGTGGTGACCAAAGGGGCTACAGCACTGGCAAAGTCCTTATATGCCTCTGCTACTTGGAGGACTGAGAGGTCAGGCAGCTCACTGGTGACACCCTTGTAAAGGGTACTCCTGAAATTAAAAAATAAAAGTATTAAGCAAAAAGTACATTTCCTTAGTTTTAATCTGTCTAATCTTTCATATTTTTCATTTTAAACTTAAATTTTTCAAATGTTTCATTTTATATTAATCTTCTTTAGTATGAGCTGAAGAATTTGACATGAATAGATGTTAGTGTCTAAGCAAATATTCTAAGCAAATATTTCTCCTTATGGCTATCTGCAATATTTGATTCTAATAGTATAATATAGTTGTTGTAATAATAAAAGATTTCAACAAAAATCAATTTGTGTCTAATTATTTACTTATTGTTTACACTTACTGAAGTGTAAATGCATTAAAAAAAAAAAAAAAAAAAAAGTAAAATACTACATTGAAGAATTTTTGTGTTGTACCGTAACCCCTCAGCAAGCTTCCTCTCTTTCGGTCTTGCAGACAGAACCAGCATTCTATTGACATGACCAGGCTTGACTCCCTAGAAACACACAGGGGCCATAAAATTAATAAAATCATTATTACAACAAAATTTGGAATACTAGATTACAGTATTTCTAAATAATCACTGTCCACAGAAATGCTGTTACTGACTAGTCATGTAGAAAAAGTATGTTTCCAAAAGAACAGTGATTATGTTCATTCATAATACTTACAAAGCTAATAAAAAATCAACTTAAATAATGCTCATTGTATTTATTAATTTATTGCATTTCCAGTAGTTCAGTTTTTTATAATTTGTATATGCAAATTCAATTTAAATTACCATTGTTCTAGGTTTGTGCCAACTCTGCTCCATTTCAGTACAGCTGTGAACTGGAGGAACTGCACTGATGCCAAGCTGAGAGTAGTGGGCTGTTTGGTAGAGTAGTGCAACAATGTGGTTGCACAATGCTGTCCCAGCAACACAAGAACAACTGCTCTGTGACAGTATTACAGGACGAGAGTCCTTTAATACAATCTGTGAATATAATTAAATTAAACAAAAACAAGAATTAGGAATTAAAGTTATATGTAAATAGATTCTAAACATACCCATATACTGTAATTACTACTATCATTAAATTGAAGCACATATGAACTATTCTTATCCTGAGTTATAGATACATTTACTGACTATGCCTGTCTTTGTACAGCTGTAGAACCCACAAACAACTTTTTTAAAACATGCATTCATTTAGAGTTCAGCTGTCTTTTGTGTCCTCCTACTCTCAATCTGGGGCTTCTCTGACTTCCTCATCGACCTGAAACATGTCGCCCTCACGCTGATCTCTCCTTGAACTGATCCTTACTGGAAACTGAAAAATTACTCAAAGTCAGTAACAATTAGTTTTCCACAATATGTACACTGCACAAACAAGCACTTTAGGCATAAGGGAAAACACATAAAACTATATGTTTATGTTTAACTAAATATATAAATAATACAAAGACCGGTATGACAGGTCAGGAACGGAGACGCTAACGTTAGTCGGATTTAACATGAAATGAGAGAATACCCTCAAAGTTGTCGATGTAGCTCAAAATATATAATTTGAAGCCCTTCTCCTTCTTACTGTTGGGTGTGACAGCTGACTGCCTCACAATACGATTAACGTCATTCACGTTAATCGCGGGAAGCTCTTGTAAACAGCGAGTGTAATTTGCCATCATCTCCACCGAACTCTTCACACAGGTGCAGCACCGGATGTAGATGAGCGGGCTGAGACAAAATGCGGAAGTGATCGTGCATAGAGTCTATTGTGGTGGTGGTGACTGTCCAGGTGAGGTCCACTATTTGCACACCAAGGAACTTAATGCTGTAGACTCTTGACACAACAGATCCATAAACAATTAAGGGAATGTGGGCGGCTCAGGTTCTTCTGAAGTCAACAACCATCTCTTTAGTGTCTTCAACATTTAGAGATGATAGCAGCCATGGTTTGAAATTGAAATTGAAATAAAATTATTTTAAGGTAAGTGTTTTATGTACTTTCCACTCCTTATAGGATTTAAGTATCTTAGGTACTTTCCACTCAGTAACATTTCTTTGAAGCAGTATCCAAAAGAAAGTGAAACTGCCCTAGTGAAAAAAAAAGTATACTAAGTATACTTGCAGCAAGACTAATTATTAGTATATTTCAAGTGTGTTAATGATTAGTTCATTTAAAGTGTGCTATTTTGAAACAACTAATTTTGTACTAAGTATATTTAAGTTGAAATTAAGTAGTATTAAAATACAACTTTAAGTATATTTAGTATACTTATGTGTGCTAAATTGGAACAACTTCAAGTATACTTAGTACACTTTAAGTATATGTCTGTGTAGGGACTGATTACATGCTTGATTAGTGATATTAAAGTGTACTTAATTTGTGTTATAAGTATACTTTATTTGTGTTAAAAGTATATTTTTGTTATACTATACGTTATATTATAAGTATACTTTATTTGTGTTGTAAGTATACTTTTATTTGTGTTATAAGTATACTTTATTTCTGTTATGAGTACACTTTGTGTTATAAGTACACTTTATTTGTGATTTAAGTACATTACAAAATAATTACGAGTGTCTTCAGAAAACACAAGCAATATACACTGAATATATTATTTTACAGGTAATAGTATATACTGTATGCTCAGTACCTTTGACTTATTCCAAATATTAAACATTACACACTTTGCAGTCAATAAAAATACACTTTGTTATTACTTATACTTTGTATAATATAGTCAACATTTGAAGTGGATCAAAACCTTTAATCAAAGTTGTCCTAACTTTTTTGATCCACCTCAAATGTTGACTACTGTACTTTGAATTACATAATCTCACACAATGCAGTTGTGCTACTATTTAAATACAGTTTAACACATTTTCCCAAAGTTGAATGCATTTGTTTTCAAGGCCACTAAAATAAATAAAACATAACAACATCACTAATGAAGAGACATATTTCATTGACAAATCCAATAGTTTTTATTTAAACTTAGATTCAGCAAAACTTACCATGTTTTTCATTAAAGAAAAAAAAAAATATTGGACCATGGTAACCCTCTATACACAAATACAAATTACACATTATATTCCATTTTCTGATGAGCTTCTCATTGTGTCTGATGGCACAGTGATGACCGCAGAGACAGAATATATCTGTTGACAGAATATACCAAAGATATAAGACAGCATGTTCAACTCTTTATTCACGTTTACAATAGTCTGTCTAAATCCTACATTGAACCAATACTATTTTTGAACAGTAAATGAGGATTAGCAGCAGGAACTGTATCAGAATGGCATGTCGATATTGTTTTCGGTACATAGTCAAGCATAAAACACTTTATGAATTAATATCGTACAGAATACGGGCCGAATTGACCAATCATATGTGCCATAAACCACCACACAAAAACTCAAAAAGGAAATATCAAGCCGAAATATCGCTCTCCGTTTGTTAAAGAAAATAAAATAAAGTTTGTTAACTGGTAGACTACAACTCACCTCCCAATAGCAGCACTTTTCTCCAGTTCTTTCAGGATCGCGTAGGCCATTAGATTAGCCGGTTGTCGTCGCCATCACGGTCAGTCTGCGATGTCACTTGATTGAACTGGTCAGAATCCCCAAGATTGAGCGATGTATTGCGCTTTCAGTGTTTTATTAAATAAATTATACATTGCGACATTATACTTCACCTGAGTGACTGAGCGAGGGGATTCAGACGATGACCGTGACGTCAGCAGCTCTGATTGGCTGAAGGCAGTGAGCAACAAAATCTGATTGGTCACAGACCAAGTTGAAGAGACATTTGAATTCCGATAAGTTTAACCACTCGACATATTTTTTCGCATTACTTGTGCTGCTGGTGTGTTGTTTAATATAGATTTGTGTGTACGATTGTAAAATGATTCTGCCAGTGTAAACTTAATAAACATTTACACATATTTGGAAATTTTATAGGCTACACTGCATATACTAAATGGGCTTGTAATGCATTCATACTGAAATAAATAGCACAAGTAATATAATGAATTCCAAGGATGAATAAGTAAACTTAAAAAATATACTCAAATTTAACTTTAGATACAGTACAACTTCAGGATTAAATCATGTATTTTTTAAATATACTTTCAGTGCATTTTTACAATGATCATTTTCAGCACACTGTTAAAATATACCTCAAATATATTTTTATAAAGTGCAAATAAATACACTTAAAAAATAAACTGAACTTACACTTCAAGTATATTTTTCTAAAATTTATTTTTTAGAAAATATACTAAAGTACAATTATTAAAGTTTGTTAAAAGTTGCATTGTGAAAATATGATACTAATTATTTTTATATATTTAATGATAGTACATTTTTTGTTAGTATATTTGCAGTGTACTATAGAAATGTTACAATACCTAGGGTGTATAAAGCACACGAGGAGATAAGATACAAACAAGTCTTTTACTAGATAATCCAACTGGAGAGTACAGGAACAGAACAGGAACAAACACCAAGGTACACACGAACGACACCCGACAACTAACTGAACAGATACAGGAACTTAAATAGACAGACTGATTAACTCAAATGACAGACAGCTGTGATGAATGGGATTAGTGTCCATGGATACTGATTGTGGCGGGAAACTAGAACAAAGGAACATGTGACAGATGACAACAAGCAAACTGAAAGTCCATGTGACTGTGACATTACGCCCCCTCCCGGAAAGGCGCGTCCTCGCGCCGTAGAGAGGGAGGAAGAGGACGATGGGATGCAGATGACGATGTTGGAGGTGGTTCAGGAGGCGGATGGCTCACCGGGAGGAGGCGGAATAAAGGAGTCCAGGGTGGTGCAGGAGGTGGTGAAGGGTGGTGGATGGCCTTAAACAGGGGCTGCAGGATGTTGAGCCAGGCCACAGCCAGGATGGTGCCCCACGGCGGCGTTGATGGAGGGAGGAGCCAGGGAAGGTAGAGGTAGACCGCCATGGGGAGGACCGCAGTCAACGACGGCGAGGATGGAGCCCACCGCGTAGTTGACATGCTGAGGTGGTGGAGAGATGGTGAATATCCAAGCGGCCGCGACGAAGCCGCAGTGACGACCTCCGGCGATCGAGGAGGGGATCCGGAGGTCTGAGGACGCGTTGGAGCGACCGAGGGCGGAGACGGAGCGAGCCGTAGTGGAAGGGGTGGAGGACCAGAGAGCAGCGGATGGTCCGTAGGTCCGCAGCGGAGGCGCAGCGATGTCTGACCCAGGTGGAGCCGACGTTCCGAGGGAGTCCAACGTGGTCGAAAGGCCGATGGTCACTTCCGAGGTCGAAGGTGGAAGGAGCGCAGGCGCAGGAGTCAGGGCGATGGATGGAGACATCTCGAGAAGGTCCGAAGCTGGAGGCGGAGCTTCGGGCTCCTCGTGCCCAGGAGGAGACGGATCCCGGCAGGCCCGAGATGGTACCACGCTACTGAGAGGAGGTGGTACTGTGGGACTGAAGGGAGACGTAGACGACTGGATGGCACAGATGGCTGTGGACTGGGAAACAGGCTGGAGTTCCATGCAAAAATCCACATACTGTAGTGAGTCACAGGAGGGTTGGCATTTAAGTGGGAGAGGTGCGCTGGACGGGACCAGCACTACAGGGGACAGAACAGGAGCGAGAAAAATGTCCTCTCCACACTTAGAGTCCAATAGCGTTTCCACAAAAAACTCACTCTCAGTAGCGGGGGGGGGGGGCGGGCTCACTTCCAGTCCCTCGACGTCCACCAACACTCCCTCGGCGATGGTAGGTTCGGCCGGCTCACACACCTGGTCAGGTTCACACTGCTCGGGCTCCGTGGCGATGTTACCCCCGATCGCTCTTGTATGCGTGGGCGGCTCGATCGCGGCGGTCTCCATCGTGCTACCTGCGGTGGGCTCAGGTCGAAAATCCTCGCCGTCTGGGTGGTTCTGGCTGGGCACTGGCTGGGGAGTGGGGCTGGCGGCAACTCCGACGGTGAACGCTGATCCACAGGATGCCAGCACCCACTCCACATAAGACATGAAGCTCCCTCGAGGACCCTCCCCGGACAGCTGTGCTCGTGTGTTGTTGTTGAGTCCGGTGTGCAGGAACGAGCACAGATAGTAGTCCGGGAAGGAGGTCTGATGTGCGAGATCCAGATATACTTCTAAATGTCTCTCGAGGGAGCTTTCTCCCTGCTTAAGGCACAGTAGTTGAACGGCAGGGTCCATGGTGAAAGCAGGGGTGAAACACGAAACAAAAACACTGAACACGAAAACAAAAAGAAAATACAAATAACAAACACGTCGCTTACTGTTTCGGTTGGGTGTTCTGTTACAATACCTAGGGTGTATAAAGCACACGACGAGGAGGTAAGATACAAACAAGTCTTTTACTAGATAATCCAACTGGAGAGTACAGGAACAGAACAGGAACAGAACAGGAACAGAACAAGAACAGGAACAGGAACAGGAACAGAACAGGAACAAACACCAAGGTACACACGAACGACACCCAACAACTAACTGAACAGATACAGGAACTTAAATAGACAGACTGATGAACTCAAATGACAGACAGCTGTGATGAATGGGATTAGTGTCCATGGATACTGATTGTGGCGGGAAACTAGAACAAAGGAACATGTGACAGATGACAACAAACAAACTGAAAATCCATGTGACTGTGACAAGAAAAAGGGAATATATTTAAAATACAATAAAGTATACTTTTTTTCACTAGGGATTACCTGTGTTCAAATATAAATCATTTACATATGGAAGAATATTATTGCATACTGTATCAGCAAAGTGAATTTTGTTGGAATTTTTCTATGTGCCAATGTTAAAAACCAATAAAGAGAATGTTCAAAAAAAATTAATTTGCAGACACACATTTTTCACACATCACTCAAACACAGAACCAGGAAACAAGAACAGTTAAATTCAGAGAAACTGAAACTTAAGTGCAGTTGAGCTGTTGTGTTTGTGTCTCTGTATTCATGCAGTAAAATGGCAGAAGTCGGAATTTCTCAGGATGAGTTCAAGTGTTCAGTGTGTCTGGATCTCCTGAAGGATCCAGTGACCATTCCCTGTGGACACAGTTACTGTAAGTGCTGCATTACAGTCTGCTGGGATCAGGAGGATCAGATGAGTGTCTTCAAATGCCCTCAGTGCAGACAGAGCTTTAGTCCAAGACCTGCTTTAGCTAAAAACACCATGCTGGCTGAAGTGGTGGAGAAACTGAAGAAGAGAAAACTTCCTGCTGACTGTTACGCTGGAGCTGGAGATGTGCAGTGTGACGTCTGTACTGGAAGACAAAATCAAAGCCGTCAAGTCCTGTCTGGTGTGTCTGAACTCTTACTGTCTGAATCACTTTGAAGAACATGAGAGTTTCTTTAAAAGAAAGAGACACAATCTGACTGAAGCCACTGGACGACTGCAGGAGATGATCTGTCAAACACATGATAAACTCCTTGAGGTTTTCTGTCGCACTGACCAGAAGTGTATATGTGTGCTGTGTACGATGGATGAACATAAAAACCATGACACTGTATCAGCTGCAGCACAGAGGACAGAGAAACAGGTATGAAATATAATCTAGACACTGATGAAATAATGTTGACAGTATTTATATTGGCACCCATATGATCTTTTACACTGCAGACGTCAGCAGAAGTGAACAGGAGCTGCTGGACTTTCACTGATGAACATATTTGTGCTTCACAATGAACTTAATAGAAAATATATTGAAAGGCACCATAAACATATTGATCAACACAAACTTTTGTAAAACAAGCTTTGATGAAGCAACATAAAATTATAGAAAATATTCACCGGTTGTTTGACAAAATATATCTCTGTCAAGAATAACACAAATGAAATGCAGCGACAACAATTTCTTTTGAGTAAATCTGTCCCTGTCCATATACACTCAGTCATTTATAGCTTCACTTCAGGCTTTGGCTTCTGTTCTGTGTCAGAAACACAGGAAGAATTAATAGGGAGTAAACAAGGCAGGTTATGAGAGAAAACAGGTGGAGAAAATGAACCAATAATCAGGTAACAAGATGGGCAGGGTTAAGACAATAGACAGGAGAGCACATGGCACGAGGAAACAAATATAACAAGCCATGTGCTCACATCAAACATAACAAAAACAAGAGCTCATGGCAGTGAACACAATCACAAGCCATGTGCTCAAACAAAACAAGACGCATCTAATGAGAGCACTCACAATTCATTTTCTGTCTATAAATATATCAAAACAGTTGTTCCCTTGTCTATTAAAATGTGTAATATTTTAAAGCGTCTTTGGTGTTTCCATGGTTTATACAAAATAAAACCGGAAACCGATGGTAACGCGGGTATGACGCAGTTGACAGGCGACTCCTCACACGTCCCAGAGCCTTGGCTAAAATTGCAATTTTCTCACGATTTACAAATAGTTGGAAACATTTGGGATATTGTAAGTACTCAAGTGAACAAAATATATAACACTGGCCTAGTGGTTTTTGGATATTTTACTGCAAAAATATTACATATTGCACCTTTAAGGAACCATGCGCTTACAATACGTTTGTATACTTGCATTTAATATGTTTCTTGGCCCAAATCATCTGATCTGATTCCAGAATCATTCTTAAACATTCACAGAAAGGCATTTACTCTCCTGTCATTTCAAGACTGTGCTTGGCATCCTAGTGTTCAAGTGCTTATGATGACTAGTTGACAAAGTCAAGTGTGCTTAAAAGGACTGGCATGACTCTTTGACTGTGTGGTAAAGCTACGGGTGTAGCCTGGATGCACAGCATCTGATCAGAGTAAACGATGGCCTGGTCTTTTCTTTCTGAGCCTTTTCAGTACGATATTGCCTCTTGCCTGCCCTTGACTCGTGTCACAATGATATATGAGTGTGTAAACTGACAGTATGTCTGCATAGTGCTTCATAAAAGGACGGCGTCTGTATTCGAGATTTATTATCTGACATGCTAGAGGACCGGATGCATGAATTTTCATCATTCGATCCCTGATCATGTGCAAACCGCCCACGCTAATTTCTTTACAATTTTTAATATGTGTATGACTGTCATGTAGCTGTTAAGGTTGAACATTCAAGAAAGGAGTTGAACAGCACCAAATGTTAGGCCATAAAGCAGCTGATGTTAGTGTGTGTTTGTGAGTTTACAGCACTCACAATTGAAATGCACCAGCTGACCTCACAAAACAGAACGTGCCCTGACCGCACACTCAATATCTGACCAGCCGCCTTATAAAACAGCCCGATCCATACTTTAATAACCCAGTTATCTCATAATCCAGTCCCACTAAACCAACCTAATATCTCACAACTCAGCCGATCGCCTTCAAGTCCAACCCAGAAGTTATAGGAACAACGGCCTGACAACTCACAATCCGACATTTAAAGTACAGACACCAAAAATATATTATTTTCAAATAAACTCTCCATATGAAAAACAGACAATGAACAAAAGCACCGTCCATGCTGTATAACCAAATGCATAGGCATCAAAAACAACGGTGTTTTCTTAATGGAATTACTGCACATATTTCACCATACATTATAGATTATTTCCCCAGACACACGGATGAGTGTGTTTATTTATATAGCACATTTCATACACAAAGGTAATTCAAAGTGCTTTACATAGAAAGGAAACAAATACATAAGAATTTAAATAATGATATAAAATGCATTAAAACAGTTAAGAAAATGCAGCGCAATCAGTTCATAGAAATAGAAATAAAAGTAGAGAATTAAAATTGATATAAAATGTATTAAAACAGTTTAGAATAAAAAAAAGAGGATACATTAAATACAGTGCAATCAGTTCAGACGTAGCACAGTGCACGTAGCACATTTAGCTGACCAACTATCAAAATCTGTGTGCCAAAGCTGCGGGACGCACTGGACAGCGCAGAGAGAATGTATTTACAGTGTAGATCAAACTGCTGTCATCAATTCTTTCTCAGTTCCGCGCAACAGAATTATAGTCATCTGCTACAGTTGTACGGATTCAAAACTCGTCCACTGCAAGGACATTTCATCTTTCTCATCAAACAACCAGTCTAATCAATGGCTTGACACTTTTTTCTGCATACACATAACTACTCCTAGCCTACCTATTTGGCACACCGCCTGTTTTATTTAGCTGACCAACTTTTGAAATCTGTGTGCCAAAACTGTGCGAGAGCACTGAACAGCGCAGAGAGAATGTTAGATTGCGTTGTAGTGAGGTGCAGAGCAGCAGTCCTGACTGTTGTTTTGAGCAATACATTGAGTTTATTTCATTAACACTGAGTATTAACCTAATTGATGTCACACAGTTCTGCCAGCTAAACTTCTAAAGCAAAGTCACAGATCATTGTGCGACTCGCAGCAAAGAGTCTTTGAACAAATCGGTTGAGTGAGTGATTCACCAGACATACAGCCTTTTTATTACTGAATGAATCAGCGTTTCAAGTGAATCAATTGAATAAAATGACTCATTAAAGGTGCCATCGAACGTTTTTTTACAAGATGTAATATAAGTCTAAGGTGTCCCCTGAATGTGTCTGTGAAGTTTCAGCTCAAAATACCCCATACATTTTTTTAAATTAATTTTTTTAACTGCCTATTTTGGGGCATAATTAGAAATGCGCTGATTCAGGGTTGCGGCCCCTTTAAATGCTCGAGCTCCCCTCCCACGGAGCTCGCGCTTGCCTTGAACAGTGCATAAACAAAGGCCCCATTTACACTGCACGGTTCAAGTGACCCAATTCCGATTTTCTCCTCCCATGTGGCACAGATCGGATATGAGTCACGACCGTGTAAGCAGGAAAAAAGCGCATGGATTCCGATTTTCACAGATCGGTTTCAGGCCTCATCCATATGTGGTTATGAATCTGATATGAATCGGATATGTGCGTTTGCGCCTGCAGTGTAAGCGGACAGATCGGATATTCCCCTGTAAATGCGACTCCTGCGTCATTGAAAAGTGAGGGTTTTTTAACATTTCGCGGTACAGACATACTTATAACAAACAGAACATCCCTAGTTCACTGGCAGAGTATTGATTTAATTTGTTTGTGTTAAATAAAAGGCGATCTGACGTTGAAATGTGTTGCTCTTGAAATCACACTGAGGTCTCGTTGCCGCTGTTGTTAGTGACGACGGCTCGTGCACAGACGCGTGCTTCAGTCCCGTTGTAGAGACTAACTATTCGTTCCACACAAACTTGTACCTGCCCTTGATATACAATAACTGATGAACGCATTGGTTTGAATGAAAAAAAAAAACTAATACAGGACGGCGGATTCGAACCCAGAAGCTGTAACATTCAAATATCTGCCCGTAACACAGTCTTATTCCACTCACACACTTCAGCGGAGCTGCGTACATATACTGTCGTGAAGAATTTGTAGCCTATTATTTTTATGTAAAAAAATAATGTACACTAAATTATGTAAACTATTGCATTAAAATGGTTTTTATATGAATTCATGTCAATAAATTAAGCTCAATGTACCATTGAAATTGATTTGTGATGTCATATATGCTATTTTTGGTACGTTTCGCCAAGTGCAGTGTAAAAAGGAGACATCGGATACAGGTCACTTTTAAAAGAAATGTAAGCACGTCGTCCAAAAAAATCGGATATGGTCAAAAGATCGGATCTGTGCATTAAGACTTGCAGTGTAAATGCGGCCAAAGTTCACACAGCTAATATAACCCTCAAAATGGATCTTTACAAAGTGTTCGTCATGCATACTGCATGCATGCGTCGGATTATGTGAGTATTGTATTTATTTGGATGTTTACATTTGATTCTGAATGATTTGAGGCTGTGATCTGTGGCTAACAGCTAATGCTACACTGTTGGAAGGATTTATAAAGAATGAAGTTGTGTTTATGAATTATACAGACTGCAAGTGTTTAATAATGAAAATAGCGACGGCTCTTGTCTCCATGAATACAGTAAGAAACGATGGTAGCTTTAACCACATTTAACAGTACATTAGCAACATGCTAACGAAACATTTAGAAAGACAGTTTACAAATATCACTAAAAATATCATGATATCATGGATCATGTCAGTTATTATCGCTCCATCTGCCATTTTTCGCTGTTGTCCTTGCTTGCTTACCTAGTCTGATGATTCAGTTGTGCACAGATCCAGACGTTAATACTGGCTTGTGTAATGCATTGATCATGGGCTGGCATATGCAAATATTGGGGGCGTATATGATATTAATGATCCCGACAGTTACGTAACAGTCGGTGTTATGTTGAGATTCGCCTGTTCTTCGGAGGTCTTTTAAACAAATGAGATTTACATAAGAAGGAGGAAACAATGGAGTTTGAGACTCACTGAATGTCATTTCCATGTACTGAACTCTTGTTATTCAACTATGCCGAGGTAAATTCAATTTTTAATTCTAGGGCACCTTTGACACAGCGACTTGCTGCCATCTACTGGTGATATTTCATATACGTTTCATCTTCTAACACCAGACTCCACATTAATCTACTAGAAATACTGATTTAAGAATAATACAGAATGAATCAAAAAGAACATTTTATTTGTCAGGTAAAAATGTATGCCAATTACGCAATTAAACAATTAGAATCTAATTCACAAATAATAGATACATTATATAAATTCCTCAAATATGACTCTAAGAGTAAGAAATGCATACCTGACCGTGGGACACACAGTGGTGTGTGAGTGTTTTAAGACATTCACCCAGCACTGCAAGGGGGTTTCTACCTACAGAATTTCCCAAATGGCTGCTCTGCCACCTTCCCTTAAATGCCCAGACTAGAATAAAAGGATTGTAAATATTTACTACACTGACACCTGGTTTTGGGGGAGATGAGAGGATTACCAGATGTCTTGAAGAGACACCACCCAAAAAGGAGAACAGAATTCTCCTAAATTTTCAATAAATTTTCAATCTTTCTCATAATTCAAGTGACTGCTGTGAAATTGAGACCATTTTGCCAATCGCACTTTTAAAATGATACATTTAAAATGATACTAAACATGAAAAGGAAAAAACAATAGATTCACAAGATACATCATATGTGGTACAGTTTATAGACATTCTTAGTGAACTTTCAGTGACTTGAGTCAGGGGTAAAAGGGAGGAAGTCGGCAGCGGGGATGTATACACTATATTGCCAAAAGTTATGGGACGTCTGCCTTTACATGCACATGAACTTTAATGGCATCCCATTCTTAATCTGTAGGGTTTAATATGGAGTTGGCCCACCCTTCGCAGCTATAACATATTCAACTCTTCTGGGAAGGCTTTCCACAAGGTTTAGGAGTGTGTTCATGGGAGTTTTTGACCATTCTTCTGGAAGCGCATTTGTGAGGTCAGACACTGATGTTGGACGAGAAGGCACCAAACTCGCTCATCCATGTCTTTCTGGACCTTGCTTTGTGCACTGGTCATGTTGGAACAGTAAGGGGCCATCCCCAAACTGTTCCCACAAAGTTGGGAGCATGAAATTGTCCAAAATGTCTTGGTATGCTGAAGCATTAAGAGTTCCTTTCACTGGAACTAAGGGTTCAAGCCCAACGCCTGAAAAACTTCCCCACACCATAATCCCCCTCCACCAAACTTTACACTTGGCACAATGCAGTCAGGCAAGTACCGTTCTCCTGGCAACCGCCAAACCCAGACTCGTCCATCGGATTGCCAACAGAGAAGCATGATTCATCACTCCAGAGAACACACTCTCACTGCTCTAGAGTACAGTGCTTTACACCACTGATTCTGACGCTTTGCATTGCACTTGGTGATGTAAGGCTTGGATGCAGCTGCTCGGCCATGGAGACCCATTCCATGAAGCTCTCTACACACTGTTCTTGAGCTAATCTGAAGGCCACATGAAGTTTGGAGGTCTGTAGCTATTGACTCTGCAGAAAGTTGGCGACTTCTGCGCACTGTGTGCCTCAGCATGCACTGACCTTGCTCTGTGATTTTACGTGGCCTACCACTTCGTGGCTGAGTTGCTGTTGTTCATATAGTTTGCATGCCTAGGTGCTTGATTTTATACAACTGTGACCATGGAAGTGTGCGGAACACCTGAATTCAATGATTTGGAGGGGTGTGCTGATACTTTTGGCAACGTAGTGTATGTTTTACATTTGGCTTGTATTGTTCAAATATCACATCACCTGCTCTGTTGGGGGGTAATTCATGTACGCTATATTATACAGTAGCAGCATGTCTTACTTGCTCACAGCAGTGTGTCGTGTATGTAGTGGCAGTAGCAAGACCTGTACTTGCTCTGCAGCAGCAATAAAAGCAGCAGCAGCGTAGCAGATCTGTTCCGCCAAGACCAAACATATCAGCATTGTCATACCCGTGACAATTGTAATTGTAGACATGTAGTTGCGAAGTTACTTATAGTCAGTAGAATGTCTAAAGTGGACTATTGAAATAAAGTTTCACCCCTTTTAGCCATTATTTACAACTTAAACATTTTGTGTGTGTGTGTAGGAAGTGATTTACATGTTATATTTCTGTGATTTACCATCTATCAAGTAAACCAAACAAAATGAATCATGTTTAATTAGTGTTTGTTTTAAAGTTTTGAGAAATAAATTGCTAAAATTGTGTCAAAGGCAATTTGAGCACCTGATCTAAAGTGAAAAGTATATCCACATTAATTATTTATTTGTATGTCACTTATTGAGTGATGTTCAAGTTTATTCACCAAAATAAGCCAGTAATTATGGCTAAATTGCCAGTAATACAGTACTACTAAATACAATTCCTGGTGTGTTCATGCTTAACTACCGTATAAAAATGGCTAATATTCCTTTACTGTATGTTCAGATAATCATTAACTACTGGTGTGTTAATGCTACCAAGTGATTATGGACCCTTAAAATAAAGTATTACCTAACATTGATTCAACCTGGTTGAACTTGTAATCTGTTTGCCAAGGAAAATTATTTTCAAAAAATTGGAGCCAGCTATTTTTATTTTCAGATTGAACAGACAAAATATTTTTGAAATGTCATCATTTGAAATTATTATGTACACTCAAAAATAGTTTATTCAATGAACTTAATTAAATTAAGAACAACTTTTTCACACAATTAGTTTAGGTCTGTACTGTAAAGTCAGAAATGACTTAGGTGTAATTTAAGTGAATTTGGAGACTTATCTCGGGTGACTGGAGGAGAGGAGAGACGTTCCGAGTGGCGAATCTGTTGTGTCAGAGGAAAAGCTATAGGGGAGCGCCGGGCACAACGTAACACTTTTTGGATTTGGCCAAATAATTAACAAAGTAATGGGGTTAGACAAACCATATTTTTAAACCAACAACATGCAAGCCTCTCTTACAAATGAGCACTGTTTGTATGTTCGTCGGACCTACCATTCCTGTGCTGTATCGCCCAAAGCGCCGAGAGTCAAATGTTACAATTTACCCCGTGGGCGGGGTTAGTTGTAACAGACAGAGGGTTAGTTGTAACAGTTGCTGGAAGAGTCAGATTTCACACAATAAATTCAAAATCAGTTTAGTTTAGATCGTAGTACCATTTCCTTATAGTATACTCAACTAAATGTTGTATTCCACATAGCACAGTATGTACATTTTTTGATCTATTAAAAACATCTGAGTGTAGACAAAGATTTATTTTCAACAATAAACTGGTTCAATAATTATAATTTTATTTTTCTTATTACAGTAGGCATAGTAGATAAATACATTAATTAATAATAATAATTATAAATAAAATAAAAATTAAAAACATGTCACTCTTAACATTTATGAAGACATTTCAACCTCTTCAACTGTGTGATTTAAGGGAGATTAGACAACAATCATGTCAATTTCTTTTTATTTTACTTTTAAAACAGACCTGTATATAGGCCTCAGTTTCATGAACCGATAGGCTAACATTTTAAAATCATGTAACTTCTTTTTTTATCTTAAGACATTTTAAAATGTGCATAAACCATTTAATTTCACAAGACATTTAAACATTTGCATAAGCTTTTTCAAGGTAAATAAAAAAAAAAATCATCTTTTCACACCGTTTCTGTATACTGATATTTTGAATGAATTGAATAACTGATTATTTTGTATCAGTACTAATAAATGATAAATCTAACAAATATTCATGACATAGTAAGTGGAAACATTTTCAACATACCACTGTACGACGTGTAGCCTAGAAACTTTACTCATTAAAGGGATGGTTCACCCAAAAATGAAAATTTCCCCATGATTAACTCACCCTTTAGTCATCCTAGGTGTATATGACATTCTTCTTTCAGACGAATATAATCTGAGTTATATTAAAAAATGTCCTGGCTCTTCCAAGCTTTATAATGGGAGTGAATGGGTATATTTTCCATCACAGATGAATGTGCTCTGATGGACTTCCAAAAAAATATACTCATTAACTCTCATTATAAAGCTTGAAAGAGCCAGGACATTTTTTAAATACAACTCGAATTGTATTAGTCTGAAAGAAGAATGTCATACACCTAGGATGGCTTCAGGGTGAGTAAATCATTGGCTTCCTTTCATTTTTGAGTGAACTATCCCTTTAATACAACTTACTCTTCATCACAGACGTGACAAACATAATGTTCATTTCCCTCTGTGCATAACTCATGTGACCACCCATCACAAAAGACACATTTAACCCATTTCTCTCCAGGTGCAGAGGATGTAAATTCCTCCCCGCACACAAGGCAGTCGACTGAATTACTTGATTTACTTCGCTTTTTCACACCAAGGCTTCTGTTCTTGGGGGCTGTCTTTTTACTCTTTCGAACCTCTTCCTCTGCAACGGCTGGAGTGTCTGTGAGGATGGCACTTATTATCTTCTTTCTGGGCTTGGCAACTTCTTTTCTTGGAGGTGCCTTGGGAAAGGGCCTGACTAAAGCAGGAATGAATTCAGGCACAGAGGAGCCCTGGTGAAGAGAGGAGGAGCCCTGGTGGAGTGTGGTGGAGCCCTGAGAGAGAGCCCCTGGTGGAGTGTGAGCCCTGGTGAGCCCCTGGAGTGAGCCCTGGTGAAGAGAGGAGGAGCCCTGGTGGAGTGTGGTGGAGCCCTGGTGAGTGGAGTGTGGTGGAGCCCTGGTGAGAGAGGAGCCCTGGTGGAGTGTGGTGGAGCCCTGGTGAAGAGAGGAGGAGCCCTGGTGGAGTGTGGTGGAGCCCTGGTGAAGAGAGGAGGAGCCCTGGTGGAGTGTGTGGAGCCCTGTGAAGAAGGAGGAGCCCTGGTGAGTGAGCCCTGTGAGCCCTGGTGGAGTGTGGTGGAGCCCTGGTGAAGAGAGGAGGAGCCCTGGTGGAGTGTGGTGGAGCCCTGGTGAAGAGAGGAGGAGCCCTGGTGGAGTGTGGTGGACCCTGGTGTGTGGAGCCCTGGTGTGTGTGGTGGAGCCCTGCGAGGAGGAGCCCTGGTGGAGTGTGGTGGAGCCCTGGTGAAGAAGGAGGCCCTGGTGGAGTGTGGTGGAGCCCTGGTGAAGAGAAGGAGGAGCCCTGGTGTGTGGGTGGAGCCCTGGTGAAGAGAGGAGGAGCCCTGTGGTGTGGTGTGGTGGAGCCCTGGTGAGAGAGGGAGGATGGTGGAGTGGTGGTGGAGCCCTGGTGAAGCTAGGAGGAGCCCTGGTGGAGGGTGGAGGTGAGAGAGGTGCCTGGGGGAGTGTGGTTGGCGCCCTGGTGAAGCGAGGAGGAGCCCTGGTGGAGTGTGGTGGAGCCCTGGTGAAGCGAGGAGGAGCCCTGGTGGAGTGGGTGGAGCCTGGTGAAGAGAGGAGGAGCCCTGGTGGAGTGTGTGTGGCCCTGGTGATGGAGGAGCCCTGAGTGTGGTGGAGCTGGTGAGAGGATGGAGCCCTGGTGGAGTGTGGTGGAGCCCTGGTGAAGAGAGGAGGAGCCCTGGTGGAGTGTGGTGCTGGTGAAGGAGGAGAGCCCTGGTGGTGGAGCCCTGGTGAAGAGAGGAGGAGCCCTGGTGGAGTGTGGTGGAGCCCTGGTGAAGCGAGGAGGAGCCCTGGTGGAGTGTGGTGGAGCCCTGGTGAAGAGAGGAGGAGCCCTGGTGGAGTGTGGAGGAATCTGCAGAGGATGTCAAGGTAGTTGGCTCTGGTCGGTCGGTTGCATATGCAGGAGCGAAGTCATTTTCTCCAAACACATCAGGGCTGTAGGGCCAGATACCAGTGCACCTAGATAGATAGACAGATAATTTATTCATCCCAAAGGAGATTAAGAATTTTTATTTTTTTATTTAATAGATAGATACCTGAAACCAGACACGATTTCTCAGGTGTTGTTGCCTGTGGCAACGCTTTTGCAACAATCCCAGGGAGGTCGTATATTGTGGCGTTCTTGCCAGGGTGAGCTTTCATCCAGGCGTCCAGGTGCGTGTTGACCCTCCCTTTGAAAGATCGAAAAACTGTTCTGTCCAGGGGACAGAGCTTATGAGTGCAATGTGGCGGGAAAGTAAGTAAAACGATGCCTCTTTCTCTACAGAAATCCATGGCTGGCACAGACAGGTGGGACACGTGATTGTCCAGCAAGAGAAGTACCTTCATTTCTAGCGAGGGTTTTGTATGGTTGGCAAAGTGGTGAAGGAACTGCAAAAATTCCTCTGCTTGCATCCAACCAGACCCATTTGCTGCTCCGGCTGATGCAGGCGGCCCTTCATGGATGAAGTGAGAGTGAAATCGCTTACGGGGAAAAACAAAAAACGGAGGCACCGAATTCCCCAGGGCATTAATGGCCACTGCCACAGTCACAAGCGTACCCCTTTCTCCAGATGTCATTGCTCCGATCTGGCGCACTCCTTTTGTCGCAATTATTTTTTCTGGGGTGTGTACTGTGGTCACACCAGTCTCATCCATATTCCATATGTCATTTGGCCTAAAATGGTGAGTATTGTATACAGTGTCTAAATTGTTAAAAAAAATTCCTACATTGTGAGAATTGAAACTAGTTGCTCTCGCCATACTGGTGGCTTGTGGTTTTCTTAATGAAAGAGACCTGTTCCTTTTGAGGAAGGATGTAAACCAGTCTTTGCCTGCCATTTGGGTTTTTGACCAGGATTCTGGGAATTGCAGTGGAACTTGACTCCGCATTCGAATGCAGTTTCGAACCTAAAAAACACAAAAATAAAAAAGGGGTAAAAAATAAAATAGTCAACTACATGAATTGCTTTTACATACATCACACAAGGCATCCTAAAATTGCTTATTCGTGTAAGTATATATGCATACTTGTATGCATGTGTGTAGCCTATGTATGTATTTATGTGTGTGTGTGTGTGTGAGAGAGAGAGAGAGAGAGAGAGAGAGAGAGAGAGTGTGTGTGTGTAGGCCTATGTATTAAATAATTTATTCTAAGCATTCAAACAAACGAACCTACCATTTATAACAGAAACAGGCACTTGAATGTGAACAGAATTCAACAAAACAGAGCAATAATTCCTAGCTTATCCTAGTTCAACCAGCCTACCTCCTTGGGGCTCAGCCCATAACACATTGCTGCAGCACGAGTCAAATATGCAACAAGCTGCTCCTCCTGCTCTGAAGTAAACACCTTTTTGTGTGAAGAGTAGCCCACTGGAGGTAGTGGTGATCTTACTCCCTGCTCCTGCAGTTTGTGTTTACGTGTTATGAATCGGTGTAGAGTAACATGGCAGATGCCATAGCTACCTGCCACGCTCCGCAAGGACCTGCCTCTCTCCACCTCTCCGGCTGCCAAACTAAAAACTTCCCTAGTAGTCTGTCCCCTAGTTGTTGACTTTCTACTATTTCTAACCCTGTGAATAAAATAAATGCAACAAGTGTTTGTGCAAACTGTACTTACTGTAATACAATGGGAATGTATCCAATTTATTTAAATAAAAATTATATAGGCTACATGTGTGTGTGTGTGTGTACACAACATTATTATATTTATAAGCTATATATATATATATATATATATATTTGCAAAATGTAGTTGATAGAATCCGACATTGCCGATTATTATGTGCGGCTTAGTTGTAACACCGTGTTACAACTAACCCCGCTGTGTAGTGTTTACCTCAGGACTGGCTAGCAGTCACTATGCGTTTTTCACATCTTTCAAAATGGTAACATCTTTTAGCCAAGAAGACGGTATCACAACAGTATAAGGTTGGACTAACCTACATTCATACATTCTTTAAAAATCGAAAAAACAACTATTATAAAAAACAATACATGCTGACGAAAGAGTTTCTCCTCCGTTCTCATCCAATATGTGACGAACTTTCTCGAAAGATGGCGGGAAGACGTCTGCCGACAGTGTGGTGAAAAGCCCGGAAGTACGTCATAGTTAACCCTTTGCAACTATCTAAAATGTCTGTGTTACTTTTTACTCCGCGTTACTTTGTGCCCCGCGCTCCCCTACGAACAGCGTCGAAAACAGCCGATGAAGGCGGAAGAGAAGAGAGCTCGTGAGGCGCGCGCGCTGAACACGGAACGCATGGAAAGACATTAAAAAGCACTCATCCTAAAAGAGTCGCGACGCAGTGAGTGTCCTGTCGCACAAGTGTCTTCTAGAAAAAAAAAGATTGCCGCATCTAAAGAGAGTTGTAAGCGAAAGAAGACGAAAAGATCGGAAAGCACGTCAGTGATGAGTCAACCCGAGACGCTGATGGTAGGATGAAAAGTGTTTCAGCGAGCTAAATGTTGGCTTATATATGGTGATTTATATTTAGATAAATGTCTTCTTGTGTATTGAAGAGACAATTTGTGGTGTAACAGAAGTTTGCCGATTCATATTGTGTATAATAATGTTGAATTAGCATGCATACAGTTAAAATGTGTACTATTAAGTGTACTAAGTGTTCATATTGTGTGTACTTGTTACAATGCATTAGATTTAAGTATATTATTATAATTTAGTATATTATTCTGTTTTCTTAAAGGTTATCAATCTAATTTGAGCCTAAACTGCCAAGATATCTATCTTCAATTAAACTAACTACAATCAAACCAAGCTAAATTCATCTGTTGGATAACTGTTGTTGGATGTGAATGGATATAAAAATCAACACACTGCAATACAAGTCAGACTGTGAGAAGTTTATTGAAGACTGGAAGTAAAGCCATTTTTTGAGTTGATCCTTGTGTCCGTGGTTGACTAAGCCCTTTTTCGAGTTAGAGGCAGATTGATGTGTGACATCCTGAAATAACTCGACATGTACAACAAGACTAAAATAAGTTTATTTAAACAAATAATTTTTTGTTAAACAAACCTAATAGATTTAAGTTCTTCCATAGAGGGCCCTGTTTTAATGATCAAAATGCATGGTCTAAAGCACACAGCGCAGGTGCACTTAGGGTGTGTCCGAATCCACTTTTGCTAGTTTAACGTTCAATGGTGCAGTCGTTTTCAGTTGCCTCAAAATAGCAACACGCCAACAATGCGCCTGAACACACCTTGTTTTCAGACCAGCACGCCCTTGGGCGAACAGATGGGGGCGAATGCATTGCTATTTAAACAATCTGGCGCAGGACATGAAAATGATAACTGCGTTGGGCTGAAACTAAAACACTTGAGTCGCGCCTTGTGCCGCATTGTGCCGGCTGTATGATAGGGCCCAAAGACTTAGAGGGCAGGTGAACGTTTACATGGTATTTATTCCACAAAGTGTAAACAGATAGTAGTGAGCTACAATGAATCATGTTTAGTTGTATGGAAAAGTTATTTCTTTATATTCCAGAATGACAGAATGCAGGAACAATAGCCCTATATATCTAATCATAATCCATAGTGTTGTAGTCAAGACCACCTAAACTGAGACCAAGTCAAGACCAAGACAAGACCAAGACTTTGGGGAGTTGAGACCAAGACAAGACCAAGGCAAGTCGAGACCAAGACCAGACTAGCACTCCTCAAATTCATCTGAAAGATCCACATTTACTGCCTGATAAATGCCTTATTTTTAATCAATAATTACAATTAGAATAATAAGACACTATATTGAGCTGTTACCAATCAATTGAAATCACTAACAACAAAATTAATATTTACACTGCAGAGGTGGAACAGAAGTTGCATCTGAATTGGTACAATTACAAATGCATAAATAATATTGAGATTAATGTTTTAAAAATGAAATTTTGTTTATTGAACATTGTAAAAAATCAATATCATGTTTGCAATTGTGCTCATATTTGAGAAAACAGCCCTCTTTCTTGTGATATTGCTTAATTATATCATACGTTATAATATAAATATCAAGATCTTATACAAGTACTTTTTTGCAATCACATCTTGAATTTTGTGGGCATTTGTAGACACAATCCCTTGTTGATTTCTGACCCGGCACAACAGTAACAAAACAAATTAAATTCGAAATGTTATTGATTGCATTTGAAGCAGGAAGTTTTACATCCAATCAAATTAATGATGTTAGCAAAGAAATACAACAATGCAACGGCAATTTAATGATATCCCCGCAGTTGTGGTCTTGACCGGTCTTGAGTCCTTTTAGTCTGAGACCAAGACAAGACCAAGACCAAATGCGGCCGAGACCATGACAAGACATTCCAAAAATGGTCTTAAGACCAGTCTCGAGTACTACAACACCAGTAATCCGAACAACATCTTTCTGCTTTCAAATAAATTATGCGTTAAAATCCATTTAACAAATTCTGTTGTTAAAATTATTAGCGTTTTAACTTTGTAGTAGGACCATCAAACGACCGCCAACATTTTTTGTGTGATTACTATTAGCCTATATAATCGCAATAATAGGCCTATAACGTGCATCGTGAAAGGAACATTGCTTACGCAGTCGTTCAACACTAATTATTCAGGAAGTTCCAACACAAATGGATTAAGTAAACTTCTGTTTTTACACAATAAAATTAAGTAAAGGCAAAATTTTAACTCATTTTAATTAAATTTAACAAGTAGAAAAAAAATATTTTTTATGGTGTACATTAATAGATCAGATTGATAATTCCTGATTGTGATGTGTTTTGTCTCCATCAGATTCCCATCAGCTCACTCTGGATCTGAACACAGCACATAAATGGCTCCGTCTGTCTGAGGGGAACACAGTGATTAAATTAGCTAGCAGAGAGCAGCCGTATCCTGATCATCCAGACAGATTTGATTATTATCCTCAGGTGTTGTGTAGAGAGAGTGTGAGTGATCGACGCTGTTACTGGGAGATTGAGTGGAGTGGAGAACATGTGTCTATATCAGTGTCATATAAGAGCATCAGCAGGAAGGGTCAGGGTGATGAGTGTCGATTTGGATATAATGATCAGTCCTGGAGTTTGTTCTGCTCTTCTGACAGTTACTCATTCATGCACAATAACATAGAGACTCATCTCCCTGTAGAGCCCATTATCACTAGAACAGTGAATAAGGTGAATCACTGTAGAGTAGGAGTGAATGTGGATCACAGTGCAGGAACTCTGTCCTTCTACAGCGTCTCTGGAGACACAATGAACCTCATCCACACAGTCCAGACCACATTCACTCAACCACTCTATCCTGGGTTTAGGCTTTATAAAGGATCATCAGTGAAACTGTGTAAATGAATCAGAACAGATTCTAGAGAGATTCTACCCATAATGCTTTGAGCTGCATGATAAATCAGTGACTGTCACATGCTGGCTTGAATATATAATCCAAGATAAGAGGCTTGACACAGAAAGACGATGAACACTTATATTTAAAGGATTAGTTCACTAAAAAAAATTCACAAAAAAATTGAGAATTCTAATAGAGGAGAAGAAGAGGAGAGTTAGTTCAAGATGAGCATTTCTGGTTAAAATGTACATAATTTTCCATTCTTTTCAGAAAATGAGCGAAGGTTTCACTAGATAAGACCCTTATTTCTCATCTGGGATCGTGTTGAACAATTTGAAGCTGCAGTGAAACTAATTATGACCTTCAACTGTTTGGTGCCCATTGAAGTCCACTATAAGGAGAATAATCCTGGAATGTTTTCATCAAAAACTTTAATTTCTTTTCGACTGAAGAAAGAAAGACATGGACATCTTGGATGACATGGGGGTGAGTAAATTATCAGGAAAAGTTTATTTAAAAGTGGACTAATCCTTTAATAAACATCAGAGACAAACACCAGCAGGAAGCATTAACACAAAACAATGAACATAAGATGACTGAAGGTTTAAAGGGTTAGTAGGAAATGGAAATCCTGTCATTAATTACTCACCCCTATGTCGTTCCAAACCCTTAAAGGATTAGTTCACTTTCAAATGAAAATCACCCCAAGCTTTACTCACCCTCAACTCATCCTAGGTGTATATGACTTTCTTCTTTCTGATGAGCATAATCGCAGAAATATTAATAAATATCCTGATGCATCCGAGCTTTATGGATGGAAGCACTTTCTTCGGCTCATACTCATTGATCCCTATCACTGCCATTATAAAGCTCCTATGCGTCAGGATACTTATTAATATTTCTGCGATTATTATGATGAACACATTTAATTTAGGCTTTTACTCACGTGTAAACATTGATCTGTGATAAGCAGAAGCTCAGCCTAACCTGAATAACACACAAGAACAAACCTCTTCTGGAAGCTCAAATGTGCTGCGTAACACACGAGAATGAACCTTATTGGTTAAGAGTCCATGAAGACAGACATACAGGTGATCCAGTGAGATGTTATAGAGTCTCTTCATTACATTACAGTTTTTTACAGACGCTAGGACACATTTCTCAATACTTAGGTCACTTTTGCAAAACTCTTCACACAGTTCTCCTAACCAACTTTCAGCTTGGCAAAGCAGTTCATTTCACATTCAAAATGCACTACAACTACCAAAACACTTTATTCAGGTCTCAAATCAACTTATTCTTCCAGAACACTAGCAAAGGTTGACAGCCGACAAACACACTTTGTCACCCACAAAACAATTACCTAAAAAACACTAACAACATGTAGCATTATACAATGTTTTCTTGTGTAAAACAAGGACACATCTCTGTTTATAATTCACTGCAATATATATGTTACTGGAATGAATCAGACATGATGCAGAATTCGTCAATATTTTATGTCGTTTATTTATTTTAATTTTTTTGCACTGAGTAATTCCAAAATACAAGAATTTGTATACACACCATCCACTGATACAGATACAATTCAATTGTTTTTATAGCATTTAATTTTAAGATTTAAAATATATTTTATTAAAATATTACTGTACGAATGTAGCAAATTGATGTCTTATTCAGTTTTGTATGATGTTATTGTTTTGAACATAAGTTTAACAGTTTTGAAAACAGTATGTAAGCATGTGTAAATTGGCCTGTACGTACAGAGAGTTTTGGCAGTTGTTGTGTCTGAGTGAGAAAAGAATTCATGAAATTTGAGAGATGTAGTCATTGAATGCATTTTGTGCCAAAGCAATGATAATTGATCCTCAGTTTAGCCCACATACACTTCTGTTGTGCTCACTGTGAGAAGAGTTTGCTAAAGTGACCTAAGTATTGAGAAATGTGTCCTGGAAAAAACTGTAATACTACAGCTGAACTTCTGTCACTGAAATATCATGTTCAGGTTCTTCTGGTCGAGCTCTAGAGCTGTATTGGTTGAATAAACGATGAGATCCCACTAAACTCCATAATAAAAGTCAGAGAAGGTTTAAGGATGAGTGAGAGAAACAAGGTGAAGAGCAAGAGAAACCCAGAAAAAACAGGCAAGGAATCTAACAGAGAAGAGAGGAAATATGAGACAGAAGAAGATGGAGACACACTGAGACTCACTGCAAACATGTCGGATGAAACCAGCAAATCCAAGACTTTCAAAACTGAATTTAACACATTCAAAGATGAGCTCAAAAGACAAATGGAGAGTGAATTTGCTGATTTTTTTTTAGGAAAGAAATACAGGACCAGAATGTCAAAGTCTAGGGAATTAAGACAGATTGAAGAGAATGAATCAATTGCACAGTTTGAAGATCAGTTCCTGTGTAAATGCAGGATATGAGGATCTCAGACCTGTGTGTGTGTGTGTGTGTGTGTGTGTGTGTTTGTGACATACAAATTTGTATAATGACATGGGTATGACATAGGTATTACAAGTAGAGGACATTACCCCATGTCCCCTTTTTCAAAAGGCTTATAAATCATACAGAATGAGTTTTTGTGAGAAAGTAAAAGTGTGCACAGTTTCCTGTGATGGTTAGGTTTAGGGGTAGGGATGGTGTAGGGCGATAGAAAATACAGTTTGTACAGTATAAAAACCATTACACCTATGGAATGTCCCCACAATTCACAAAAACAAACCTGTGTCTGTGTGTGTGTGTTACTTCAACCATACATCTGTGTTGTGCTTTATTTTCTTTGTTTTTATATTCAGTATAATCATTTATCATAATCAGTCATGTATGTATTTGATTTACACATTTTATCATTTATTCATTTTATTATTATTATTCATGTCATTTTGTGTTTATATATTTTATGCTACTTATTATTTCCTTGTTACTGTAGTTTAATCTTCTGATTGTGGTTTTCACAGAATGTGGCATGTTTGTCTTCATGAATAAGAGATCAGAGGAATATCACAGTTTTAGGGTTTTATGGGATGTTGATGTGAAGCAGTCTGGAATAAACACACTTGTTGTATTGTCAGAGAGCTGGAGCAGAAACAACTTTGTCACATACATTTATCCTGCGTGTAGCTTACTTTAGAAATAGATAACAGTCATAGTGACTTTAGATTGTAATTATACATGTTTAATTGATGTTATATTAAAATGAATAAATATGCTAAATATATTTAGCTTAATTGATTAACAAAACAAAAGAAAAACTCAAATGACAAATAGTAGCCTTTATGCTGCTGAGCTTGATTCATTTTAGGCGCGGCGCTCCACAAACAAGTTCAAGGAAAGGAAACCGAGATGACAAAAGGCGCATCCTGTTTTCTTTATTTTGCAAAAGTTTAATGTTCTGTTTTTAGTGTGAGTGTACACAAATAAAAGCAAACTTCGCAGTAACGAATGATGTCTTACTCATATCTGTAAATTACAGAGTATTTAAGTTGTTTCTGCTGGTATAAGGAAACAGTTGAAGTGATCGCGCCGAGGCCTCGCGTTTGCACACAACATATTTATAGCATTGCAAACTTGACATCACAGCCTGTTCTTTATCAAAATAAAATACAGTCAACCAAACATATAAAAAGTTACACTGCTCATTTTAAATACTCCGTAGTATCCTATCTGTGCCGTTCATCGTGACCACCGCTGAAACTGGTCCTGTCAAGCACATTTTTGCCCATGCATGTGAAGAGAATGTTTTTTTTCGTCGATATTGAAACGAGAGTGAAGTACAAATCCTAGTTTACATGATAAATGATAGTTCAGCATCCAAATACATTGCTAATATGGAAACATTTGAATTCATACCGAATGAGAGAGGTAGGCTTCGTGAGAACAATGCTGGTTTTTATTTTCAGTTTCATTTCAGATTAATTTGTTTTCGCTTGTTTATAGCTACTTATATGTTTTTTTATGGTTAAGGGACCTAGATGAACCCAACCCACTCACACGTCAAACGGGAAGAGAAACTGAAACTGAAGTGCTGAATCACCTTGAATAACATGAGAGTTTCTTTAAAACAAAGAGACACAATCTGACTGAAGCCACTGGACGACTGCAGGAGATGATCTGCCAAACACATAATAACCTCCTTGAGGTTTTCTGCCGCACTGATCAGAAATTAATATGTCTGCTGTGTACGATGGATGAACATAAAAACCACGACACTGTATCAGCTGCAGCACAAAGGACAGAGAAACAGGTATGAACTATAAACTATATATTGTAAGGACCACCTGTTGGCCCAACAATGGATTCCAACGGCCTGGGCGAAGGTATAATGCATGTATGTCTTTTCAGCGCCCCTGCAAAGTTCACTTCATTTTTAGAATTTAGTTTAAATTTTACTTTAGCTGCATGCTTAATCTGACTCCAATTTCAAGTGTAATTTTTTTATAGTCACGAAACTGCAACTTAAGTCAGTGATAGACAGAACTCAAAAGGTCTTTAGATGACGTGCCTACTGCTCCATTCATTCATGAGCCTTCAATTTGACTTATCCTAGACACAGATTTGCGGTAACGCCAGCCTCCTCATAATCTACCGGTAATAATGATTTCAGGAGAGTCCAGAATGAATCAGATATAACATTTTATTTGTCAGGTAAAAATGTATCATGCCAATTACAATGTTTCAAATTATTATGCAAGTTACACATCAGTAGGATTTCAGTACAATAAACATTCAGATGTTAATCAATCTCAGACAGGTTTGTTGAGTAGTTTGCCAGGTCTACTTAGGTAAATGGAAACCCTGCTTAAAGAGGTTGTTCCACATTATTAAGCAAATCACAGTTCTCATGCAATACAAAAACTTTCCTTAACCCTCTGGGGTTTGAGGATTTTTGGGGCCCTGGAGAAGTTTTGACATGCCCTGACATTTGTGCTTTTTTCAGTTGTTCATAAACATTAATGACAAAAGTGTCATTACACTGTATTCAGCACAAACTAGGCTACAATAATATGTGAGGAACATGTATGTACATGTTTGTGTTTTTGAAGGAATAGCATTGATGCGTGGTTATTGAAAAAAACAAAAAACTTAAGTCACTGAAATAAGGCCAAAAAATTAATATTAATTAATGTGTTCACAAGACTTCTGGGTATTGTAGGTTGTAGACTAGAGTTTTTGCTTCAAAATGATGTAAAAATTATCCTGCCTACTTGTTCATATAAAACAATAGAGAGATTTAAATTTTCTAAGACATTTTTTGTCGAGAAACACAGTATGCATGGAGGCGTGAATCTTCATGAATAATGCCGTGATTCACACCTGAGAAGACAAAAGATTTGCATAATGAGCCGCATAATAAGCTCTTTTAGTCAGGTAGGCTGTGAAAAAACCCTCTGTGATCATGTTGATAAGAGGATTAATGTCCACTCTTGACAAAAAAAAAAAAAAAACATGATTTTTGTGATCTCATGCATGCACGTAAAATTGTGAAGAAAATTTTGTATAGGCCTATGTTAAATTACAGTACCAGTCAAAAGATTGGACACATTTTTTTTAAAAAAGTCTTAAGTGTCTAACCAAATAATGGTTTTCTATTTTAATATACTTTCAAATATAATGTATTTCTGTGATGCAAAGCATCTGAACATTCCTAGTCAAGTCAAGTCACCTTTATTTATATAGCGCTTTTTACAATTTACAAGTAGATTGTGTCAAAGCAGCTTTACATTGATAACTGGTACATTATTTTGGCTGCACAGCAGCTCTTAAAGGCAGCTCTTAAATGCAGGCAGATCAAAGCACTGTTGAATATCAAATGTCAAGTCAAATGTCAAGTGTCCTACCTCTATGGCATTTCATATAGGCTATTATATTTGTTATATAGCCTAAATGTTAATGTGCAATTGACAAACTATACATCATTAAAAAGATCTAAGACTCAAGCTGCACATTTTGACTCTTAAAATCTTATATTGACCATAATTTCTTAATATGCTTAAAAGCATGCAGATTTGGAGAAATATTGATGGATTCTCATATGTTTATTTCAATTTTCTATACAGAGGAGTAATATTTATTGCGACTTAAGCTGCTTTTGCAGTTGTGCTTTCACAATCTGCTGTGTTGTGAGCATTATGACAACCAGGTCTGCTGGGGGAATCTCTAAGCACTGGGGCATTTTGGGGATTTCCACCTGGTTTTGGCCTACCAAATTGAAAAAGCTTCCCATACCCACATACAGTGCTCTAAATACAAAATTTTGGTGTCATTTTACAGGAAACCCTTTGAAGTTACATAAAACACTGCTGAAAGTGATACAAATTATACAACCCCAATTCCAGAAGAGTTGGGACATTTTGTAAAATACAATAAAATTAAGAATCTGTGATTTGTCGATTGTCTTTAACCTCTATTTAACTGACAAAGTACAAAGGAAAGATTTCCGATGTTTTCCGATGAAACTTCAGTGCCAGCTACACGTTTTATATATAAACTACCCATACAAAACTACACAGGGAACCGAGGTCAATAAATATACTTTATTACATGAATAGACCTACCAAGCTCAAACCTGCAGCTCTAAGGACGGAGATGCAGCTCTAAGGACGGAGACCTACCACCATAGAAAAGATGGAATCTGCCGATCCTTTCAAGCCTGAAAGGGCACTTCTCTATCAAACTTGAAGGCGGGTCATCAGAAAATACAAACTCATCATTGGCCCAGCCCTCGGCCTGATGTAAAAAAGCGCCTAGGGTATTAAAATAACCATTATCCAGGAGGAGGATCCCTCAAGAACTGCTTGTGCATGCTCTTCTCCCAGACAGATAATGCACAGATTGTGTGTGTCATCAGGTGTCAAAAACCTGGGACACGGATCCACACACTTTCTGAAACGCTTGTCAGACATAATAATCTTCCCTGTTTGATGAATCGCATTTCAACCAAAACAGTCCCTGAAGACGAAAAGATACTGACTGGCGCTCCTTATATACTTCCGGGTCGTGCCAATTATGACGTCATAGGCTGTCGCTGGCCAATAGGATTGCCGTGATTTGATAAGCATTTCAGGCACTGGTTCACGAGGAGGCGTTCCCCATAGCGTGTCAAACACGGTGTTGAGTTCCCTTTCGAAAGGGAACACAGTGTTTTGTTTTTATTGTGAGTGTACACAGATAAAATTAGACTCTTTTACAGTTTATGTATGACCATAAATGACAGAGTATTTTAAGTTTTCACTGGTGTAAGGAAGCCGTTCAAGTGATATAAGATAAAAGAGGCCTATAAGGACACCTCAGAGCTTTAAAAACACAAGGAAAATAATAACCTTTCCGTTTTTGGTCATGCAGAACGAACCAATTTGTTTTTAATCGCTAATTTTAGACAAATAACAAATACCTTATAGCTTGACTACAAGTTTAAAAAACAGCATTACATGTTAAAATTAAGGAATCTACTCAGGCGACGACACCAAAAATGAAAGAGAAATGTTGGACCTTATGAAAAAATAGCCAAGACACATTGCTATGTGACATCAACATGCATTTATCATTCTTACAATCACCACCAAAATGTCCACCTTCACAATGAGCTCTGTTCAATTCAACAGTTCTCTTCACGAAATGAAAATTCATTTCAAACACTGGATAAGACCAGTGTGGAAATTATTAACATAACAACAAAGCAAATGTTTTATATTAAAGCACAAACTAAGATAAGAAACCTTTAAACTTTAATTTAATTAAGCTTACTGAATCACAGGCTATTGTCAGATAAAGTGCAACCAAACTGATGTGTGTTTACGGTGCATGTCAGCTATGTTGTCTCCGGCGGGGACGGGGCGTAGTAGGGGCGGGACTCAGGTGGATGATATTATCAGATATCGCAATATTTTTTAAGGCGAATATCGATTAAATATTTTTTTCCATTCGCCCAGCCCTAGCACCCTGCAGACAGTTTTGCTCATTTCCTCTCGATTTCAGCAAAGACTGGAAAAAAGAATTTTGTCTCTATCATGTTGTATGCAAGAGTTATTTAAATGCACCTGAAGGGAAGAATAATACATTTTTTTGTTATTTCCGCCTACCCAAATCTAAAGTCTCCCCATACCCATATACAGTGGTATAAATGCAATATCCCAGAGTCATTTTACAAAAAACCCTTTGAAACATTACATAAAACACTCCTGAAAGTGATAAATATCATAGTATATGTTGTCTGTGCTATAATAAGCAAACAAAAAAATATGCGCTTTTTGATTTTGATCAGTTTTATTCTTTCAGGAGACCATATTTTATATATAAATATGGGATCTATTACAATCCAGAAGGCATGATTTATATACCATCGACATGTCCTCAGAAAACACTAGAATGCTTTGAGATGGCTTGGAGATCACGTGTTTCTCTGTTCAAGAGTGCATTTCCTGTCCTGTACATCCGTGACAAAAACAGTTGATTATTTAGAAATGAAAGCTCACAGAAGCTTGAAAATGGTCTCATTTGAAAGAAAATATCCTATTTACTTTAAAAAAATAACAGCACCTGTTTCTGATTATTGAAATGGGTGCAACGAATAAAACGGGAAAAATACAAACATGAAACTTGTAAATAAAATAATTTTATATATAGGCTACAATTTAATAACAATTTTATATATGAATGGGATGTTTATCAACTGATTATGCTGTCGTAGTTTACAGTGTTGACAGCTCTGTAAAATAGCTTATGGAAGCTCTGTAGTTTTGCTGTAGCATACTTCTAAAAATATGAAAATTATAACACACAGATAACAATTTAAGTTACTTCCATTTCTGAACAAAGAAAGTTAATTGATGTCATAAATATACGAGCCAGATTTTTGTTTTGTCAGAATCTATCGTACATGACGAATGAAAAAATTCACAGACACGATGCTTAGTTTACTAAATATGCCTAATTTAAAATAATTCAATAATAAAACAATATAGCCTATATACAGATTATTAAGTAATGTAATCTTATTTCAAATGAGGAAAATTAAGTGGGTTAAATACAAGGAGAATTTTTTGAATCATGATCTGAATATGTCGAGATTTATTATATTATATATACATGCTACTATACATCTGTTTTATATTTGAACTTGTGCTGGTGCTATAGAGTTGGTCCTAGATACTCCAAAGTTCACTGCAAGTGTGCCAAATTTGATCATTTTCCTACTTATAGTTGGCATAGGACTGCCATTGACTAACATTCGGGAAGAAGAAGAACAATTAATTTGTACATAAATGCACTGCATGTTGTATTTGATAACTTCAGATTAGATCGTTCTTAGGCACAATGCCTGGAACAGATGCAACTTCTGCATCATTTCCTGCCACAGTATCTCTTGCAGTCTGGGTATGAGTCACACTGAGTACAAACTGTAAGGAACTCCCCATCGGCCCAAAAAACGGAATCCGACGGCCTGGGCGAAGGTTAACGCGTGTATGTCTTTTCAGCGCCGATGTGAAGTTCACTTAATTTCACTCGTTTGATCCGACTCCAATTTCAAATAATTATTACTCTTAGGTTGTGTTTCCAATTAGAAATGAATCATTGTTTATGTATTAATTTAGATATTTGATTATTCTGGGTATCCCATACTTTCAATTATTCGTTCATCACGGACCCAATGCCGCACAGAGATACTCGCCCCGGGTTTGCGGTAACTCACGGACATAAACTCGCCAGTCTGATCTTCGTCAGAGGGTGTAATAAGTTAGCTAATACCACTTCCATACGCCTTGCTAAATCAGCGGTAAGCAGAAATCAAAAGGTCTTCAGATGAAGTGCCTACTGCTCCTTCATTCATGCGCCTTCAGTTTGTTCTACCCTGGACACAGATTTACGCATACCGTAGACGTGTGAGGACAGTTTAGGGCAAGGCGTTGTCCTATGCTATTTCTTTGAGATCTTCTCTCCAGATGAGTTTTATTGCTTTATTGCAGGACGCTTGATCTCAGTTTTTGTCTAGCAGGAAAATCAAGTCTTACAGAACCCAGAACACAAAGTCTTTGGCATGCCGTCTGCTCCTCCTTTTTTTGTGTGTATGGATGTCTGTTTGGATTACTGAAATTTTTCAGTCTGGTTTTAAATCTGCTCATAGTACTGAAACGGCCCTTCTCAGAGTGCTAAACGATATCCTTTTAGCTACAGACTCTGGTGATTCTGTGGTCCTGGTTCTCTTAGACATATCAGCAGCATTTGACACTGTGGACCACTCTATTTTGATATCTAGACTAGAGTCAGACGTGGGCCTAAAAAGGTACTGTCCTTAAATGGTTTCAGTCATTTATATCTGACAGAAAATGTTTTTGTCAGACTAGGTATGCTGACGATACCCAGATTTATTTTACCTATTAAGAGAAGTCATGGAAATCTGCATTTGTCCTCCCATTATTAAAAAGTGGAGACCCGTCAGCCTTAGACAATTATCGACCAATCTCCAGACTATCTGTCTTGGCTAAATTGTTTGAGTCTCTAATAAATGAGCAACTAAAACATTTTTTAGCTGACAACTGTATTTTAAGTCCCACTCAGTCTGGTTTCCGGCAAGGACACAGTACAATTGCGGCTGTAACCTCTGTTATGAATGATATTGTTAATGCTCTAGATGACAAAAAGTCTTGTGCTGCTTTATTTATTGATTTATCTAAAGCATTCGACACTGTTGACCATCATCTTCTTCTGCAAAGATTGCAAAACATAGGTTTTAGTAGCAATGTGCTAAAGTGGTTTTCTAATTACTTGAGTGGTAGAACTCATGGTGTGTCATTAGATAACTGTACTTCATCCCTGCTAGAAGTAAAAATGGGTGTCCCTCAAGGATCAGTTTTGGGCCCTATTTTATTTTCCATTTATATAAATAATTTAGGTTTGAATCTGAATCAAGCTAAGGCTCATCTGTACGCAGACGATACTATTTTGTACACCTCTGCTATGTCATTGAAGGAAGCAATTTATAATTTACAGTCTGCCTTTAATCAGGTACAAAAAACTCTGGTAGGACTAAAGTTGGTATTAAATGCTAAAAAAACAAAATTAATGGTTTTTACATGTTCACATTCTCATTCTCTTAACGATTTTACTATTTTAACACAAAGTGGTTTTTATTTTAGATTTATGAAGTGCTTTCCTTATTCAGCAAGGAAAAGGTTGGTGCAGAGCACATTTCTATCAGTTTTGGATTATGGTGACCTAATTTATATGCACTCTAGTTCATTTTTATTAAAAAAACTAGATGTACTGTACCACTCAGCTTTACATTTCATTACAGGTGCAGCAGCTAGGACTCACCACTGCACTCTGTATGAAACTGTACAATGGCCCTCCCTCTCCCTCAGATGGAAAATCCATTTATTGATTTTTATTGCTAGAGCACTAATGGGTAAATTACCCATCTCCTGTATATTTCAAATTTGCATATTTACCAAAATAGTGTTTACAGGACAAAAACAGCCATCGGTAAAAAAAACTTTCTCATCATATGCACCAAATGCCTGGAATGAACTCCAAAACACTTTAAATCTAGTATCACTTCCATCTATTAATACTTTTAAAAACCTTTTAAAGTCATCTTTGACGCACAGTGCAATTGTTTTTATTTAGGTATTTTATACAATTGTATGTTTGTATTTGCTGATGTTAATGTCTTGTTTTGTTTTTTAGTATGTATAGTGTATAGAGATTTGTGGTGTATTATGTAATTTATGTCCTGTCTTTTATGTATTGTCTAAAATCAAACACTTTTTAAATGCTACGGCGTTAGAGATGGCTGTCCATGCTTTTATTACTTCACGATTAGATTACTGCAACTCATTATATTGCGGTATTTCAAAGTCACAAATTTCTCGCCTACAATTGGTCCAAAACACTGCTGCTAGATTTCTTCAAAATAGTCGCAAATGTGACCACATCACCCCCATACTGAGGGCCCTCCATTGGCTGCCTATTCAATTTAGAATCGATTTTAAAGTTCTCTTACTGGTGTATAAATCTTTACATAACCAAGCCCCTAGTTATCTCTCAGAGCTGTTGCATTTTTATACTCCCACTAGAAGTCTAAGATCTAGTGTGATCAGAATCTCCTTTTAGTTCCTCAGTCAAGACTAAAACATAGAGGGGATCGAGCTTTTTCTGTGGTTGTGGTTGGGTTCCTCCATTATGGAACAATCTGCCACTTGAGATTAGAGTGGCACCTTCCCTATCCATTTTTAAGTCTCTTTTAAAAACACACTTGTTTGATCTGGCCTACTAATATCCTATTCATTCTACATTGTATCATGGTCATGTTTATCTGTCATTTCTTTGGTTTTAAATTCATATGTTTTATTCTCTCTGTTTTATGTGTTTACGGTTTGATTTTAATGTACAGAATTTTGGTCAGTCTTGTGGCTGTTTTTAAATGTGCTTTATAATTAAATGAACTTGAACTTGAATATCAAAAATCTGTTCAGTCATTTGAAGGGGGCAGAGCTGTACTGCTACTAACCGTGTCCACAGGTGGCGGATAGTGGGGCGGCCTCTCGATATAGAGGTTAGCTGCGACATAAGGCGGGCACGCTCGTTTAAATAAGCAGTCGTGGACCAAAGAGGGACAGTGCCACAAGGGTGTGGTGGAATTGGTCAGTGGCTTGATCAATTTCATTTTAAAAAAAACACACAGACCTGTAGATGGCACCATGACATGGCCGGTCAGAGCCACCATTATATAAGCTTGTGCTAAACAGAAGACTGGGCAGCAGCGGTCTCGTCCTCACTGCTGGCGGACGTACTCAACCCAATGAGTGAACAGCAAATGTGGGCTACAGTGGCAGGCCCCACGTATGGAATCTTTCGGGAACAATTCAATTTACATTTATTTGTATAGCGCTTTTCACAATACATATTGTTTCAGTGTAGCTTTACAGAGAATGCATGTCAACATTACAATTTAGAGAATCTGGTATCGGAGGTGACTGTCCAATGTATGTGGTTTCAGAAATGTCCATATAATCATGCAGTTAGCTAACAATGTAATAATTTAGGCAATTTAATTTACAATCACTGTTAGCAGATTAATTGAAGGTAGAAGCAATGAGTTCCTGGAAATTAATTACATAAACAATAATTAGGATATATAGAAACTGGGAATGTGCATGTTGATCCAGATGTTGCGTCTTCTGAAGTCCTCGCAGGAGTTGGCGCCGTCTCTTCAAAGGTGTTGGTCATCTGAGGTCTTCTTAACAGGCTGGATCCAAACTGGAGCTGAAGTCCTCTCTAGTCACCTCGGGACGGGCATCCCGAGATAAAACAGAAAAGCAAATGGAGAATAATTAGCGTAGCTGCTGTTCATAACATTAAGCAAAGATAGCAATTGATCTGATATGAGATGCATTATGTGAATGCTTGGCTAAAGAGATGCGTCTTTAATCTAGATTTAAACTGGGTGAGCGAGTCTGAGCCCTGAACATTATCAGGAAGGCTATTCCAGAGTTTAGGAGCCAAATGTGAAAATGCTCTCCCTCCTTTAGTGGACTTAGCTATCCTAGGTACAACCAAAAGTCCAGAGTTTTGTGATCTTAAAGAACGTGAAGGATTGTAGGGCGATAGAAGATCAGTTAAGTACACAGGAGCTAAACCATTTAGAGCAATACTATGAATACATTATAGTAGCAATACTATGTAACTGATATGGAACTTAATAGGTAACCAGTGTAGAGATGATAAAATTGGTGTTATATGATCGCACCGGGTTACTTCACTGTAACCCTGTTCCCTGAAAAGGCGGGAACGAGAAGCTGCGCTTTATTCAGCGCTGTGGGAATGTCTTTAGTCGTGACCAGCTGTGAATATATGTGTAAAACCACGTCAATGAAATTGACCCATATTTATAGCCTTGCGTGACGTCATTGGAATGCGTCGTAGCGAGGCTATAATTAGATGTGCCACAGGTGCATCGGCAGATATTTTGTCTGAAGAGCAGTCCTGGGACATCCCAGTGCGGCAATGAAGCACAGCTTCTCGTTCCCGCCTTTTCAGGGAACAGGGTTACAGTGAAGTAACCCGGGGCGTTCCCTTTCAAAGGCTACACTCTGAAGGAGCCCTAATACCCGTTGGTGAAGTGTGACCACGCGCATCATAGGCAAGGGCAATAGCATCCCTCACCCAATGTGACATGGTCTGTTTCGTGGCGGCCGCACCCCTGTTATGGCCGCCATGACAAACAAAGTGTTGCTCTGACTTACGCCACTTTTCTATTCTATACCTACTGTAGTGGCCTACACCCCAACAGAGGATGCTGATGCCACAGCAAAGGACAGTTTCTACCACCAGCTGGCTTCCACAATACAGTCATTGCCAAAACAGAAATACACAGTGAGTTCAACTGTCCACTCATAGTAGCCTGTGTTGGTCTTAAGGCAGCGTTTGACTCTGTGGATCTTCAAGCACTGTGGAGCTACATGTATCATGGCAAAAAAACAAATTGCAGAGCCTGGGCAGCGGATCCAATATCAGGTATATTACTGTCATGGGTCAGCAGGAGGAAAATGTCACACAGTTCACATACCTGGGGAGTGCACAAAACTCAGATGGAAGGTGCATGGCCGATATTGCATGCCGAATTGTTCTGTCTGCTTCCGCAATGAGGTATTTCAGAACCTTTGGTGTCAACAGAGGACCCAGCTTAGTGCAAAACTTGGGTTCTACTCCTCCTATGTGTTTTGAATCCTTCTGTATGGTTTTGAGGCCTGGACTCTTGAATCACAAGATGCCAAAAGGCTACAGTCAGTGCTTTAAGTGGCCCAAAAGAGGTGCCGGTACTCTATTATAGCCTATATTTTTTTTTTTGATGACTCCCCTCATCCCCTGAGGTAACAACAACTATATTGAAGGGGTTTTATATACAGCAGTCAACAGACGACCTTATAAAAAATAATAAATCCTTTTATTAGTTTGTGGATTTGCTTGAGCTAGAAAGAGCTACTGAACATAAATAAAATGTGCAAAAGGATTTTGAAAAAAAATACCCTTAGAAAGAGCTACTGAACATAAATAAAATGTGCAAAAGGGTATTGAAATTTTTTTAACAAAATGTACATAAAATAAATTATAAAACATAACATAACCATAGAACAGTAGAACATAAACATTGTCTTGAAGTCTTGAAGATGGTTCATTTCTTTACCCCTGAAAAATAAACAAAAGCAGATTCAGCAAAATACAATCACAGTACATCAAATGAAAAATAAGAAGTACTGTACAAATAATTTTACCTAGAAAAGGCTCCAGCACGTTTTTGGGCTCCACTTTCCTTGCACTTTGGGCTTCACAGTTTGTAGATGCTGCACTTCTCCTCTCTAGTGCCAGCCATGTTTGTGCATTTTGATTTCTGCTCATCAGCCACTTGTAATTTGTGGAGAAATACTGGACTTGTGCTTGGGACCAACATTCTGGCCACTCATGATCGCTAACGCGGCTGTTGTCATCGGTAGAAGTGATGTCATTCTCGTCCTCGTTCTCGACCGCGGCACAAGTGCTGCTTTCATTAGCTTGCATCTGACCTGCAGCGATATCATTCTGGCTTGGTGGGGTGTCAGCCAGCGAGTCATCTGATTCTGACCGTGTTCTTTTAGTACTCAGAGTCTGAAGCCAGGAGAGCATATTAAGTGTTGTTCACTGTATTTGTATTTTTACCGAGCCGAGTGTGCGCGTTTCACACACCCTCTCCGGCCACGTTGAGTTGTTGACACTGACAGCGGCAAAAGTGACGCATGTGCTTCTCACTTGTAAAACTCAAGGGTGTATGGGTAATGTAGTCTCTGCTCTCGGTGGGACGAATTAGGAAGCGTGCATTGTGAAGGGCGCTCTGAAAAGCGGCAGCGCAGGCAAAAGATTAAAACCTCTATTAAAACAGATGTCCAAATGAGCATACCGGTACGCTAAAAGCACGTTCTGGGCGCACGGAGAGGTGGCGGTACTCTCAAGAGCTATATTTGGAAGTGGCGGTACTGAGTACCGGTGCGTACCGGCCCACTTAAAGCACTGGCTACAGTCATTTCATATGTGCTGTCAGTGTCAAATCCTGCATGTTCGCTGGTTCGACCTCATTACAAATACAGCCGTCACCCTACGCACTGGTCTGTCAACAATCACAGACATAATTGCTTGTCGGTGCATGTCTTTGTTCGGACATGTGACTCGGCTTGCAAGTCATACTCCTGCCTATGGTGCCCTAGCCTGCGCTGTTGTCTGCCACTCCAAAAGACATGCTCCCATTGGCTGGAGCAGACCACCGCTATGAGCCACAACAGCTCAGGCGACTGGATGGATGGTTCAGTAATTTCTGTGCAGCTCGGTCCAAAGATCATCCAAGCCGATTTTGGGCAAAATTGGGCAAAATTTTGTAACAAAAAAAATGTTTTTCATTTACTTCAATATGGCAGACAGTCACATTTAAGGAAAATGACAAATGACACATCGTCAGAATCAGCATAAACCAGGAAACAAAACGACATAGAAAAAAAAACAAAATTTGGATAATGTTTTCAAAAGTTATTTTGCAAAATACCTTATATCTCTGGAAACTAGGTGCCGCTGTGTTCAAACTTCTAGGGTTCCTTAAGGACAAGCTGATGATGATACCTACCAATTATTGTGCTGATTATGTCAAATCGTTTAAAAGATATTGCAATTTATGACAGATTTCAAAACGGCGGACACATGGTTCATCGGTTCAAAGTGTAATAAAAATTATTACCCTTTGGGGCTTGGCCCCTAACAAGCCATGTGCTCACACCAAACATGACAAAAACAAGAGCACATGGCCAATGAACACAATCACAAGCCATGTGCTCAAACAAAACAAGACATGAACAAGCAGCTAATGAGAACACTCATAAGCCGTGTGTTCACACAAAACATGACAACATGAAAGCATGCAGCCAGTGAAAAACACGAGCCGTGTGCAACGCAGCACAAGACAAAACATAACATGAAAGCATGAGGCCAATGTAAACAAAAACCGCGTGCTACACAGAACACAACAACACACGCGAACAGTAGAGCAAACTCGAAACTGCATACTCACATAACAAGACAGAGTGTACAAACACAAACGAGTGAATGCTAATCTCTCATCACAAAACCAAGAATAAACTAGACCGAAGTGACGGAACCCTGACAGATATAGTGACAGTAGTTTGATCTGACATCTCTGTTATTGGTTTGTGCTGCAGACCAGCTGAAGGAGACGCAGAAGTCGTTCCAGCAGAGGATCCAGCAGAGAGAGAAAGATCTTCAGGAGCTGAGAGAGGCTGTGGAGTCTCATAAGGTGAGTCTGGAGAAGAAGAGAAGTTTGAGAAGTCTCAGTCAGGACTCACTGAAGCCACTGTGTGATTTGATGTGTGTCCTAACAGAGCTCTGCACAGACAGCAGTGGAGGACAGTGAGAGGATCTTCACTGAGCTCATCCGCTCCATTGAGAGAAGCCGCTCTGAGGCCACACAGCGGATCAGAGATCAGGAAAAGACTGCAGTAGGTCGAGCTGAAGGACGACTGGAGCAACTGGTGCAGGAGATCAATGATCTGAGGAGGAGAGACGCTGAGCTGGAGCAGCTTTCACACACACAGGATCACATCCATTTCCTGCAGGCAAGAGACTCACAGAGAAACATATCACGAGAGCAGAATGAGCAGTTGACTGCAATGTTGTCAGGAATTCTGTGTGTTATGTTATATAATTACAAGGTAGATTCTCATCTGATCAACTGTTTTAAAAAAAGATGACACTTACAAATTCATTTAAGCTATGGAAATCTCTTGGAAAATGTTCTGCGCTCTTCTGGGATATATATTTAGCTGCCAAACTCCACTAGTGCAACGAACAGTTCAAAACTTCCAGATCATTTTTTTAAACCAAATTTTCCATTCTGGTTTCTTACATCATGATAAAATCAATTAATTTGATGGTACCAATTTTGAGTAATGTTCACCAAAGTTGCTTCAGTTGATCTTCAAACCTGATAAAATGGATTTGCATTTTCATAATTGTTTGACTGTTCCTTTGACGATCACAACCATTAGTATCTCCATCTAGATTGCATGGTGCTCTACCCAGATGACTCCCTGAGCACCTTATATCACGCCGGCCTCAAAGAGCAGACAGAGGCATGCCTGCCTGTGGATGGCCCTCAAGGGACATTCTGTGAGTATGTGGAGTCGGTGCTGTCCAACTGTGTTTCCCTCTTCACAGTGGGTGAAGAGAAGGAATATCCATAATATGGTGGTTCCGGAGCTAGCACTCATTGACATACATATTCTGGAATGGACTCCAGCCTATGCTCCCACCCTTGAGAGCATAGGCTGCCTGTCCCACCAGTCCTAATGGTTCCGTCACGTCGGAACGTACCGACGAATTGGAATCTTGCCTGAGAGCTCAATCAACGTTGAGTGTAAACTAAACGAGCCAATGGACGCACATAACCCGCGTCTCCCATCCAAGGCCTGCAAGTTCTTGTCCGTTCTCACCGGCAATGCTTATAGAGCCACTGGACAGGCCACCTCCACCATGCACACCATGGCTCTCCTGCAAGTATACCAGGCCAAGGCACTTAAAGAGCACATCCTGCCCCAGCGGCCTGCAGCTGCTTCCACCCTGCAGTCGGCTGCAGCTCCTCCACCTGCTCATCGCTGAGGGCACCACCCTGCATTGGCCTCTGCTTCCGCTTCCGCTCAGCCTCAGCAGCAGCCTTCACACAGGCCACAGCGTGGAGCCAGTCGCAGGAAGGTGGTGCAGTCCATCCAGGCCCCTGCCAAACCAGGCAGTAAGTGTAAGTCTGAACGGCCCTGAGAGGGGTGACTCGGAGATGGTTGGAACAGTTCTATGGGAGATGGTGACCACATCACTCCCTCCTCCGGAGGAGGGCTGGCTGGAGAATCTTTTGTTCAGTTTTTTTATCTGTTCCGGAGCTATGCCTTACCATCCTCTTTCCCCTCTCCTATCACCAGCAGGCAGCAGTGTGCGGTTCCAAGACACAATGCCTTTTCACACACCCCCTGCCCAACTGTGGAGCCAGGTAAGTGTTGCACCGCACACTCAGACCCCACAGGATGCTATGTCGGGTCCCTGCGCCCCACTGTGGTTATGTCTGTGTTCCCTCTGGTCCCGCTTGTACAGTCTCTGGGAGGCTGGCATCGCTTCGCAGCCCATCTCACTGGCTTATTCGGACCATCAGACTCGGCTATGCGATTCAGTTTGCCCGGCATCCCCTGTCTTCAGGGGCATCCAATTCACCTCCGTGTTGGCCAGCGATGCTCCTGTCTTACGGGCTGTGCTTTGCATTTAAGCGAGAGTTCCTCTTCCTCCAACGGCTCCTCCATGGTCACCTCCTCCACTGCCAGTGCCACTGTGGACTCTTCCTCCACCTGCCCCTCCATGGACCTTTTTGCCCAAGGGACCTCCCACCACTTTGGTGTCTTTTTTGTTTATGGCGCCTTCGGGTGGCTAGGAGCCAAAGGAGTGTGGAGCCAAGATGGAGCCGACTGGTCGACAGGCTGAGGTGGAGTCATGGGCTTGGAGGTCAGAGGTGGAGGCGGGGAATCTGTAAACAAAAACTAGTCTGGTTTCTGTTCCTGTGTTTAGTTCCTTTGTCATGTGCTGCAATTAGATCCTCATCTCCTCTCCTTTTTTGACCACACTGTGACAGCTTGCCCTTTAATTCTATAATTTCAATTTATGTGATATAATACAACTATAATGTAGATTGATACATTTGATTAGGATAATGGCTAACACTTTATAATAATGTTCAATTACAAGTCATTTATAAGATATTAGTTAATGATGAACTAATCATTTTCAAAACATGACTATACGTTCATAAATTATTAATAGATAAATGTAAGTTATTTTAAAAGATAGCAAATCATGAAATAATCAAACAGATAATTTGTAAATGATTAATAAGTTATTAGTTGATGATATATTATTAATCTATTATAAATCACTGAAATATTGTCAAAATTGGTTTATTATTATCTCAATAAACAATGGCTAGTCATAAACAAATGCTGAACAAACCATTAATAAATGATCAGTATATAATTTATTGATGTATCTTTAAGTTGTAAGCTGGTCTGTTCAAAAGCACAAAAATGCAGGTCTGCTAAAGCTGTATTTTTAAGAAGAGTAATTTATTTGATTTCAAGTGGATACACATTTATAAATGATTTACAGTCAGGAGATTATCTCATGATTTACTCATTTTCTTTAACACATTTGTAAATCATTAGCATACCACTTATTAATCATTTATGAATGTATAGTCATACACCGAAAAAAAAAATGATTAGTTCATCATTAAATAATAACGTATAACTGAACAGTATTGTAAAGTGTTACCGGATAATATAATTATTTAAAATATTTCTTATGAGATAATATTTCTACATCTGAATGGAACACTTTCATGGTTTCTGAACAAATGCTTGTTTGTTTGTTTGTTTGTTTTTGGTCGTACCTGATGCAACATTTGTTATTTGTGTTGCTGTGTCATTCATTTTTAAATATATAATTTCAATATACACTAAATATTTGAATTTATTATCACAGTCTTTCTAATAACATTTAAAAAATTATCTTATGCTAATATTCAGCTGCTTAAATGTTCTTAGAACAAGGTGAATGTTTGCTTTGTCATTGTTACCATGGGTAACAGGAGCGTTGAGCCGCTCATTGGTTCCCCCTCCAGCTAGAAAGTTTGGTAACACTTTAGAATAATGGTCCATCATTAATAAGTAACTATGCAGGAAGTAATGCAGGACTAATGAGTAGTACTATATAGGGCTGCAACTAACGATTAATTCAATAATCGATTAATCTGTCGATTATTTTTACGATTAATAGATGAATTGGGGGGGGGAAAAAAACATTAATTTCCAATCTTTTATTCAAAAACAGAACTGACAGCGCAAATTCACAGTGCAAAAAATCCTCAGAACGTGCAAAAACAGGTTGCTCTTTTAACATCCCTGAGCTGTTAAAGTAATAAAAAACAAAAAACAAATGAACTAACACAAAAAAACATACACATGTATGCTTTACATCTGCCAAATATATAGGTTTTTTTTTTTTTAAATAAAGTGCACAAAAAGATGTATATTTTTGTTTAAAGGGACCTGAGCTGTCAGAACAATACATCTTTTTTTTAAATAAATAAAAATAAAAATCAGAAACTTAACAGGATTTGTTTGAACGGTAATTCTCTACACTACACTCACTCACTCCCAAATATTGTCAACAGTAACCGATATGGGACAAAGCACCAGAATAAATACATGACAACAGATCAGTGTTAATTTTGACAGCAAATTTTTATTTAGTTTTAGTCATTCTTTGACTAAAATGCCATTCAGTTTTAATCATGTTTTAGTCATTTGAATTGTTTTAGTAGTTGACTAAATATCACAAGATTTTAGTTGACTAAATCTAACGGGTTTAGTTAAATTGTAATGCATTAAGAATTTCTCTAAAATTTCCAACCCATTATATACTCTTGGAGAAAACATCTACTGTATTAACCTATTAATATGAATAATATTAAAATCTGAACATGCAATACAGACACAGATTTAACTGCTGTGACAAAAAAAAATATTATCTTATAATTCAATAAAACCATTCCTCCTGAAGAAGAACACAATGCCTTCTTTTCAATGAATGATATATGCATTCTTTATTACAACTTGCATACAACATTCCTTATGGATTAAATATAATTAATATATAATAAATCCTTATTAAAGCTAAAGAGCAGTGAGTGATTTTCTCTGTCTTTTGTTGTTTGATTAATATTAACCCTTTCGAGCGTGAGTTTAAAATATTCTAACTGTCCCCCCAGAGTGAGTTTTAAGGCGACCGTTATTTTAGAGCGTTTGCCTTTAATGTTTCCATAGCAACGCGTCTTTCGTGTCACGAGCGCTGAACGCAGCCACAATAACACTGAATGACAGATCAATCGCTATTATTTTGTTTTTCCTTGTTTATTAAAAATATTCACAAACTTGCTTACTCTCCGATGGTCTTTCCTCTACCTCCGCTCTGCTGTTTATTTATTTTTGCTCCGCTCTGCTTCGCGCTGAACCGCACTTTTTTATACTCAAACATCTCCGTGTCTTATCGAGAGGCGTAATAGTCGCGCGACACAACGAATCGATAATGAAATTCGTTGCCAACTCTTTTAATGATCGAATTTTATCGATTTTATCGATTCGTTGTTGCAGCCCTAGTACTATATAGGTAGGTAACTATGACAAATTATAAAGAATTACTAATTATTATTAAAGAATTACTAATTATTAAAGGATTACTAATTAATTACTAATCACAACATAACTGTCTGAGATGTGGGCAATTGTCTTTTTTTTACTCTCAACGTGGTCATGAAATGCATAATTAATTACTCAAGTGTTACCTAGTCACTATGCAGGAACTACTAGTGATCAGGACCATTATTTTAAAGTGAAAAACATCTTTTTCACTTTAAAATAATGGTCCAGATCACTAGTAGTTCTTAAAGATTGTCCTTTTTTACTCTCAACGTGGTCATAAAATGCATCACTGATTACTCAAGTACCTAGACATTCTTCAAGAACTACCAGTGATCTGGACCATTATTTTAAAGTGAAAAAGATGTTTTTCACTTTAAAATAATGGTCCTGATCACTAGTAGTTCCTGCATAGTGACTAGGTAACACTTGAGTAATTAATTATGCATTTTATGACTATATTCAGAGTAAAAATGATGACTGATTACGTCTCAGACACACGATAATGTTCTTTACAATTTGTCCGTTAGTTATTAATGATGGTAATCTCATTAGGTAATTATTGATTAGCTAATAAGGAACTATCTTAGTCCTAAATTTGATATTACTTACTGATTAGTTAAGTTTGTTTCTATATTAGTTAACAGTAGTAGCTGAAATGCTAATGTAGTACTACTCATTAGTCCTGCATTACTTCCTGCATAGTTACTTATTAATGATGGACCATTATTCTACCGAAAGTGTTACTGAAAGTTCTTATATAGTGTAAATGGCTTACACAAGAATTTGTAGCTCTAACATGATATAATGAATATGAGAAGAATGAAGCTGATGCTGTGAAAGTGCAGGATTGAGGAGAGTTACTAAAGATCAACAAGAGCCACACAAATCTGACAGTAGTGCAGGTTATTGGCTGAAGTGTGGAGGTGATGAGCTTTGATTTCTGTTTTCTGTAGAGTTTCCAGTCTCTCTCAGCTCCTCCTGCATCTACAGACCTAAATGACAATCCCTTCAGTTCTTCTCTCTCCTCTTTTGATGGCGTGAGAGAATCTGTCCGTCAGCTGAGAGACAAACTAGAGGATTTCTGCAAAGAGGAGCTCAAGAAGATCTCTGACAGAGGTAAAGTTTTCAGATTTATAAAAACACGTGTGCCTGAATCTGCCCAGTCAGTGGAAGATAAGTGCGTACGCACGTCTCCACCCTGCCTCCTCCCCGAAATAACCATACATGGAGCTTACAACACAGTTTTACCATGCATATCTTCATCCATATGCATATTCCCATCCATGTGATACATTGGTGTTTAATGTTAAGACACTAGTAGGGAAATATGAGATACAGAGATACGTATTGTATAAAATACGTTTCAGAGAAGAATTGCATTCCAGTTGGCAAAATATTTATAATAAATATTTATATTTATTTATGATTGTTTTAAACAAACCAGATTTATGTAGTTTTGCCTAAAACAATGGTTCCCAACCACTGTATATTTTGTATTTCTCCTTTGTCTGACACACCCATTTCAGGTCTTGGGGCCTCGACTAATGAGTTGATGATCTGAATCAGGTGTGTTTGATCAAGGAGACATGGAAAACATGCAGGCTGCATCCGAAAACCTAGGGAGTTGTCTTGCTGCCTCACTGCCTTATAAGAGAATGACTTGTATGGCAGCATTTGTGCATGAAGGCACCTCACGAAAATGATTTCGGACAGACTTCTGAGGCAGCGTAAGAGTTTAATGATCTACCGCAAAATAACGCGAGCTTTGGTGGGAACTAAACAAATATTTTAATTACTACAGTAGTAATTTCTCGCAAGAAATGACAACAAAATTGAAATATGTTGGTCAAAATCGTACATTTATACACAAACTGAGCAGCAAACGTAACTTTCGGACGCCATCTTTATTTTTCTAGCTCAACTGTCACAAGGCAAGGCAAGGCAATTTTATTTGTATAGCACATTTCATACACAATGGTAATTCAAAGTGCTTTACATAAAAAAGAATAATAAAAATAGAACATAAGGAATAGAAATAACATTAAAAACAGAGAATTTTCCTATCTGGATGGAAGAGCTAGGAAGTCTCAGGGAGGTTGTTGTTGTTGTTGTTGTTGTTGTCCATCAGAGTGGATCTAAACGGATCTATCCATCAGAGCGGATCAGAATGGATCTTCCTCACACGACAGGACTGCTACCTGTTAAGGCACTTCAAACTGATAAACACAGTTTCAATCTCCCCTTTTGCCAAGACACCTCAAACTGCACCACACAGCCCTAATCCCCCTTCCGGAGATATCTTATCTATGCAACGCAGTTCAAATCTCCCCTTTGGAAATTTCCCCCTTTGGAAAGTGTCCTGACTGTAATCCAGAGATATCTTAACCATGCACTACAGCTTAAATTTCCCCATGGTTGTCCCCTTATCCAAATTTACCAAATTTTAACCTAATCACTTTCTTCCTAATTCTCCCAGCTCTTTCAACCAGACAGCAATATTTAAAATGCATTAAAAGTCAGAATAACAAGATGATACATAAAAGATAAAAATACATTAAAAATGAAATAAAAACAGGAATAGGAATTAAAGAATAAAAGATAATACGTATAAAATAAAGTGCAAACAGTTCGGACTAGCACAGTGCTCAATCAGCAAATGCATAGATAAAAAGATGTGTTTTGAGTCTGGATTTGAATGTGGCTACTGTTGGAGCACACCTGATCTCTTCTGGAAGCTGGTTCCTGCTGCGGCTGGCGTAACAGCTAAAAGCAGACTCTCCTTGCTTTGAGTGAACCCTTGGTATTTCTAAATGACTTGATCCTGATGATCTGAGTGATCTGTTAGGGTTTATATTCTATGAGCATATCTGCAATGTATTGAGGTCCTAGACCATTGAGTGATTTATAAACAAGTAACAGTACTTTAAAATCAATTCTAAATGCAACTGGAAGCCAGTGCAAGGACCTGAGGACTGGTGTGATGTGTTCATGTTTTCGGGTTCGGCTCAGAATCCTGGCAGCAGCGTTCTGTACGAGCTGCAGCTGTCTTATGGTCTTTTTGGGAAGACCAGTGAGGAGCCCATTACAATAATCCACCCGGCTGGTGATGAAAGCATGAACAAGTTTCTCTAAGTCTTGACTGGAGACAAAGCATCTAATTCTTGCAATATTTTTGAGATGATAATATGCTGATTTAGTTATTGTCTTTACATGGCTACTGAAACTCAGGTCTGACTCCAAAATCACACCAAGATTCCTGACTTGATTTTTAGTTGTTTGAGTGAAGGTACATCTTTGTTTCCAAACGCAATGATTTCAGTTTTGTCTTTGTTTAACTGAAGGAAGTTTAGACACATCCAATTTTTAATTTCATCAATGCATTGGCACAGGGAGTCAATGGGGCTGTAGTCGTTAGGTGATAGGGCTAGGTAAATCTGGGTGTCATCTGCATAGCTGTGATATGCAATTTGGTTCTTTCTCATTATTTGGCTCAGTGGCAGCATATATAGGTTGAACAGGAGGGGTGCAAGAATTGAACCTTGAGGGACTCCGCATGTCATGGATGTCCACTCAGACTTATGGTCACCGATACTCACATAATAACCTCTCCCTTCCTTCTAAGTATGACCTGAACCATTTAAGGACCATCCCAAAAAAGCCCAACCCAGTTTTCCAGCCTGTCAAGAAGAATGTTGTGATCGACAGTGTCAAACGCAGCACTGAGGTCGAGTAGAACCAGCACTGATAATTTACCTGTATCTGTGTTAAGGCGAATATCATTTATTATCTTTATGAGTGCTGTCTCTGTGCTGTGATGCGGTCGGAAACCAGATTGAAAGTTGTCAAAGTATCCATTCAAGCTTAAGAACTTGTTCAGCTGATTGAAAACAACTTTTTCAATGATCTTGCCTATGAAAGGAAGATTTGAGATTGGTCTGTAGTTGCTCAATATGGTGTTATCCAGATTGCTCTTTTCAGGAGGGGCTTAACAAACTGCAGTTTTCAGGGATTTTGGAAAAGTCCTAGAGAGAAGAGGCATTTACCACTTCTAGGAGATCTGCTTCTAAACAGTTAAACACTCTTTTGAAAAAAGATGTGGGAAGTGTGTCAAGGGCACAGGTTGATGTTTTAAGGTGCTGTACTGTTTCTTCCAAAATTTTACCATCAATTGCTTCGAAAACAGACATAATAGCTGCTTTCTGATGTTGTGATCCTGTCTGTTTTACCCCAGTGCAGCTTAAGGATGTGCTGATCGCCTTTCTGATATTATTAATTTTCTCAGAGAAGAAGGAAGCAAACTCACAGCATTTGCTGTCTGAGAGCATTTCACTGGGAATCTGACTTGGGGGGTTTGTTAGTCTCTCTACAGTAGCAAAAAGAGTGCGGGTATTGTTTTAAGTTTTTGTTTATAATATTTGAGAAGAAGGTCTGTCTAGCTTTGCCTAATTCCACATTGAAAGCATGAAGAATATCTTTATAGATGTTATAATGGATTTCAAGTTTTGTCTTTCGCCACATGCGCTCAGCTTTTCTGCATTGTCTTTTCATATTTTGCACTGCTGTTGAGTTTCTCCATGGTGCTTTTTGTCTGCCACTTTTCTTCCTGACTTTCACAGGAGCAATGTTATCAATAACATTCTGTACTTTTGAGTTAAAAGAATCAAGGAGAAAATCAAGAGTCTGCAGATATGCTTGGTGTTAGAGATATAGCCTTCATAAACAGTGCACTAGTATTCTCATTTATGCATCGCTTTTTGACCAAGACAGATCTAGCTTCAACAGTCGGAGAGATCAATAAATCAAAGAAAATACAGAAATGATCAGATAGCGCTACATCCTTAATGACAATGGATGAAATGTTTAGACCCTTACTAATAATTAAATCTAGAGTGTGTCCAGGATTGTGTGTAGGTCCATGTACGTGTTGAGTCAGATCAAAAGTATTCAAAACAGTTATGATTTCTTTTGCCATATTGGATTCTGCATTTTCTATGTGGATGTTAAAGTCCCCAGTAATAGCAAAACAGTTAAACTCAGAGGAAATTGCTGATAACAGTTCTGTAAAGTCCTCCACAAAGGCTGGAGAGTATTTTGGAGGCCTGTAGATAACTATAAGTAGAATGCGAGGAGCACCTTTGAACACAATACCCAAGTATTCGAAAGACAAGTAATCACCAAATGACGCTTGCATTGATAGACATCTTTAAATAGAGCAGCAACACCTCCACCTCTCCTAACAGCACTGCAGACACTCATAAAAGTAAAGTTAGGAGGGGCTGTTTCATTCAGGATTGTTGCACTGCAGCTGTCTTCAAGCCATGTTTCATTTAGAAGAATAAAATCTAGGTTGTTTGTGGTTATTAAGTCATTGACTAGAAGTGATTTATTTTTAAGTGAGTGGATGTTTAAAAGTGCTAACTTAACAGTCTTACTTTCTGTCTCTACAGTAATCTTAGTTTGACGTGTAATAGGTAGCAGATTAAATGGGTTTGCCAAACGGTTTGAGAAGGCCTTAGGCTTTCTATAACGTAATAAAACAGAAATAGAGAAAGCTACAGGAACACTGGGTTCCCACTTGTTATGTAAACATTTGATAAAGTCACTGGGAGAAACAGAAAAAGAAAAGTCAGGCTGATAAGATTTATCTTACAAATACCCATTAAGCAATCTAAGTGCAGACTAGAAAAATATTTGAATTTTCGTATCTATATATTTTTTAAAATTCTATTGCAATTATTTGTAAAAGTAATGATTTTAATGACTTTAAAATCATTCTTAATTCTTAAAATTCTTAAATGTCTCACTGCACATTGCTATTCTTGTTGTGGTGGAGCCATTGCTTACACATTACATCTACACTTTACTAGTGCACCCTCACTAATTTCAGAAGCACCCTCAGTGATTTGATTCTGGAACCGGACCTGGAGGTATGGGTTTAAAACAGACTGTCCTCCAAAAAAACGACCCTATAGGTTACCTTTATTACAACCTACAGTGGGGTAAAGTTTTTTCAGACCCCCCTTTTTCACTCTTTGTTATATTGCAGCCATTTGCTAAAATCATTTAAGTTCATTTTTTTTCCTCATTAATGTACACACAGCACCCCATATTGACAGAAAAACACAGAATTGTTGACATTTTTGCAGATTTATTAAAAAAGAAAAACTGAAATATCACATGGTCCTAAGTATTCAGACCCTTTGCTCAGTATTTAGTAGAAGCACCCTTTTGATCTAATACAGCCATGAGTCTTTTTGGGAAAGATGCAACAGTTTTTCACACCTGGATTTGGGGATCCTCTGCCATTCCTCCTTGCAGATCCTCTCCAGTTCTGTCAGGTTGGATGGTAAATGTTGGTGGACAGCCATTTTTAGGTCTCTCCAGAGATGCTCAATTGGATTTAAGTCAGGGCTCTGGCTGGGCCATTCAAGAACAGTCACGGAGTTGTTGTGAAGCCACTCCTTCGTTATTTTAGCTGTGTGCTTAGGGTCATTGTCTTGTTGGAAGATAAACCTTCGGCCCAGTCTGAGGTCTGAGCACTCTGGAGAAGGTTTTCGTCCAGGATATCCCTGTACTTGGCCGCATTCATCTTTCCCTCGATTGCAACCAGTCGTCCTGTCCCTGCAGCTGAAAAACACCCCCACAGCATGATGCTGCCACCACCATGCTTCACTGCTGGGACTGTATTGGACAGGTGATGAGCAGTGCCTGGTTTTCTCCACACATACCGCTTAGAATTAAGGCCAAAAAGTTCTATCTTGGTCTCATCAGACCAGAGAATCTTATTTCTCACCATCTTGGCAAACTCCATGCGGGCTTTCATGTGTCTTGCACTGAGGAGAGGCTTCCGTCGGGCCACTCTGCCATAAAGCCCCGACTGGTGGAGGAGGGCTGCAGTGATGGTTGACTTTCTACAACTTTCTCCCATCTCCGGACTGCATCTCTGGAGCTCAGCCACAGTGATCTTTGGGTTCTTTTACCCTCTCTCACCAAGGCTCTTCTCCCCCGATAGCTCAGTTTTGGCCGGACAGCCAGCTCTAGGAAGGGTTCTGGTCGTCCCAAACGTCTTCCATTTAAGGATTATGGAGGCCACTGTGCTCTTAGGAACCTTAAGTGCAGCAGAAATTTTTTTGTAACCTTGGCCAGATCTGTGCCTTGCCACAATTCTGTCTCTGAGCTCTTCAGGCAGTTCCTTTGACCTCATGATTCTCATTTGCTCTGACATGCACTGTGAGCTGTAAGGTCTTATATAGACAGGTGTGTGGCTTTCCTAATCAAGTCCAATCAGTATAATCAAACACAGATGGGACTCAAATGAAGGTGTAGAACCATCTCAAGGATGATCAGAAGAAATGGACAGCACCTGAGTTAAATATATGAGTGTCACAGCAAAGGGTCTGAATACTTAGGACCATGTGATATTTCAGTTTTTCTTTTTTAATAAATCTGCAAAAATGTCAACAATTCTGTGTTTTTCTGTCAATATGGGGTGCTGTGTGTACATTAATGAGGAAAAAAATGAACTTAAATGATTTTAGCAAATGGCTGCAATATAACAAAGAGTGAAAAATTTAAGGGGGTCTGAATACTTTCTGTACCCACTGTATATTTACGTTTTAAAGTCATGCGCCCTCTAGCTGGCGTAAAAATAATGAGAGTATTGTGTTACGTCTGTCTTCATGAAATGACGTATGACTGTTGTTACCAATCAAAATGCGTGTTCATTTAAATGCAATGTGTGGACTTTTTACACCATTTGTCCTATTTCCATTTAGCAAAACTCATTTTTTTATTAACGACTACACCCACCCCACCCCTAAACCTACACTTTATGAGCACATGCGTTCCCTGGGATCAAACCCACGACCGCATGATCACATGATTGCATATTGTTATATTGCAATGCTCTGCCAATTGAGCTACGTGAAACCCGAAATATGACGCAGATAAAAGGGAACAATGCATTAAAATGAAAGTGTCCTGTTGTCGATAGGGGAGCAACTTTAGTAAACGCTCCTATAGGTCATATTTCAGGGAAGTGACAAATGACCTATATAGGCATATTGGTTGGAGGACATGTTGGTTTAAAAATAGTAATTAAACAAAGTAAGTTTTTATAAAAATCATGAAATTGCTTTAACATTTCTAGTTCAGTACAGTTATTTACTCGTACATCTTTTCAAGCCTAACACTTTCAAACATCAGTACTCTACCACACACACACACCCAACCACCTACACACACACACCCACACACACAAGCGCTATCTGTTGACTTTTTTGCGCGGGATACACGGAACGCAGCACGACAATAATTGTTCTACTATTGATATTCCGGAATTGTTTTATTGCAGGGGTTTCTGGTGAGTTTGTGCAAGGGTGGAGGGAAGGTCAGTGTTCAGTGAACTTTGACAAGGCATCTCTGTTGCACCATTAGTCTTTGTGGTGTTGATCTCGTCACGCAGTTCTCGTGAGGTCTTTCTTCGGTCCTTAAGTCTGAGAATTTTGAGATGCTTCACTTGTCTGTCTAAAAGTTTCTTTTTTCTACCTCTCCCCTTTTGGTTAGGGTAGGGTTTGGTGTGAATTGGTGGCATCATGGTGGTCTAAAGTGTACTTTACAGTGCTTGGACTGCATCTCATGTAACTCCAGCCAGCATCAAAAAGCATCAAAGCATCAAAAATCTTTATTCGAACCCGTTGCTCACTCGTTAGCTCCTTCTTCACCTTAGCCAAGTTCAAAGAGCAACATGTGCTTCAGGACTACTTCTAGAGGCTTTGAATTTATACCAACAGCTGTGTCCTAAGACTCTTGCATCCCCATCAATTTAACCACGATCACACCTGACAATGATTACACAAGTAATTTGGCTTCTTCTGTGAAGGAACATGATTGTGTGACACTGACAGTGAAATAGACCTAGCTTGTTTTTTTTTAAGGAAAATGACCTAAATCTCCTTATGATGGCTCTATTCTATTGTTTATAGAGCATAATGATGACATTGAAGATACAACTGAAACATCTTAAATATGCCACAGGTGTATAAAATCAAGCACCTAGGCATGCAGATTGTATCATGCTTCTACAAACATTTGTGAAAGAATGGGTCGCTCTCAGGTGCTCAGTGAATTTAAGTGTGGTACCGTGATAGGTTGGCACCTGTGCAATAAGTCCATTTGTGAAATTTCCTCCCTACTAAATATTCCATCGTCAACTGTTAGTGGTATCATAACAAAGTGGAAGCAACTGGGAACAACAGCAATGTAAAATCACAGAGCGGGTCAGAGCATGCTGAGGCACACAGTACGCAGAAGTCACCAACTTTCTGCAGAGTCAATAGCTACAGACCTCCAAACTTCATGTGGCCTTCAGATTAGCTCAAGAACAGTGTGTAGAGAGCTTCATGGAATGGGTTTCCATGGCCAAGCAGCTGCATCCAAGCCTTACATCACCAAGTGCAATGCAATGCGTCAGATGCAGTGGTGTAAAGCACGCCACCACTGGACTCTAGAGCAGTGGAGACGTGTTCTCTGGGGTGACCAATCACGCTTCTTTGTCTGGCAATCCGATGGACGAGTCTGGGTTTGGCGGTTGCCAGGAGAACGGTACTTGCCTGACTGCATTGTGCCAAGTCTAAAGTTTGGTGGAGGGGGAATATGGTGTGGGGTGGTTTTTCAGGGGTTGGGCTTGACCCCTTAGTTCCAGTGAAAGGAACTCTTAATGCTTAAGCATACCAAGACATTTTGGACAATTTCATGCTCCCAACTTTGTGGGAACAGTTTGGGGATGGCCCCTTCCTGCTCCAACATGACTGTGCACCAGTGCACAAAGCAAGGTCCATAAAGACATGGATGAGCGAGTTTGGTGTGGAGGAACTTGACTGGCCTGCACAGAGTCCTGACCTCAACCCGACAGAACACCTTTGGGATGAATTAGAGTGGAGACTGTGAGCCAGGCCTTCTCGCCAACATCACTGCCTGACCTCACAAATGCGCTTCTAGAAGAATGATCAAAAAGTCCTATGAACACACTTCTAAACCTTGTGGAAAGCCTTCCCAGAAGAGTTGAGGCTGTTATAGCTGCAAAGGGTGGGCCAACTCCATATTAAAACCTACGGATTAAGAATGGGATGTCATTAAAGTTCATGTGCACATAAAGGCAGGCGTCCCAAAACTTTTGGCAATATAGTGTATATGCACACACACACATAAAAAAAAGACAGCATCATAGCATATTACCTTATCTTAGGGTGTACAGGGTTCTACATATAGGTGTAAATGGATCTGAGACTATTATTGTGACAGTTGTGCCATATTGTTAACCCTTTCACCAACCCTTTTCAAGGCAGCCATTACTTAGAATGTATCACTTTGTTTTTATGGTGACGCGTCATTGCTTGTTACGCAGCAGTATAGAGAATCGGATCTATTGGATTTACAACATGCGAATTCATCCATTTCTCCTGAAGTACATGAAAGTAAGTGAGCCGGTGAACTGGGAGAAGAATAGAAGTTAAAGTTACAAACAATTTGTATCTGATATGAATAAAATGTGTCATCTAATTGTTATGGAAAGGATTGTTATTGCCGCTTCCATAGACATCAGTGTGTATTTTACAAACTCTAAATGTATTGTTTTGTTTGTACTTATGTATATTTAAATGTCTGAAACCTAAAATAAACATTATTGCAGTTGAAAACGCTGCATATTTGTGATATATGAAAAGTGCTGCGGGCGTCCGTCTCTGGTTTAGCGCCAGCCAAAGCGCGCATGCACATTTGAATTTGGCAGTTGATCACGTGATGCGCTGAACTTTCTAATCACACTGGTGTGATCGTACACGTCAAAGGGTTAACAAAGAACATTGTTACAAGAGAAACGACATTTCATTTAAACGCTCTTTGCTCTTTTTCAGACCAAAGACTTTAAATTCTCATTCAACACACACACATGTACATGTGCGCGCAGTTGAGCGTCTAAACTGCATCAGATAGTGACTGTATCATGCAGTGTTAAGAAAGGAGACGTTTGATCATGATACGGAGTTAGTAATGCATGAATATTAGCTCTAATGTGTAAATAGGCAAAGCAAGTTTGAGTGGGAAAAGGTGTTGTGATCCTTTAAACAATTTAAGTAATTTGATGCTCTCATTATATAATACATAAATGTAACGTGTTATCTAACCATATTATATTATTATTAGAAACATCTCACAGAGAATGTGTTAAGCTCAATAAGCTCTGTAGTTTTGTTTTCCCCAGACCCCTCTACAAAGAATAAGGCATACTTTAAGATTAAAAGGGGTTAGGCCTTTGTGATATCAGCAGGTGACAATCTAGGATACCCCCACACTTTATGGCATAGCAGAAATGCCCTCAGCCAGGTTACAGTTTAAAAAATGTCAGAACAACATTTACAACAAAAATCTTGACAGGATCTTTCGCACAACATTTATCATCAGCTCGTACAATGACTGCAAATCATGTTGATAAGTAACACTTTATTTCATAATTGGGTTATACATCATGCTTCGATTATCATGATTTTTCACTGTTTTTAACATCACCAGATGCAAATGAATCGGATCTGTATTTTGACATAGGGTTAGAACTCACCTTGGACAAGTTTTGTAAGTATTCTCTCTTTCTCTATTAAAATGATTTTATGGTTGACAACGACTCTATACTGAATAATGTGTGTGCTCTTCAGTTGATGAGGCACTGCTGTTTGGAGAGAGTGTCCAGGATATTGTTCATGGTGAGTAGGCTATGTCTAAGTACAATTAGGTTTTTGTTATTATGTTGAAAGATTTTCTACAGTTCATAACCATATGCTTACAATACATCAGTAGATGGAGATGTTGCATCAGGAGAATCTCAGGAAAATCAGCCAGGTGAACCTCCTGTCGTGGAATCAGAGCACTCGCCAAACAGCGTCACTGAGAGTTCCAGCTCTTGTGTATCTCCCCCAGAAGACCCCGTTCACGAGACGCCCTGTGATCCTATCGTATCACATTCGCAAGCCGGCGGAGATGTTAACGAATGTACCCTGTCCACGCCCAGACGTGGGTATAAGCGACTTAGGGAGATATACGGTGCATGTGAGCTACCCAGCACTTCACGTTTAAGGACGTCAGAAGATAACGGTAAGATACTAAATATCGCCTGGCTTATTATAATTTTTACCTGACACGGACTTATTTAAAAAATAATAAAAATATTAAATATTATATTCCCCCCAGAACAAGATTACGAGGCTGATTTTGACGAGTCACGCTCGGATGAGAGCGACCCAGGTCCTCCAATGGAGGTGCAACCTCTCTTCAACGAACGAGATATCTCACGACTTAGTTACGGGATAAGTAAGGCCAACCGTAACTTTGAAAGAATATTAGACCTAGTGGCAGTGGTGTAAAGTATTTGAGTAAATGTAATAAGTTACTGTACTTAAGTATCTTTTTGGCTACTTTGTAGTTTTACTGAGTATCAAAGATATTAGCAACTTTTATTCTCTACTTGACTACATTTTTTGAACAAGTAAATGTACTTTTTTTGTGATAAATAATGCAATTACACATTACATTTTTCATGGCATCCAACGTTTATTTCTGTTATAAAGAAGCGATATCAGTGTAGCGGTTGTTTCTCTGGGTTGTGTTGATTTTTGATGTTAATAAAAGGATTTTCCACACAAAAATGGTTTTTATGGGTGATTTAATTTCAGTGCCTGTGTGGTGAAACACACAAACAGACAGGCACTGTTATCTGCAACTTTCTCTTAGTTGTGCCTGTTAACCACAAAATACATGTTAAGTACACCAGGTAGTTAACCACAGAACACACAATAAATGCAATGTACAATATATTAGACTAAAATATATTCCTTTTTTTAATGTACAAAATATATTAATAGACTAAAATATATATTTAGGGTACAAAATATTTAATTATACATACACATCTTTTTATTTATGCATATCGATCTATTATTTATCAATTTATATTTATCTATATTTAATCGAAACATGACATGAACACATATAACACTATTTAACATCAGATGAATGGAGCTCATGAATCGTACCTCTCCTCTCTAGTGTCATTGCAGGAAAGAGGATGAACTTCCGATTGCGCTGCGATTTGAACCTCTCACCTACGTATGACGTCAGCCGACGTACATACTGATATTTAATAGTAGCATGCAAATTTTTCAAAATAAAATGCTCCAAAACAAATAATAACAAAAACAAATAATCTATATATAAAAGAAATAAAAATGATTTATAATCTTGTGTAACAACATATCCCTGCTACATAAGGGCATTGAAGGTACTATATCTTGTGTGTTACTCACCAAAACTTGTCAACAAGTTACTTTACATGAATGCGAGTGCATTAGCAGGTAGTTGCTGAATCACAGGTGTTTGATTTAAGAGATGAGATCATGACTGCAGCTGGCCAAAACCAGCACTTCCAGTGCAAGTAGACTTACTTTTTTATCTTATATATCCACTATACTGACAAGACCTTTTTGAAAGATATTGGTTCACTTATGGCCTTTTGTAGGCTTGAGAGTTTGTAGACATTTAAGAGGCTGTTGTGTCGACCTTGATTTATTGCAATATTGTGTTGAGTTTTATTTTGATTTTAGAAAATAAACATGATTTCTGTTCTTTTTACTCATGCTGAATATAGGCTCAAAGATGCACTAGTCCTCGACAACTAAGAGACATGCCAGTGACAATAATAAACTTGATTTATAAGATGAGAAATCATGTTTATTTTCTAAAATCAAAATAAAACTAAATTGTTTTTGTTTTGTACTTATATGTTTCTTATCTTTGTACTTTGTATGTCTTGTATTGTCTTGCTCTAATAAAACTGAACACCTCAATATTGCAATAAATCAAGGTCGACACAACAGCCTCTTAAACGTCTACAGATTCTCAAGTCTCAGTTAAGCTCAAGTGCACAAAAAGGCATTAAGTGAACGAATATCCTTCATAAAGGTTTCGTCAGTATAGTGGATAAATAAGATAAAAAAGTAAGCCTTCTTGCACTGGATGTGCTGGTTTCTGCCTCATCACCAGTGCAGTCATGATCTCATCTCTTATAACAAACACCTGTGATTCAGCAACTACCTGCTAATGATCTCGCATTCACCTAAAGTAACTTTCTTGAAGTTTGGGTGACTAAAAGGCAAAACGCACAAGATATAGTACTGTACCTTCAATGCCCTGTAGATGGCGATATCGCTTCTTTATAGCAGAAATAAACAGCTTGTTCAAAAATGTAGTCAAGTAGAGAATAAAAGCTGCTAATATCTTTGATACTCAATAAGTACAGTAATTACATTTACTCAAATACTTTACACCACTGCTAATAAGCAGTAATTAGGAGTTTATTGAGGCAAAAGTCGTAGTTAATAGTGAGAATTGGACCCTAATCTAAAGTGTGACCTTTTTTTATGGCATCAGTTGAATGCAGTGTGAATTTGCCAGATGAAAACACTTTCACCCCAGTGACAGAACAACCAGCTGTCTCTGCCACTGAACCCCTGTCAGTAGGAAGGATAACACTGTCCTCAGGAGACTTAGAAACTTTGAATCCTGGTCGATGCCTCAATGACAATGTAAAGTTTTACATTTATTTACTTCAGTATGTAAATGTGTTTCAGTTTTTAATATATTTAACAGTAAAGAATACCTTGTCTTCTTTGGTTTATTGTACTAATGGAGCAAGCAATGCACAGATTGTTTTTCAATAACCGTTGTCTTTTCGTCATCTTGTTCAGGTTGTTCATGCTTATCTTCACCTCCTGGCCTTGAAGTCGGAGACTAAAGTTCATGTCTTTGAATGCTTCCTTGAGCAATTCTGGAGGAAGGAAGACTATACACGCTGGAAATATAGCAAGGCAGATAATTAGTCTTAAGTATTTTTATATATATATATATATATATATATATATATATATTATAATATTGTTTTTTTTGTTTTTTCTACATCTTTCTGTTTTTTGACAGGTGCAGTTTCAGGATTTTCATTGGGCTTTTCTGCCAGTATGCAGGTTCAATCACTGGTTCTTAATTGCATTTAACATACCAGAGCGCAAAGTCTTTGTACTTGATTCACTCAAAAGCACATCAAAGCACGATGAATTCCTGACATATTGGTGGTATGTACTGTATGCTATACTCAACATTTTGTAATGTATGGAGGTTGTTTAGTGCACAGGTTTTCCCATGCACCTCATGGACCAGGTTTATTACCCCTCTTTCACATGTCTACAGTCTCTACAGGGTTAAGACTAATTTTTTTGCTTCATTTGTTGTCAGATGCTTAGACTTAAACGCCTGACCTGTCTCAGTACCATGGTTATCTTTAATTCATACACTGTTCAAAATTTTAGAGTTAAATTACAGTATATTCCAGGTTAATATTTGCATGACTTTCACAGTAATTGCACAGCAGGACTTCTCTTGTGTCTAACTGCACTCTTGGAATATCATACTGTATTTCTACAGTGCGTATGTACTATGAAAGCACCCCAGCATGCAGTGCGGCATGAATACATTACGCTGTTGAGTTTCTTGGTTCTTGTTGGTTTTATCTGTGCTGCTGAACTTATTTTTGGTTCACCTATACCAGTTTGTGTTGTTTATTTTGCAATGTTTAGAATTTATTATTATTTTTATTATTTTATTATTATTATTAGAATTTTTATTATTACCATTGTTGTGTTTTGTATGTCAAGTATTGACAAGTATTGAGTCTGTGGATCATTAGAAGAAAAAAAATCTTGTTTCAGGCTCTTATGTACATCTCAGAAATATACTTTATGTACTTAACAGAAAAAAAAACATAGATGTAAACTAGTTGTGTACTTAAAGTTTGGTATTGTTACACTTAAAGTATACTTAAAAGTATACTTTTATACACAAAAAGTGAGTAATTTAGTCCCAAGTAGTATTGAAATAGTACACTTACAAGTATACTACTAGTACATGTATATTATACTTACTACAAAAAGTATACTTAAAATATATTTGAACTTTACTTAACTGTTCTTAATAAAATGAACTTGATGTATATTTATTTTTTGTAAGGGTGGACATATGAATAATTTATTTAACCGTTGAATAATTCAGTCTTACTCAGTCATGTTGTGTGAATCTTTATTGCTGGTCTTTTACTGTAGTGCCTTTAGTTTTTGGTTACTTTATTTCACCTGGTGTAAGATGGCTCTTCTCTTTCCAACAGTAATTTCATGAATACACGAGCCTCTTTGGGAATTGAAACTCTAGATGGTTGGACTCTGACTTCCATCGATTTGCAGTCCAAACAGATTCGTCAAGCTGTGGCGTTTTTCTTTTGATGGTTAGTTGCCATGACAGCCTGCCAATTTATAAAATTAAAATGATGAAAGATTGCAGTTTGTTTCAACTCTTGGTTCCATTTGTTCTATTTTGTCTTTTTCTTTAAAATGTTGTCTGTGTTTAGAATTAATCTTAAGAATTTAATCCAAGGTGTAACCTTTTCTGTGCCATCCTATCCCAGATTAATATGTAGAGATGACTACAAACAAGCCATTCTAAGTAGTGTTGTTGTTGTTGTTGTTGTTGTTTTCCCAGAATGCCGAGTCCCTGCTGCAGAACGGAAAGCCCAGTGTCTCCCAGCAGAAAGACATTGGCACACTCAGACAATACATTAAAGACAAACTTTTGCAGGAAGGCAAGCAACATTATCCAAGGTATGTACATTTAGGTGCCCCCTATCCCAGCTAGATATGCAGAGACTACTATAAGTTTTTTTTTATTCCCAGAACGTAAAGTCCTTGCTGCAGAAGATGATGCCCAGCTTTACCCTGGCTGTGCTCAAAAAATAAAATACAAACTTTTCTTGGATGGCAAAACCATAATAAATTGATGTATATTTTAAAATTTGTCTTGTGTTTATTTCTATCAAAATGTATTAAATGATGTAATGTTTTATATATATTTAATGCAAATAACATAACACAACATAACATTTGTATATTTATAGTATGTCCTCTCATGCACTGCACCATTGACACTGCTGTACATTACACTAAGTAATCCCACATCTCTGTATTTCACTGACTAGCATCTTTTATTTTTTCTTTGGTAGGTGATATGCAATATCTCATATTACCCTTCTCACAAATAGCATTTTACAAAATTTACATAATTTATGTAAATAAACCCCCTAATATATGAAATAGCATCTTGCTGAATCTTTTAAAACTTGATATAAGCACCTAGTGTAAATCGCACCCACTTTCTATTAACACTTAGTGTAAATAGCAACAAAAAAAGTATGGTCTTTGCACTAAGTGTAAATAACATCTATCAATAATTAATAGCCACTGCCAATAATTAACAGGTAACTGAATGTATAGTAAATGCCTTTTAGGGTTACACTTTTTATTTTGATGGTCCACTTTAGACGTTCTACTAACTATAAGTTACTTTGCCACAGCATGTCCACTAACTCTATTTAGAGTATTACAGTTTTTTTCAATTGCTAACAAGCGTTTAGCAATACTTAAAGTACTTTTTCTAAATTCTTAACACAGCAACACACATGCACCACACAATTAGCCAAATAGTTAAGTTTCTGCCCAAAACCATATTTTGTTATATAAACACAAACTCTACATTTCAAAATGCTAAAAACCTTTTTCAACACAAACTAACTCTATCAAAACACAGCAAACCTGATTCAAAATCAAGTCATTCTGTCAAACACTAACACTAGTTTTCTATCCAACATGAACATATAGTCAATCAAAGCGCAATGACTGTCAAAATACTAACAGTTGATGGCATTATGAAAACTGCATTACTTGTCATGTTTCGGTCATGTAACTGGAGAAAATATGAAATCCATCGTTTTTATAATTCAGTTTCCTTTTACTGCAGTAATAGAGTAATGCATGTAAGCCATTCTACACTTTTGGTTGAGTGTTGAATGTGTGCATTCTTGGCAACAGAAGTGAGTCATTATTTTATAGAATGTGCAGTAGAAAAAGAGAAGAAGAAAGTAACAGAATTGCTCAGGGCAGCTGCTGGTCAGATGAGTCCCCTATGCAAAACTTCAGTGTCCCCCTCTGTTGAAATCTCTTTCTGGTATTGGGTGTGTGGTTTTGATGTTGCCCTCATAGAGGGTGGGATGGTGTCCCCTTGGTAGTTAGTGCCCTACACGGACCACATATTCTGCATATATGGAACAGTGGTAGTGGAATCGTTGTAGTAAAAGCTTTACACAAGCTTTTACTGAAATGAAACATGAAATTGCTGCCATTGATCAACAAAATCCAGCATACATGGTTTTTGGTTACTGTTGAAGCTTTTTTTTCCGCCACAGAATAAAAAAAAAGTATAAAACGTAATTTTGACTTTTTATCTCACAATTCTATTTATTTATTTATTATTTTGTAATTGTGAGTTTACATCTCACAATTCTGACTTTTTTTCCTCAGAACTGTGATATATAAACTATAGGAATTGAGTTTAAAAAGTCAGAATTGTGAGATAAAAAGACATAATTACCTTTTTTATTTTCTATTCATGGCAGAAATAAGCTTTCATAGGTTCCACGTGTAAGTGAAAAAAACAGAGATGCAGTCCAGCACACATTCTTCCTCCTCTCCTCTAGCTCTTCTTCTCCCTTGTCCTGATCCAACTTCTCCTTTCCTCCTTCATCTAATCTTCTCCCTTACCCAGATATTATTTTCTCTCTGCTCCTCTGTGTTGTTTTTCATCCACACTGAACAAATCTGATTCAAAGAGTCATATTTTACTGTGTATGTCCATGTAATGGAAAAAAGTTTAAACCCTGACTATGCTTCCAACTGAGACTGGAATCTATTTCTCAATATTGCAGTGATCTGCTAATTAAAAATGCTTATCAATTGTTTCAGTATTTGTCTTGTATATTTTTTCAATACTTTTGAGCTGCTGTTGTTGCAAAAGTATAGGTTTTATACTATATTTAATGATTGGAACATTGAGTCTTCATTTCTGACTTGCTGTGTTTACAGTTTTTTACAGACGCTAGGACACATTTCTCAATACTTAGGTCACTTTAGCAAAACTCTTCACACAGTGCGCACAACAGAAGTGTATGTGGGCTAAACTGAGGATCAATTATCATTGCTTTGGCACAAAATGCATTCAATGACTACATCTCTCAAATTTCATGAATCGTTTCTCACTCAGACACAACAACTGCCAAAACTCTGTGTACGTACAGGCCAATTTGCACATGCTTACATACTGTTTTCAAAACTGTTAAACTTATGTTCAAAACAATAACATCATACAAAACTGAATAAGACAGAAATTTGCTACATTCCTACAGTAATATTTTAATGAAATATATTTTAAATCTTAAAATTAAATGCTATAAAAACAATTGAATTGTATCTGTATCAGTGGATTGTGTGTATACAAATTCTTGTATTTTGGAATTATAAAAAATTATAAAAATAAATAAACGACATAAAATATTGACAAATTCTGCATCATGTCTGATTCATTCCAGTAACATATATTGCAGTGAATTATAAACAGAGATGTGTCCTTGTTTTACACAAGAAAACATTGTATAATGCTACATGTTGTTAGTGTTTTTAGGTCATTGTTTTGTGGGTGACAAAGTGTGTTTGTCGGCTGTCAACCTTTGCTAGTGTTTCGAAGAATGAGTTGATTTGAGACCTGAATAAAATGTTTGGTAGTTGTAGAGCATTTTGAATGTGAAATGAACTGCTTTGCCAAGATGAAAGTTGGTTAGGAGAACTGTGTGAAGAGTTTTGCAAAAGTGACCTAAGTATTGATAAATGTGTCCTAGCATCTGTAAAAAACTGTAAGCATTTGCAAATCAGATGAGAAAGATCCATGATTTTGGTATGAGGTAAGCTTATATGAAAAGAAAATTTAAGCATTTAAGAAATGTGTTAATTGATTGCATTTTGTGTGAAAACGACATGAATTGTGTTACAGTTTTTTACAGACGCTAGGACACATTTCTCAATACTTAGGTCACTTTTGCAAAACTCTTCACACAGTTCTCCTAACCAACTTTCATCTTGGCAAAGCAGTTCATTTCACATTCAAAATGCACTACAACTACCAAAACACTTTATTCAGGTCTCAAATCAACTTATTCTTTCAGAACACTAGCAAAGGTTGACAGCCGACAAACACACTTTGTCACCCACAAAACAATGACCTAAAAACTAACAACATGTAGCATTATACAATGTTTTCTTGTGTAAAACAAGGACACATCTCTGTTTATAATTCACTGCAATATATGTTACTGGAATAAATCAGACATGATGCAGAATTCACCAATATTTTATGTTGTTTATTTATTTTTATTTTTATTTTGAGTAATTCCAAAATACAAGAATTGTATACACACCATCCATGATACAGATATAATTCAATTGTTTTTATAGCATTTAATTTAAGATTTAAAATATATTTCATTAAAATATCACTGTAGGAATGTAGCAAAATTGCTCTTATTCAGTTTTGTATGATGTTATTGTTTTGAACATAAGTTTAACAGTTTTGAAAACAGTATGTAAGCATGAGCAAATTGGTTGTACGTACACAAAGAGTTTGGCAGTTGTTGTGTCTGAGTGAGAAAAGAATTAATGAAATTGAGAGATGTAGTCATTGAATGCATTTGTGCCAAAGCAATGATAATTGATCCTCAGTTTTTGCCCACATAGACTTCTGTTGTGCTGTGTGAAGAGTTTTGCAAAAGTGACCTAAGTATTGAGAAATGTGTCCTAGCGTCTGTAAAAAACTGTAATTTTCAGATTTAAAATATATTTCATTAAAATATTACTGTAGGAATGTAGCATATTTCTGTCTTATTCAGTTTTGTATTATGTTATTGTTTTGAACATAAGTTTAACAGTTTTGAAAATAGTATGTAAGCATGAGCAAATTGGCCTGTACGTACAAAGAGTTTTGGCAGTTGTTGTGTCTGAGTGAGAAAAGAATTCATGAAATTTGAGAGATGTAGTCATTGAATGCATTTTGTGCCAAAGCAATGATAAATTATCCTCAGTTTAGCCCACATAGACTTCTGTTGTGCTCACTGTGTGAAGAGTTTTGCAAAAGTGACCTAAGTATTGAGAAATGTGTCCTAGCGTCTGTAAAAAACTGTAATGGTATGGCCACAACAGACGGATGTTCTGCTAAATGTGTTTAGAGTTTTGAAAATGTGACTACAGAATGGACAAAAGTATGTTAGCAATTGAAAAAAACTGTAGTAGAGTTTTGGTAGACTGTTGGGTTATATGGGGTTCCATTTGTGCCAAAAATAAGTCAACTGCTTTGTGCTTTGTACTATACATTTGTCCTTGTCAACAGTCATTGCCTAGTAATTCAGACTGTGAACTGAGTTCAAAGTGTGATTCATCATATACTGACTGACAGAAGAGTGATACTGCAGACCGAACTTCTCAATGGATTGCTGATTTAGATGAAGTTGCAGGGATGGGTAATGGTGAAATGGAAGATGATGGGAATGACAGTAGTGAGTATGAGATTTGTGATCATGAGGTGGGGCAAGGTTGAAGGGAGGAGTGTCAAGACATTTCTGAAGAATGTCTAATCCTTTGGCATCATTGTGCGTTGCATCAAATAATGAGACATCACTTGTACCGGATGTTCAGAATGAAGACCCTATTTCCCAAACTGTCATGTCTGTTACTGATCATGATTGTGATCAGTAACAGACATGACACCCGTCGGGTGTCACGATGGAACGTTTTCAGGAAGGTCAGAAAATAGGTTAAATGTCAATTTTTTTTTTTTTGTCAAAATTGGGTTTTCATTCAATTATTATTCTATAACATCTTGTCAATCATCTCTGAAAATATCTTGGCAAAATTCTCATTTGGCACGAATACAACTGTTTTCATTTTCATGATGTATGCTAAACTATTATTTATTATGTAAGCTTTTTACTTCACTCACATTATCGATGTAAAACATTCTTCACAATTAACAGCACAGTGAGGTGGTGGTCATGGGTGGTAAACAGCACAGATTGTATTACAGTCTTTAATTAAATTCAATTAAATTGAGCAGTGTAACTTTTTTAAAATTATTTTATATTTAACAGGCTGCGGTATCAAGTAAGCAATGCAAGAATTTGTGTGCGAGCATGAGGCGCCGGTGCGACCACTGAATTTTCACTTAAATGTAGGCCTAATGCTTGACGGTTGGTGACATATCCTCAGAAAAACTAATGCCAGGACATTGCCAGTGACTTACCTAACCTATGATGACTTGACAGCTGAGCGTGTCAGCATGGGCATTTCACTCACTTTAGGGCCTGAGCGTGGGCATTTCACTCACATTGGATGAGTTATTATCACATTTGCATAGACTGTCCTATTTGAATTCGTGATTGGTTGACTGCCAAATCAAAATAATAAACAGAATGATAAAATAACATTATTAACCAGTTAATGGCCATTTTAAATAAACGTTTCTGTTTAGAACGATGAAATTTGATTTTGTTTCTGGTGTCGTTTTTTTCGTTATCTAGTGTAAAACAGTAGGACTGGATGTGTTGAGTAGATGTTGTTACGCTAGAATAGTGAAATAAATAAAATGTGACCATATATACAGGTGCTGATCATAATTAGAATATCGTGAAAAAGTTCATTTTTTATTGTAAATTATTTTAAAAATGAAACTTTCATTTTACTAGATTCCCTACATGTAAAGTAAAACATTTCAAAGTTTTTTTTTTTTTTTTTTTTTTTAATTTGTTGATTAGAGCGTACAGCTCATGAAAGTCCAAAATCCAGTATCTCAAATATTAGAATATTTACATTTGAGTTTCATTAAATGACCATCCCTACAGTATAAATTCCGGGTATCTTTGTTCTTTGAAACCACACTAATGGGGAAAGACTGCTGACTTGGCAATGGTCCAGGAGACAATCATTGACACCTCCACAAAGAGAGTAAGTCACAGATGGTCATTACTGAATGGGTGGCTGTTTACAGAGATGTATCAAAGCATATTAATGCAAAGTTGACTAGAAGGAAGAAATTGGGTAGGCAAAGATGCACAAGCAACAGGGATGACCACAAGTTGAGAATACTGTCAAGTAAAGCCGATTCAAACACTTGGGACAGCTTCACAATGAGTCAAATGAAGCCGGAGTCAGCGCATCAAGAGTCACCACATTCAGACATCTTCAGGAAAAGGACTACCAAGCCACTTCTGAAACAGAAACAACGTCAGAAGCATCTTACCGGGGCTAAGGAGAAAAAGAACTGGACAGTGAACAGTGGTCGAAAGTCCTCTTTTCAGATAAAAGTAAATTTTGCATTTCATGTTGAAATCATGGTCCCAGAGTCTGAAGGAAGACTGGAGAGGCACAGAATCCAAGCTGCTTGAAGTCTAGTGAAGTTTCTGAAGTTTGTATTTTGGGGGGCCGTGACATCTGCTGGTGTTGGTCCATTGTGTTTTATCAAGTGCAAAGTCAATGCAGCCATCTTCCAGGAGATTTTGGAGCACTTTATGCTTCCATCTGCTGACAAGCTTTATGGAGATACTGGTTTCCTTTTCCAGCAGGACTTTAGCACCTGCCCACAGTGCAAAAACCACTTCCAAGTGGTTTGCTGACCATGATATTACTGTGCTTTATTGACCAGCCAACATGCCTGACCCCTGAATCTATGGGATATTTTCAAGAGAAAGATGAGAAACAGTCGATCCAACAATATACAGATGATCTGAAGGCTCAATAGTGCCCAGCAGTGCCACAGGCTGATCACTTCCATGCCACACTTCACTGATGCTGTAATTTGTGCTAGGAGCAAGAATTTGCTGTAATATGTGCTGCCGACCAAGTATTGAGTGCACAAATGACATACTTTAAAGAACTTGAACCTTTCTGTTTTGAAAATTCATTTTTTGATTGATCTTAGGAAATATTCTAATATTTTGACATACTGGATTTTGGACTTTCATGAGCTGTACGCTCTAATCATCAAATTAAAAAAAAAAAAAAAACTTTTGAAATGTTTTACTTTACATGTAGGGAATCTAGAATATATGAAAGTTTCATTTTTAAAAATAATTTACAATAAAAAAAATTTACTTTTTGATGATATTCTAATTAAATGACCAGCACCTGTATTTGTATTTCCTTGTTATTGTTTTACCCTTTTTATAAATTGTTTATCTGTATAAAATGTTAAGGAAGCACCATTACGCAAGTTACGTCGGGTTAAGCGTGAGGGTAAAGCTGATGTAATTTCCGGGCGCCCTCTCTCTTTCGCAGTATGTCATGGCGATGAGAGGCACAGACCAGAGATTCTCCTTGTTAGAAGCATCTAATGGTGTCTGTTATATTTTGAAACAGAAACTGAGAGAAGCCAAGAGTAAATCACATGACAACTGCATCATCATGTGGGATCTCTTTTATTAAGAAGAGAACACAACGCAGACGGAAACCCACTGCACCAGATTTGGCTTTACAGATTTGCAGACACATGTTTTTCACATGTCGCTCAAACACAGAAACAGGAAACAGGAAACAGGAAACTCTTCAGTTCAGAAAAACTGAAACTGACGTGTAGTTGAGCTGTTGTTTGTTTGTGTCTCTGTGTTCATGCAGTAAAATGGCAGAAGCCAGATTTTCTCAGGAAGAGTTCATGTGTCCAGTGTGTCTGGATCTCCTGAAGGACCCAGTGACCACTTCCTGTGGACACAGTTACTGTAAGAGCTGTATTACAGACTACTGGGATCAGATGAGAGTCTACAGATGCCCTCAGTGCAGACAGACCTTCAGTCCAAGACCTGCTTTAGCTAAAAACACCATGCTGGCTGAAGTGGTGGAGAAACTGAAGAAGTCTAAAACTTCCTGCTGACTGTTATGCTGGAGCTCGAGATGTGCAGTGTGACGTCTGTACTGAAAGAAAACACAAAGCCGTCAAGTCCTGTCTGGTGTGTCTGGAGTCTTACTGTCAAACTCATTTTGGCCGTCATGAGGAATTTCACTCACGTAAGCCACATAAAGTGACTGAAGCCACTGGACGACTGCAGGAGATGATCTGCGAAACACATGAGAAACTCCTTGAGATTTTCTGTCGCACAGATAAGAAGTGTATATGTGTGCTGTGTATGGATGAACATAAAAACCATGACACTGTATCATCTGCAGCACAGATGACAGAGAATCAGGTATGAAACTAGACACTGATGAAATAATGTTGATGTAGCGGGAGATGATCGTAAAGAGAAACACTCTAAATATAACTGACTACTCCACCCTGTTAACCAGAAAAATATTAATATTAAGATTATGATTTAACCACCTACAAAGAACACACAGGAACGTGGTTTCAAAAGGAGGGCCTGAGACGTGGATAACAAAAATACAAATGCTTTATTTCAACAATCAATCAATAATCTTAAAGGGGTAGTTCAGTGTTTTTTTTCTAGGCTTGATTGTGTTTTTGGGGCACAGTTTAACATGTCTTTATGCTTCGTTTTATTAAAAAAGCTGTATTTTTCATATATTTTACCTTTATTCTACACCTCTGTTTCCATTGTAATATGAACTGCTCATTTGACTTCCTGCTTCTATGAAGCCGCTCCCTCCGAAATACGCAATGTGCTCAGATTGGTTAGCTGGCTCAGTGTATCCACCCTAGTGAAAAAAAAGTATACTAAGTATACTTGCAGCAAGACTAATTATTAGTATATTTCAAGTGTGTTAATGATTAGTTCATTTAAAGTGTGCTATTTTGAAACAACTAATTTTGTACTAAGTATATTTAAGTTGAAATTAAGTAGTATTAAAATACAACTTTAAGTATATTTAGTATACTATGTGTGCTAAATTGGAACAACTTCAAGTATACTTAGTACACTTTAAGTATATGTCTGTGTAGGGACTAATTACATGCTTGATTAGTGATATTAAAGTGTACTTAATTTGTATTATAAGTATACTTCATTTCTGTTATAAGTATACTTTTGTGTTTTAAGTATCTTTATTTCTGTTATGAGTATACTTTGTGTTATAAGTACACTTTATTTGTGATTTAAGTACATTACAAAATAATTACGAGTGTCTTCAGAAAACACAAGCAATATACACTGAATATATTATTTTTCAGGTAATAGTATATACTGTATGCTCAGTACCTTTGGCTTATTCCAAATATTAAACATTACACAATTTGCAGTCAATAACAATACACTTTGTTATTACTTATACTTTGTATAATATAGTCAACATTTGAAGCGGATCAAAACCTTTAATCAAAGTTGTCCTAACTTTTTGATCCACTTCAAATGTTGACTACTGTACTTTGAATTACATAATCCCACACAATACAGTTGTGCTACTATTTAAATACAGTTTAACACATTTTCCCAAAGTTGAATGCATTTGTTTTCAAGGCCATTAAAATAAATAAAATGTAACAAGATCACTAATGAAGAGACATATTTCATTAACAAATCCAATAGTTTTTATTTAAACTTAACATAAGATTCAGCAAAACTTACCATGTTTTTCATTAAAGAAAAAAAAATATTGGACCATGGTGACCCTCTATACACAAATACAAATTACACATTATATTCCATTTTCTGATGAGCTTCTCATTGTGTCTGATGGCACAATGATGACCGCAGAGACTCGTGAAGAACAGCATCTGTTGACAGAATATACCAAAGATATAAGACAGCATGTTCAACTCTTTATTCACGTTTACAATAGTCTGTCTAAATCCTACATTGAACCAATACTATTTTTGAACAGTAAATGAGGATTAGCAGCAGGGAACTGTATCAGAATGGCATGTCGATATTTTCGGTAACGTTACATAGTCAAGCATAAAACACTTTATGAATTAATATCGTACAGAATACGGGCCGATTTGACCAATCATATGAATGTTTTGGTGCTGCATACAAACATGTGCCATAAACCACCACACACAAACTCAAAAAGGAGATATCAAGCCGAAATCTCGCTCTCCGTTTGTTAAAGGAAATAAAATAAAGTTTGTTAACTGGTAGACTACAGCTTACCTCCAAATAGCAGCACTTTTCTCCGGTTCTTTCAGGATTGTGTAGGCCATTAGATTAGCCGGTTGTCGTCACCATCACGGTCAGTCTGCGATGTCACTTGATTGAACTGGTCAGAACCCCCAAGATTGAGCGATGTATTGCGCTTTCAGTGTTTTATTAAATAAATTATACATTGCGACATTATACTTCACCTGAGTGACTGAGCGAGGGGATTCAGACGACGACCGTGACGTCAGCAGCTCTGATTGGCTGAAGCAGTGAGCAACAAAATCTGACTGGTCACAGACCAAGTTGAACAGACATTTGAATTCCGATAAGTTTAAATACTCGGCATATTTTTTCGCATTACTTGTGCTGCTGGTGTGTTGTTTAATATAGATTTGTGTGTTCAATTGTAAAATGATTCTGCCAGTGTAAACTTAATAAACATTTACACATATTTGGAAATTGTATAGGCTACACTGCATTACTAAATGGGCTTGTAATGCATTCATACTGAAATAAATAGCACAAGTAATATAATGAATTCCAAGGATGAAGAAGTAAACTTAAAAAATATACTCAAATTTAACTTTAGATACACTACAACTTCAGGATATTAAATCATGTATTTTTTAAATATACTTTCAGTGCATTGTTACAATGATCATTTTCAGCACACAGTTAAAATATACCTCAAATATATTTTTATAAAGTGCAAATAAATACACTTTTAAAAAATAAACTGAACTTACACTTCAAGTATATTTTTCTAAAATATAATTTTTAGAAAATATACTAAAGTAAAATTATTTTAAAGTGTGTTAAAAGTTGTATTGTGAAAATATGATACTAATATACTTTTTATATATTTAATGATAGTACATTTTTTGTTAGTATATTTGCAGTGTACTATAGAAAAAGGGAATATATTTAAAATACAATAAAGTATACTTTTTTTTCACTAGGGCAGAGCCATTGTGATTCGCTGAAGCGTCCGGAAACCCCACGCCTCTTACCATTAGTTGTTACATGTGCTTCAGTGGAAATGTAAATAATGGTGAATATATTGCCGTGTAGATTCTGGAAGCTGTCTTCGGCGGCGCATCCAGTGTAGAAAATATCACAGATTATAATGAGTTCTATTATCTTTTGACGTGTCGCTCGCGTCCGGTGTACACAACTCTTCCGCTTCCATTATGCCGCGCGACATGGCCTCGCCCACTTTGTTGTGTGTTCTCGGGGGTGTGTTTTGCAGGGTTTATGATGTCACCAACCCGCGAAGAAGCTTGTTGTAGTCCAAACCAGTCATTTTTGTAGGCATTAAACTGCCTTAACTTTAAAAGACAATATCTCCGTTTGCATTGAACTTTCAGCGCTGTAACTTTGCAGATACTGTTTATGCTCAAGCAGCAACATTACACACTAACTAAAGTTAAAAAAAGTGAAATCGCATTGAACCACCCCTTTAAAAAAAAAAAAAAAAAAAAAATAGACTGTAGGACTGGGTCAGATGTAAAAACATGGGGGACCACTAGAAACTTGAAAAGGAAACCGAGGCTAGTTTAATGAGCACTAGGCTCCTACAGTTGCACGAAAAAGTGAACCACTTGCAGAATCTGTGAAATGTGAATAATTTTAACAAAATAAGAGAAGTCATACAAAGTGCATGTTATTTTTAATTACTGTCCTGAGTAAGATATTTTATATAAAAGATGTTTATATATAGTCCACAAGACAAAAATGGTGAGCCAATGGTGAAAAATGGTTTGTGAACCATTGGTTATCAATACTATGTGTGGTTACTTGGATGATCCACGACTGTTTTTTGTTTCGTGATGGTTGTTCTTGAGTCCCTTGTTTGTTCTGAGCAGTTAAACTGAGCTCTGTTCTTCAGAAAAATCCTCCAGGTCTTGCAGATTCCCTTTCCAGCAGTGACTGTATGATTTTGAGATCCATCTTGTCACACTGAGGACAACTGAGGGACTCAAACACGACTATTACAAAAGGTTCAAACATTCACTGATGCTCCAGAAGGAAACACGATGCATTAAGAGCTGGGGGGTGAAAAGATTTTGAATTTGAAGATCAAGGTACTTCATTTGTACTTAATTTGTCTTCCGGGAAACAAGTGTTGCTTCCGAAGGGCAGTACTAAATGAAAAAAAATTATTATATTTAAACAAAATAAGAAAATTTGGACATCTTCATCCTGTTCAAAAGTTTTCACCCCCGGCTCTTAATGCATTGTGTTTCCTTCTGGAGCATCAGTGAACGTTTGAACCTTTTTTAATAGTTGCGTTTGAGTCCCTCAGTTGTCCTCAGTGTGAAAAGATGGATGCGACACCAACACCACTCAGGCCAGTGTTGCCAAGTCTGCGCCAAGGCTACTTATACACATATCCACGGGTTGAAGCAACCCCAAATAACATGATATTTAGCCCCGGAATGCAAATTTTGCCAGGTGAACCCCTCCAAAAATGCAGATTCCCCCCTGACACACAATGGTGCCTTAAAAGTCCCCTTTGATATACCCATGAAAGTATCTAATTGAATACAGAGAGCCAACAGTTTTGCTTTGTTGACTGTTGGCTCTCTGTTCACTGTGGGTGTCGTGGAGGAGGTACACGATATCGCGTTCAGGCCAGTAATGGTGGTCGCACCGAAGTGTGCTTACATCATGGCGGCGACAGCAGAGCCCGTTGGCAAAATGGCGGCGATGATAACGCCCCATCAAGTTTCAGCTGATCGTCGTGAGCAAAGTCAAATCAATGCTGATCTTCGTGAATCCAGTCAAGTCACAGCTGATCTTCGTGAGTCACGTCACGTCTCCGCTGATCCTCCAGAATCACGTCACATCTTCGCTGATCCTCCAGAGTCACGTTACGTCTCCGCTGATCTTCCAGAGCCATGTCACATCTCAGCAGCTCTTCCAGAGGCTTGTCATGTCTCAGCAGAGCCTCGTCCTGTCTCAGCAGCTCTTTCAGAGCTTCGTCACGTCTCAGCAGAGCCTCGTCCTACCTCAGCCGAGATGGCTGCCATGACTGAACCCTCAGCCGAGATGGCTGCCACGACTGAACCCTCTGAGTCTGCGCTGTGGGCCATTATGGCCACAGCCATGTGGTGTGTGTGGGCTGTGCACACATCAACTCAAGCCCATGATTCCGCTCCAGCCCATGAGTTCACTCCTGAGTCTGCTTCTACCTATGAGTCCAATCCAGAGTCCACCTCAGTCCATGAGTCCACTCCAGAGTTTGCCGCGGTGCCTGAATCCAGCCTTGTAAGATATGAACTTTTTCTGAGCCCCCTGCTGGTACTGTCATGGCCCTAGTGGCGAATGCTAACCTATCTGTGCTTCATGTTTCAGTTTCTCCTATACAGCCATGTTGGTTCCCAGTGCTACCTGGTCGTCTGCTCCGCTGTGGGGGTCTTCAAGCCCGTCTGAGCTGCAATGGTGGTCATCTGCTCCACCGTGGCCGTCTGTCCAGTCTTCTTTGCCCTGGTTGTCTGTCCAGCTGCCTTCGCCCTGGTCATCTGCCCTGCTTCAGGTTCCAGGCTGTGTTCCTCTCCACAGACCTGGCCCTCCACCCCGCCCCCTGTTCCGCCTCTGCTCCACCTCCCTCCTGGACTGCTTAGGAGTGTCTGGAAGCCACTCCTTAGAGGGGGGCTTTGTCACATGTGCCTTGGATCCGTGTTCATTAACTTGGTCATATGGACTCCATTTCCCACAATTCCCACCTAGGAAACAGGTGTGAGTGCAAGATTGGTTCCTATCAGTGACCCTTTATAAGCTGCACACACTCTTTGCTTATTATTGTTTAGCCTTGTTTTCGACCTTGTCTCAGTGTTCCTTGTTCCTTGCCTGCCTTGCTGTGTTTTTGACCCTGGACTGTTTCTTTGTTTGATCGTTTGCTGCCTGCCTTGACTATAGCCTGTGTTTGGATTACTCTCTTGCCTTGCCTTCTTGTTTCTGTTTGCTGGTGTTTGACCTACTGCCTTTACGACTACACTCTTATGAATAAAGCCTGCACGTGGATCTGCAACTCCGTTGTCCCATCCCATCCGTGACAGATATGCATTGTAAAAAGCGCTAAACAAATGTGAATTGAAGTGAATAAATCTGACTCGGTCCATATGAAGTCAGTCGTTTATAGCTTTTCTTTGAGCTTTGGCTTCTGTTCTATGTAGACTAATCCATTTTTCATGGAAATGTTACGTGTCTTTATGTAAATTAACATGACTGATTCTCAATCAACATTTTATAATTGATGGCCTTTATTAATTGAAACACTCAATGTAGTGATCAGTAATCAGTTTTTTTTATATTAGATATTATTATATTAGTAATCATTTTTTTTTCTATAGAGTGACAGCTCTGTTATGAGAGCAGAAACACTGTCAGTGAGAAGCTTAACATATTTGTCAGTTTCGCTTTTATGATACTTATGCTTGCAGTGTGAAAAAGGCCTTATGCTTCATGCAAATTCATATACGATGGTGTTACTGATCTATCATTGTCATCCCTTCAGAAGATTGAACCTACAGCCATTGGATAAGTCTGCTGTTACTGGATTCAACTTTTCACATGATGATATAGTGACAGTAGTATAATGTGACATTTGCTGTTATTGGTTTGTGCTCCAGAAACAGCTGAAGGAGACACAGAGGTTGTTCCAGCAGAGGATCCAGCAGAGAGAGAAAGATCTTCAGCGGCTGAGAGAGGCTGTGAAGTCTCATAAGGTGAGTCTGGAGAAGAAGAGAAGTTTGAGAAGTCTCAGTCAGGACTCACTGAAGCCACTGTGTGATTGTGATGTGTGTCCAAACAGCGCTCTGCACAGACAGCAGTGGAGGACAGTGAGAGGATCTTCACTGAGCTCATCCGCTCCATTGAGAGAAGCCGCTCTGAGGCTACACAGCGGGTCAGAGATCAGGAAAAGACTGCAGTGAGTCGAGCTGAAGGACAACTGGAGCGACTGGAGAGCAGGAGATCAATGAACTGAGGAGGAGAGACGCTGACCTGGAGCAGCTTTCACACACACAGGAACACATCCATTTCCTGCAGGTAAGAGATCTAGAAGAACAGGATCATAGTGGACTTAAGCAAGAGACTCACAGAGAAACATTTCATGTTGTCAGGAATTCTGTGTTGTGTTATATAATTATAAGGTAGATTTTCATCTGATCATCTTGTTTTTAAAAAAGATAAATGCATTTCAGCTCTAGAAACAATTTTCTGAGCTCTGGGAAACATATTAAGCTCCCTAAATACACCATTGCCAAGAATAGTTCAAAAGTTTCCTTTTTAACCAGATTTTTCCATCTGGTTTCTTACATCAAGATGAATTCAATGAATTTGATGGTACCAATTCTGAGTAAAGTTCACCAAAGTTGCTTCAGGGGAAACCTGAAAAAATGGATTTCCATTTTTAAAACTGTTTGACTGTTTTCATGAGGATCACACCGATGAGTATCTCACTCTAGATCACATGCACTACCCAGATGACTCCCTGTGTGCCTTACAATCATGTGAAAAAGAAAGTACACTCTTTGAATTCTATGATTTTATGTATCTGTAACGTCCGTAGAGAGCAGGCTGAGGCATGGATCTAAGTGCAGGGGTTTTAATAAAAAAATAAGTAAACAAACAATGAGCAACATGGAGAACTAAGAATAAAAGAAAACAGAGAACAAGAGAAAACAGAGACCATCACATTTCAACAACTGACCAACAAACATGGCACTAGCACAGGAAGTAACAAAAGAGTCCACACACAAGACAGGTTGGGATCATCACAGTATCAGGACATAATAAAAATCTTCCGGTCGTGAGCATGTACTAAAATGAGGTGAATACAACCTCAAATGAATAACAACACATGACATATTACATTGTGTCATTATTTATTTAACAAAAATAAAGCCAAAATGGAGAAGACATGTATGGAAAAACGTCTCGGTTATGACTGTAACCTTAGTTCCCTGAAAAGGGAAGACGTTGCGTCGAGAAATTGACGCTGTGGGAATGCAACGCGTGATGTCATCATGAAGCACATGTGAAATTAGTCCAATGGTTTGACGAGACGTCAGAGGCAGGTGACGTCATGACCAGGAAACTATAATGCATGTTCAAAACAGTGCAACGCTAGCTTCAAAGTGTCTGAAGTAGTCACTGACAGGCATGCTGGAAGTATTGCAGGGGATGCAACTAAGGTTACAGTCGTAACTGAGATGTTCCCTTTCAAGGGAATTCACATTGCCTCGAGAAATTGACGCTGTGGGAACGTTAATACCCACACAGCCATAATGACCAATGCCTGTCTAGTGTGACTCGTCAACACTAGAAAGAACCCGGGCCCCAGGGGTGGAGCTAAGGTCAAGGTCATAGAACCTCACGAATGTGTGCTGCGAGGACCAGCCTGCTGCATCACAAACATCTTGTAAAAATACTTCGGAGAGAAGAGCTTTAGAGGCCACCATACTCCTATACTCCTAGTCGAGTGGGCTCGAACTGCCAAAGGGGAAGGTAGTCCGGCCAACTCATAAGTCAGTAAGATAGCCTCAACTATCCACTTCTCTGCTTAGATGCTGGGGCCCCTTTGCTAGGGGACCCAAAACAAATGAACAATTGTTCTGACTTGCACCACAGGGCAGCTCTGTGGACATAAGCATCCAACGCCCGAACCGGGCAAAGCAGATTAAGGCGTTCCTGGTCTGAATCCCTGAAGGGAGGAGGACAGAAGGCTTGCAGTACAATAGACCTACCCACATTAGTGGGGACTTTAGGAATGTAACCAGGTCTGGGAAGAAGGAAGGCTTTTACTATACCAGGTGCAAATTCCAAGCACGACAGGGCAACCGAAAGAGCTTGCAAATCTCCTATTCTCTTTAGTGAAGAAATAGCAAGGAGGAAAAACATCTTCAGAGTCAAAAACCAGACTGGAACCTCCTCAATAGGCACAAAAGGAGCTAGGGAAAGGCCTTGGAGCACTACAGCCAAATCCCAAGCCGGAACCCTCATGCGTACCGCAGGCCTCAGCCTCAGGGTGCCACGGAGGAAGCGAGTTATAAGAGGAACTCTCCCAAGAGACATACCAGCCAAAGGTGTGTGGTAAGCCGCAATGGTAGAAGGAGATAACCCTGCAGTGAATCGTTCCTGCAGAAATTCCAGTACCACACCAACAGGACAAATACCTGGGTCTAACTGACGACCACTGCACCAAGAAGTGAAAAACTTCCACTTCAAAGCATATAACTTCCTCGTAGAGGGAGCTCTAGAGTGAAGGATGGTACCCACAACCTCGGTTGAGAGATCAGGGTCTATGAGCTGGGCCCCCTCAGAGGCCAAGCCCACAGGTTCCAAAGTTCTGGGCGAGGGTGAAATATTGTGCCCCCCACCTGGGACAGGAGATCCCTCCTGATCGGAATCTCCCATGGAGAGCCGCCTAGGAGAGATACTGGGTCCGAAAACCACACTCTGCCTGGCCACCACGGGGCTATCAAGGTGAGCTGGACCTGGTCCCTGCGAACTCTCTCTAAAACTCCCGGGAGCAGAGCGATCGGGAGAAATGCGTACCATAGCATCCAGTCCAAGAGGAGCTGGATGCGTAAGGGAGAACCAGAGTGGACAGTGAGACATCTCTCAGCCCCTGCCTCAACAGGATGTCTGCTCCAATATTCTGGACCCCGGGGATATATGCTGCTCTGAGTGACAGCAATTTCCCCTGGGACCACAGGAGGATTTGGTGCACCAGTTTGTAAAGTGGACGTGAACGTAAACCCCCCTGGTGATTTATGTAGGCAACCACCAATCTGTTTTCTGACTGGACAAGAACATGGTGGCCCCTGAGGTCTGGGAGGAAACTCTTGAGAGCCAGAAAAACATCCATCATCCAATCACAACCCGTTGTCCTTGTAGGTTCCATCCAGTGCCTCAGCTCCTCCCATTCCGTTAGCTCAACCCACCTTCCCGGCTCTGCCTCAAGCTTCCTAGTCTTCAGTTCGGCCTAGGTGTTCAGATTTCCCGGCTCCACCCGGGTCTCACCTTGGCATGTTGACCCATCAGCTCCACACTCTATCGGCTTCACTGTAGTTTGTCATCCCTCAGATGCCACCAAGCTCCCTCATCCCTCCAGCTCTGCCTTGGTCAGGCATTACCCTGGTTTCACCACAGACTTCCAGACCTCTGGCTGGGCCTCGGCCTTCCATCCCTTTGGCTCCACAGGTCTCCTGCTTCCTTCCAGTTCCTCCTTTGTCCTTGCTACTACCGGATCTGCTTTGGTCTTCCAACCTCCGGGTTCTACCTCTGTCCTGCAGGCCTGTAGCTCTGCCTTGGCCCTCCAGAGCAGTGGTGTTGGCTTGGGTCTTCGCTCTTCTGCACCTTTCCCAGCTCCAGCTCTTGGTCCCCTGGTTCTCCCTGGACCCAATACTGAGGCTTCACACTGTCACCTCCCTCCGTCGGTTCCACCGGGGGCTCTTACTCCAATGGCTCCTCCATGGTCAACTCCTTCACCACCAGTGCCACTGTGGACTCTTCATCCATCAGTCCCTCCATGGACTTTTTTGCCCGGGAGTCCTCCCACCACTTTGGTGTCTGTTTTGTTTACGCCGCTGTCGGGTGGCTAGGAGCTGAAAGAGCATGGACCAGAGATTTAGTCAATGGGTCGACAGACTGAGGTGGTGTCATGGGTTCAGAGGTTCAGAGGTGGAGCTGGGGGAATCCATAAAAACAAAAAATATTTTGGTTTCTCTCCCTGTATTTAGTTCATTTGTCATATGCTGCAATTTGATCCTTATCTCCTTTCCTTTTTTATGCACACTGTAACAGCTTGCCCTTTAATTCTATCATTTCACTTTACGTGATAAAATACAGCTAAGATGGTGTTTGATGCATTTGATGAGGATAATGGGTAACACTTTATAGTAATATTCAATTATAAGCCATTTGTAAGTTGTTAGGTAATGATGAACTAATCATTTACAAAACATGACTATACATTCATTCATGAACTAATAAGTTATATACTAACATTTTATAAATGTTCATAAATTTGCACTTTGAAACCTATTTCAACATGCACATTGCCCAATTTTTATATCCTAATTATTGTTAATGAAATTCATTTTTCCAGGAGCTCATTGCTTCTACCTTCAGTTAAACTGCTAACGGTGATTGTAAATTAATTGCCTAAATTATTACATTATTTGCTAACTGCATTCTTTAAATTGTGATGTTGACATACATTCTCTGTAAAGCTGCTTTGAAATTATATGTATCGTGAAAAGTGCTATACAAAGAAATGTGAATTGAATTGAATATTTCAAAGGTTGCTTTCTCAGGCCATGAAAAAGCCATTGTTGTGTAAATGAATCAATCAAACTTACTTAAGCTGGACAATGTCTTTCTACTTAGAGCTGCTGTACAGTTAAAAAAATCTTTGCTCCATTAATTTCCTATTATCACTGTAAAGTGCTTTGAAACAATCTTTATTGTAAAAATATATATAAATGAAGGTGACTTCACTTGACTTGACTTGACTTGATGATTATTAAAAATATTTCATGTAAGATATTTGATGGTATTTTACTGACTTCTAGATTTTTTTTCCACATGTGAATGGAACACTTTCATGTTTTCTTGACAAATTTTTATTTATTTATTTTTAGATGTGGTGGAAACCAACCCAACATTTACATATTTCGCTGTTGCTTTTGCTGTCATTTATTTTTTAAATGTATAATTTCAATATACACTAAATATATGGATTTATGATCACAGTCTTTCTAATAACTTTTAAAAATTATGTCTTATGCTAATATTGAGCTGCTTAGAACATGGGGAATTTTTCACCCATCCAATTGCACATACACAGCAGTGAGTATTTAACACACACACACACACCATGAACACACACCCGGACCATTGTGCAGTGCGAGGGGAGTGATTGGGGGTTAGGTGCCTTGTTCAAAGGCACATCAGTTGTAGGTAATGGAGTGGAAGAGAGGCAAGGCAAGGCAAGGCAATTTTATTTGTACAGCACATTTCATACACAATGGTAATTCAAAGTGCTTTACATAAAAAAGAATAATAAAAATAGAATATAAGGAATAGAAATAACAGTAAAAACAGAGAATTTTGCTATCTGGATGGAAGAGCTAGGAAGTCTCAGAGAGTTTGTTGTTGTTGTTGTTGTTGTTGTGTTGTCCATCAGAGCGGATCAGAATGGATCTTCCTCACACGACAGGACTGCTACCTATTAAGGCACTTCAAACTGATAAACACAGTTTCAATCTCCCCTTTTGCCAAGACACCTCAAACTGCACCACATAGCCCTAATCCCCCTTCCGGAGATATCTTTTCTATGCAACGCAGTTCAAATTTCCCCTTTGGAAATTTCCCCCTTTGGAAAGTGTCCTGACTGTAATCCAGAGATATCTTAACCATGCACCACAGCTTAAATTTCCCCATGGTTTGTCCCCTTATCCAAATTTACCAAATTTTAACCTAATCACTTTCTTCCTAATTCTCCCAGCTCTTTCAACCAGACAGCAATATTTAAAATGCATTAAAAGTCAGAATAACAAGATGATACATAAAAGATATAAAATACATTAAAAATGAAAATAAAAACAGGAAAAGGAATTAAAAGAATAAAAAGATAATACGTATAAAATAAAGTGCAAACAGTTCGGACATAGCACAGTGCTCAATCAGCAAATGCATAGATAAAAAGATGTGTTTGAGTCTGGATTTGAATGTGGCTACTGTTGGAGCACACCTGATCTTTTCTGGAAGCTGGTTCCAGCTGCGGCTGGCGTAACAGCTAAAAGCAGATTCTCCTTGCTTTGAGTGAACCCTTGGTATTTCTAAATGACTTGATTCTGATGATCTGAGTGATCTGTTAGGTTTATATTCTATGAGCATATCTGCAATGTATTGAGGTCCTAGACCATTGAGTGATTTATAAACAAGTAACAGTACTTTAAAATCAATTCTAAATGCAACTGGAAGCCAGTGCAAGGACCTGAGGACTGGTGTGATGTGTTCATGTTTTCGGGTTCTGCTCAGAATCCTGGCAGCAGCATTCTGTACGAGCTGCAGCTGTCTTATGGTCTTTTTGGGAAGACCAGTGAGGAGCCCATTACAATAATCCACCCGGCTAGTGATGAAAGTATGAACAAGTTTCTCTAAGTCTTGACTGGAGACAAAGCATCTAATTCTTGCAATATTTTTGAGATGATAATATGCTGATTTAGTTATTGTCTTTACATGGCTAATGAAACTCAGGTCTGACTCCAAAATCACACCAAGATTCCTGACTTGATTTTTAGTTGTTTGACCCCTAGAGTGAAGGTACATGTTCACTTTGAGAACTTTGTTTCCAAACGCAATGATTTCAGTTTTGTCTTTGTTTAACTGAAGGAAGTTTAGACACATCCAATTTTTAATTTCATCAATGCATTGGCACAGGGAGTCAATGGGGCTGTAGTCGTTAGGTGATAGGGCTAGGTAAATCTGGGTGTCATCTGCATAGCTGTGATATGCAATTTGGTTCTTTCTCATTATTTGGCTCAGTGGCAGCATATATAGGTTGAACAGGAGGGGTGCAAGAATTGAACCTTGAGGGACTCCGCATGTCATGGATGTCCACTCAGACTTATGGTCACCGATACTCACATAATAACCTCTCCCTTCTAAGTATGACCTGAACCATTTAAGGACCATCCCAGAAAGCCAACCCAGTTTTCCAGCCTGTCAAGAAGAATGTTGTGATCGACAGTGTCAAACGCAGCACTAAGGTCGAGTAGAACCAGCACTGATAATTTACCCGAATCCGTTTTTAGGCGAATATCATTTATTATTTTTATGAGTGCTGTCTCTGTGCTGTGATGCGGTCGGAAACCAGATTGAAAGTTGTCAAAGTATCCATTCAAGCTTAAGAACTTGTTCAGCTGATTGAAAACAACTTTTTCAATGATCTTGCCTATGAAAGGAAGATTTGAGATTGGCCTGTAGTTCCTCAATATGGTGTTATCCAGATTGCTTTTTCAGGAGGGGCTTGACAACTGCAGTTTTCAGGGATTTTGGAAAAGTCCCAGAGAGAAGTGAGGCATTTACCACTTCTAGGAGATCTGCTTCTAAACAGTTAAACACACTTTTGAAAAAAGATGTGGGAAGTGTGTCAAGGGCGCAGGTTGATGTTTTAAGGTGCTGTACTGTTTCTTCCAAAATTTTACCATCAATTGCTTCGAAAACAGACATAATAGCTGCTTTCTGATGTTGTGATCTGATCTGTTTTACCCCAGTGCAGCTCAAGGATGTGCTGATCGCCTTTCTGATATTATTAATTTTCTCAGAGAAGAAGGAAGCAAACTCACAGCATTTGCTGTCTGAGAGCATTTCACTGGGAATCTGACTTGGGGGGTTGTTAGTCTCTCTACAGTAGCAAAAAGAGTGCGGGTGTTGTTTAAGTTTTTGTTTATAATATTTGAGAAAGAGGTCTGTCTAGCTTTGCCTAATTCCACATTGAAAGCATGAAGAATATCTTTATAGATGTTATAATGGATTTCAAGTTTTGTCTTTCGCCACATGCGCTCAGCTTTTCTGCATTGTCTTTTCATATTTTGCACTGCTGTTGAGTTTCTCCACGGTGCTTTTTGTCTGCCACTCTTCTTCCTGACTTTCACAGGAGCAATGTTATTAATAACATTCTGTACTTTTGAGTTAAAAGATCAAGGAGAAAATCAACAGAGTCTGCAGATATGCTTGGTGTTAAAGATATAGCCTTCATAAACAGTGCACTAGTATTCTCATTTAAGCATCGCTTTTTGACCGAGATAGATCTAGCTTCAACAGTCGGAGAGATCAATAAATCAAAGAAAATACAGAAATGATCAGATAGCGCTACATCCTTAATGACAATGGATGAAATGTTTAGACCCTTACTAATAATTAAATCTAGAGTGTGTCCACGATTGTGTGTGGGTCCATGTACATGTTGAGTCAGATCAAAAGTATTCAAAACAGTTATGATTTCTTTTGCCATATTGGATTCTGCATTTTCTATGTGGATATTAAAGTCCCCAGTAATAGCAAAATAGTCAAACTCAGAGGAAATTGCTGATAACAGTTCTGTAAAGTCCTCCACAAAGGCTGGAGAGTATTTTGGAGGCCTGTAGATAACTATAAGTAGAATGCGAGGAGCACCTTTTAACACAATACCCAAGTATTCGAAAGACAAGTAATCACCAAATGACACTTGCTTGCATTGATAGACATCTTTAAATAGAGCAGCAACACCTCCACCTCTCCTAACAGCTCTGCAGACACTCATAAAAGTAAAGTTAGGAGGGGCTGTTTCGTTCAGGATTGTTGCACTGCAGCTGTCTTCAAGCCATGTTTCATTTAGAAGAATAAAATCTAGGTTGTTTGTGGTTATTAGGTCATTGACTAGAAGTGATTTATTTTTAAGTGAGCGGATGTTTAAAAGTGCTAACTTAACAGTCTTACTTTCTGTCTCTACAGTAATCTTAGTTTGACGTGCAGTAGGTAGCAGATTAAATGGGTTTGCCAAATGGTTTGAGAAGGCCTTAGGCTTTCTATAACGTAATAAAACAGAAATAGAGAAAGCTACAGGCACACTGGGTTCCCACTTGTTCTGTAAACATTTGATAAAGTCACTGTTATCATAGCGGGGACCCGACACACATCACTGAGAGCTGTTATTGGTTGTTTTTGGTTCACCTAGAACAGACGGAGGAGGTTGAGGGCCCTGGCGTTGTGGCAGGGGCCGAAGAGCTCGGAGGAGGAGGGCGAGCTGGGCCCACAGGCTTTGGTGGTTTCGGGGCTTGACGCTTTTTTGTTGATATCTGGGGGCTCGCAGCAAAAGAGTGGGAGAGTTTGGTTCCAGCATACACCAGTTCCTCCATTTTCTCTGAGAAGCACAGAAGAGGGGATGCTGGAGAGAGGGATAACGTGTCCGGTGAGAGGGGCTGTTGCTCTGGTGTTACCGGAGGCTGTAATATGTTGTCCTGGCTTCCCTGGCTGTTTTCCCAAAAGTCGTCCTTGGGTGCTGAATCTTGGAGCAGTTCTAACACGTCACTGTCTCTCGGTGAGCTCTGTGGGCAGGGCTCAGTCAGGATTGTGTCAGTGAGCAGTGGTTGTTGTGGCTGCGTGGTGTTATCATTGACCTTGTGGGATGTGTCAACCGCATGTCCATTCAAGTGCTGAAATGAAGTCCTGTGGTCAGTTGTACTCTGTCCAGGTGTGTTTGTGCCATTTAGGTTGAGTGGATTTGCACACACTGCTGAAGGATGATGGAGGCAGAAGTAGATATTGTCCTTTAGCACTCTTGAGCCCAGTTTGTTTGGGTGCAGGCCATCTTGAGTGAACAGTTGTCTCTGACTCCAGTTGTCGATGAAATTCAGTCCTTTTAAGTTGCAGGTTTTTTGCAGCCATGTGTTAAGACCAAGCAACCGTGTAAATCTATTTGTTCCTCTTGCTGGGAGTGGTCCACTGATGAACGACTGAACTTTTAGTCTTTTAAGCGCTGTTCATTCACCCCCCACCCACATTTCCTGCCTGAGACTCGAACCTGCAACCTTCGGGTTACAAGTCCGACTCCAACCATTAGGACACAACTTTATTATCCAAATTATTTCCTAGAAATTTCACATGTAGGGTAAGTGGCAAATGCTATAATTTGTAGCTCTAACATGATATAATGAATATGAGAAAAAATAATCTGATGCTGTGAAAGTGCTGGATTTAGGGTAGTTACAAAAGATCAACAAGAACTGCTCAAATCTGACAGTAGTGCAGGTTATTGGCTGAAGTGTGGAGATCATGAGCTTTGATTTCTGTTTTCTGTAGAGTTTCCAGTCTCTCTCAGCTCCTCCTGAATCTACAGACGTAAATGATGATCCCTTCAGTTATTTCTTCCTCTTTTGATGTCTTGAGAGAATCTGTCCTTCAGCTGAGAGAGAAACTGGATGATTTCTGCAAAGAGAAGCTAAAGAAGATCTCTGACAGAGGTAAAGTCCAGGGGCCTCATGTATAAAAACTTAGTGTACATTTCATCCTAAAGGTGTGTACCATTTGATCATCATTGATCATTAATCACACCAAAGTATTTTCTCAGAACATGAGTTCTGCTTTTTAGAACACAATTCAAAGCGGAATAATCATGCATCAAGCAAACCTTGCTGTAGTTAAAACATTAAAACACAGCAAGCCACTGGAAAAGTGTTTAAAAGCAGCATTTCCACTACAAATATTTCCATTTAAATTAATATAAAAAATGTTGTAACTTCTGGATAATGATTCCATGTAATTTCAGTGCTTAACTATCATTAATGAGAGTGACATATTTAATCTAAATGTGCATATGGAGAGTTTAAAATCATTGTGTTTACTTCATTACTTCGCTCACTCCAATAAAAGAGTGTGTATGCACAGTCCAGAGTATCCGTATGGTGCATACATATTTACACTATTTTTTTTAGAAATCCCGATACGTGCATGGAAAATTGCATATGCAAATTTCTATGCCCATTTTGTGTATACACAACGTTTATGCATCAGGTGATTCATCTGCTCTCAGAAATGATCCTCCATCATCTCATATCATGTAGAACATCATATTAGAAATGTCTTAGGAATGGATGCAGGGATCATTTTCCCTTGACATGATAATCACTCTTCTTGTCTGTTGATTTTCACAGTCACTTTCACCAACATTGTTCCCAGGACCAGGAATGACTTCCTACAATGTAAGTCACTAAGAAAACAAGCAGAAAAACTCACTGAAGGCCCGTACACACCGGGATGAATATCGCACGCGTTTATCGTCAGCGTTTTTCGAGACGTTTTTTGTGTTCACACCAAAGCGATTTTCACCGGCGATGCGCCGAGTGAAAGTGCAAATTCACTCCCTGACAGTATGTGGCGCTTGTGCTTAACGGTAGTGCAAATAAACATATGATATTAATAAAGTTAAAGAAGATAAAAAAAATGCATATATAAAATGGCATAGGCCTACATATATATATATATATATATATATATATATGAGTCAGAAACGGTAGTGCAAATAAGTCACAATGACAGTAGTGCAAATGAACGGTAGTGTAAATAAACATATTTATGAAACAGACATTCTCAACTATATTTCTTGAATGTAAAAGAAAAAAAAAGTAAAAATACAGAAATAATACACATCTGTGGTAGAGCACCCATAGTGTGCGTCTCAATCTGCTCTCTACTTCACTAGTCAGGGCACTGATCAGGGAGTCGGCCACATTCATTTACATGGTATACTGATACACGACCTAGGAAGCCTAGGGAGCTGTTTGAGATGCAGGGATAGTTTGTAGGGGTCTTCCTCGTCTACTTACTTTCTCTTCGTCGTCTTGTGTGCTCGGCAAGACCGTTTTGTGCTTGAGCGCCACCAAGTCGTGTTTTACTGTAACTTCAGCAGCTCCAGGCACGTGAACAAAAGCGCCAATCTCATTGGTCGGCCAGTTTTTAACGCGGCGCGTCAAACCAAAAAAACGAACCCGAGGCGTTTTTTTAAAAATGACGCTTTTACGCCTCGCGTTTTTCGCGTCGGTGTGCACACTCACAATGGCGCCCGTTGTTTAGTCACGAGGCGTTAAACGTCCCGGTGTGAACAGGCCTTGAGTGTGTTCATGTTCTTCCTGGAGAAGGAGAAAGAAAATATGACAGAGGAGTTTTTATAGTTGATCATGTAAATGATGATTTGCACAGGATATCTGGTAAACTGTACTGAGACACTGCTGATATATTGAACATGAAGAGTTTGGCTACATTAAAAGATGGTACAAATTCATAATTCCTGATTGTGATGTGTTTTATCTCCATCAGATTCCCATCGGCTTACTCTGGATCTGAACACAGTGAATAAACGCCTCCATCTCTCTGAGAGGAACACAGTGATTACTAACACTCTTAAAGAGCAGCCGTATCCTGATCATCCAGACAGATTTGATGTGTTTAATGCGCAGGTGTTGTGCAGAGAGAGTGTGTGTGGACGCTGGTACTGGGAGATTGAGTGGAGCAGGAGTGTGTTTGGTGCTGTGTCTATATCAGTGTCATATAAGAGCATCAGCAGGAAGGGACAGGGTAATGAGTGTGTGTTTGGATATAATGATCAGTCCTGGAGTTTGTTCTGCACTTCATCCATATACTCATTTATACACAATAACAAACAGACTGAACTCCCTGTAAAGCCCATCAGCAGTAGAATAGGAGTGTATGTGGATCACAGAGCAGGAACTCTGTCCTTCTACAGCATCTCTGGAGACACAATGATCCTCATCCACACAGTCCAGACCACATTCACTCAACCGCTCTATCCTGGGTTTAGGCTTTATTATGGATCAGTGAAACTGTGTTGATGAATCAGAATAGACTGTAGAGAGATTCTAACCATAATACTTTGAGTTGGCTTGAGTAGATGATCCAAGATAAGAAGCTTACGCAGAAAGACGATGAACAGTTATATTTAATAACACAAGACAATGAACATAAGGTCTATTGTCTAGTCTGCCCAGGCTGCTGAGCTGGTAATTAGGCCAAAAGAAATGGGAAAGCCTTTGGGGCAGACTAGTTCCCTTTCGAAGGAACTCGCACTGTGTTGTATGTCGACACTTTGGGGAATGGCTTCAGCGTAACTTTGTGTGATGCATGTGTGCAACTAGTCCATTCCTGACTGGTGCTGCATCACCTCGTGACGTTTGACGGTGTAACGCGGAAACTACAAAGGGAAGCCGGCAACACAGTAATGTCAGCTATTGCTCTCTGTGTCAAACTGTACTGTCCTATTTGGTGTTGTTTATTTCATCCCTGTGCCCTGGGTTCGTTTACTGATTTACTGATTTTCTTTATGAAATTAAACAAAACAGTAAACTCACAGAATGTCAACTTAGAAGAATAAATAAATATAGAATAATTTTTCAAATAATCATTTGTTTCCGTTTTACTTGAATTTTCACTAAATTGGTGAAAATTAATCTTGAAACCAATGTATAAATCACAGTATATAACTTTACAGGACTCACTTATATATCGTTTGTGTATGTTTCGCACTTTTACATTACTTCACATCTTTTCTGTCAATTATTAAATTTCACTGGGCCCAGACTCGCAAATGTATGAAACTCAAAATAGCTGGATATCAAGAATTGTTGAATATCAAGTGTTCCCAACTAAGCAAGCCAAAGGCGATAGCGGCAAGGAACCCAAACTCCAGCAGGTGACGTCAGGTGGCAAACAGGTGTTAAAATGGAGAAAAAAAACCTTGGGAGAAACCAAGTCCTCCTCTGGCCAACAGCGAACAGTGCATGATTATGATTCAGGCAGCGTTACAGGTCATAAGTCCGATTGGGATTGCAACAGTCAAAGTATTTAATCCAGTTCCATCTAGTTGAAGATCATATTCATCAGGCCAGTATGGGACGGTTTGTTGAGGATCTGTGCCACTGGCTATGTGTCGGTGAGGCCTTTGTGGTGGTTATGAAAGAGAAAAAATAAATTAAAAAAATAAAATAATTTTTAACATGTCTTTTAATCTCATATTTTATAATGTATATTATTTTATATCTTGTCTATGATGATTGATTTTGACTAGCTTATAGATCACTTGGTCGATTGATTATTTGATTGCTTTTCCCTTGTGAAAGTGTTCACCGGCGTGGGGAGGGGGAGCTTCGTGTCCTCTCTTTTATTAATATCTCCCCTCATCAGGTACAAACACAATAATGCAATAAGAGTATGTTGTTGACATGTTAGAGTTACACAGAATGTAAATGACATTGTTTAAAGTCTTTAATAACTTATGTTTAACAGAAGTGTAAAAGTTTGTTTCAAGTTTCCTGTGTATCATGTGCATTTCATGCTAATGATGGAGACCATGCGGTCCTATCCATGAATATAATGTTTGATAAACAATGCAACAGTTATTAGTTGACTGTGTTTTAAAGAAGATGTATTTTCATGAAATAATTTGATGTGTTTGTACTGAAAATGTATAAAAAAGGGATAATTTCTGCTGACATATGAACATTTTCAGGAGATCCGAACACAGATGCATCATGCCCGTTCATACAGCACCCGTCGTGATTTTTGAGCCAACTGCATTATTCATGTAACTTCCAAAAACTATGTTTTTGACACAAACTTTTCTATGAAGAGGTGGAATTTCCCCCTATAAATTGAGTTCCGGGGGCATTTTATTTCAAATTTATTAAATATGCATGTCAAGTTCTTAATTTTAATCGATAAATTCAGTTGTTATAATAAGGCACTATTGGTGTTACCAGTAAAATAAAATCAACAAAAGCCATCTTTGTTCAGCATCAGTTTGAACATAGGGGCTGCTGGTGTTTGGTGTCCTGTTGGAGGCATAGGACACACATGTGAAATGGACTGCTGAGGCTGCAGATGAACCTGTGTCAGGATGTGTTGAGGAACTGACACTCATCACTGGGCCTCCTGGAGGTGGGTTGAGATAGGACTGTGGTGGCCCTTTTGTTTTATCCTGGCACACGGCACTTATCGAAGTACCCATTAAGTGAAAGAACATACTGTTTGTAGCGTGCTGTTGAGCTTGCAAAGCTTGAAACATACGTTCTCTGGCTTCTTTTCATTCATTTTTCAAAAGCTTCGATTTCCTGTGGTTGCAGATTAGCAGTGGCCTCTGATGATGTAAGAAGGTCTGCGTTCATGTCAGGCTAACCTTTATAGAGGTTAAATTTATGTAGCCCATAAATGCTACATCTTACCGTAAAAGGTTGTCATAAATAGCTTTCATAACACTGAATATTCTATTAATTCCTACTTTTCTAATATGTGGCCTAAATGGGCATTTTGTAAGCAATTATATAGCTATATAGTTGTGTTGTAAGTTAATAAATTGAGACATTTTTATAGAATTGTAAGTTTATTTGAGTAGGAGCCTGTGATTTAAATTCTAAGGTTGCCATATTTAACACTTGGGCATGATATTGTAAACTGTAGATTTTAAATTACTTTTGTTTTAAAGTCTTTATTTATAGATGTATAATGCACACGTAATCAAATAAAAGACAGCTTAAAGGATAGCCTACTTTATAATTTATTTAATATAAACATGTACTGTGAGCACTGAACCCTTCTCTCGTTTTGTGCTTGCAGGAAATGAGAATGTGTACCAAGAGCTACTGACATAAGGTCATATAATACAAGATTAAATAGAATTGCAAGTAGGTTCAAATACATTTTAAAACTGTTTAAAAGAACACAACTGGTATTAAACAGACTATATTAAAAACACTAGTGGGACTGTAACAGGAACTTCTGGGACTCATATTTAGGTAACACTTGTAAGGCCAACAAAATAAAAGTATTACAATGTACAGTTTTCAGAACCAAATGTCTTATAAGACCGATGATGTCTTTAAGTTTGTCCCAGAAAACACAAATGAACACAGTATATGAAAAGAACCATGATTATTTTACCATTGCCACACATGGAGAACATTTTCAAAATGTAGTTTAGCTGGACATGCACATAATTTACCTAACAAGCTTTACAACAGATCCCTTTTCAAGTAGCTGGCATCTAAGACTCTTTGAAATTCAGCGTAGGTACTGTAAGAGCATGTTGCAACAGTGGATCAGATATATGTGTCACTGGACACCTTAGTAAACCCCTGAGATCTGTAAACTCAACATCAATAACATCAGCCCCAGTGGTAAAGCGCAGAAAAACTCCATTGTTTTGCTGTGAGAAGGTTGTTTCTCATTGGGTTAAGAAATGCAATAATGCTTTTTGGTGTTGCGATTTTGGATTCATAAAGGGCTGAAACTGCAGACAGAGTTGAAAGCAGACTTTTTAAAGTACACTGAGCATCCATCATTTTAAGAGCATACACTGGCTTCTGTATTAGTTGTTTGTGAGCAGTCTGTATGATGGTGGGTTATGGTTGGGGTTAGGGTTCACTAACTGCATTTTCATTTTTTGCCGCATGTTGTGATTAAAGACATTCTGAGTTTCATATTTTGTTAATTCTTGGAGAGAGAACTGAAGAAACAGAGAATGTATAATTTCTGTGATCACTATTTCTTTTATTATTCCAGGGCCTTTTCAAGTTGATCACGCTCAATACTTCCTAGAATGGCCTCAATAATCATACATATCCCCAAGAATAACAACCCAACTAGAAAAGCGCCTGCAAACCCCTTTCCAGTACCAGCTAACACCGATGTTATGTCTGACAGAATTGTTCCAATTGCAATTAGCATAGCAACTACACAAGCAGAAACAGAGTTTGTGAAGAACTTCTGAGACTTTATGATAGTCATGGACAGACAGAGACGTGTTCTTCAGTTTCTCATACAGCGCCGCCTCCAGCTACTGCTTCAGCTACGGGACAATCTTCTCCACTTCTGCCTGGATCTCATGAATGCGTTTAATGATTATCTCACAGTTCTCCTTCACAGTGGCTTTCTCGTTCACAGTAATTGGACTGAAGGACAAACCTAAGTGCATCTTAAGAGTCTCTGAGTTGGTTGGTGGAACGGAAGTTATTTTTATCAATCTAGAATCTCAATCTAGATTTTTTGTGGATAAGCCTCTCCCTTCTTTCAGGATTTCCAGGGTAAAAGATATCACTCCACATTTTTCTTCAGGGTCTTGAGAGAGAAACTTTAGGAATTTCACCAGTGCTCATGTTAGTGATTGTGATAAATGGTAATAAGACTCAATATGTACTATAAGAGCTAATTTTCTATGAAAGAAGCATTACATAAGGTTAGTGCAGACATTGCAGGTTTGTGACTCACTTTCAGTTATTCTTCTGGCTTCATCGAATGCCTCATTTTTATGTTGTTTTACTCCACCCGTGAGATTAAAAGCAGCATCTCCAGTCATGTGAACCGCAACAGTACTGCCCTATTTGTCATATTCATACAGAATTAATTGAACCTGTCTTTCTACGGGGGAAAATGCAATCATTATCGGACTGTATTTGAACAAACCAAATGTAGTTGAATCAATACAAATAAATGTATTCATTCTACAGCACTGAACATCGACAGAGTCAATGAACATCATATCATTTATATCCAGTCCTGCTATGAGACCTTTTCAGATGATTGCTGAGAATTGTTTTTAAATATCTGTTCTGTTAGAGTGAATAATTTTTTTGGTACTCTTTGTTTGTTCTGGGTGTTGTAATGGACTCTTTTCCCAGCTTTAAAGATCAACATATTAGATTTCAGCTAAGACATGAACCTGAATGCTATCAGATAAAGTTGAGGATTGTATTTGCCTACCCGTCTTTATTCTGAAGCTCTGAAGACCGTCTGAGCTGTAGATTGTGCTGTCTCCTGGATGAGTTTCTCAAGATAAAAAAAACCTTTCAAATATTCAGTATATGGAGCAAGTTCCAGTTTTTAAATGCTAGTCTATGATGAACGAGTGTGGCCATGACATTGTATCCTGTATTTTTTATCAATGGCTTCCATATGACAAATTCAAAATATATAAACATATTTACAGACACATACTATTTCATTTACCCCACTAAACTCATATAAAAATTACACTCATATTACTTGTGAACTTGTAATAATTTGAAAAATATAATTACAAAAAAAGGTCATTTTCATTAAAGTGTGCAAATACAGTCATAGGCAATGGTTTGGCCATGCCACATTACATGTTATGTTGACTCAAGAGTAAAACAAAAAAATGCATCAATCTTTTAAGCCACATTTATGGTTTTATTTTTCCCCTATTATAAATTATGCACACAAACTTGCAGAAATATATTTCTGGAGTTTCTGGCCTCCAACTAGATGATCCTAAAACAACAACAAAGGCACATTCCAGTAAACAGTACAGCAACAATGGAGTCTTTGCCAATAATACCTATTGTGGCTTTTCCTGAAAAAAAAAAAAAATAATAAGTTAAAAAAAATAAATAAAACAATCTAAAAAAAATCAACTCAAAGGCTAAAAATTTGTTTTTTATAAACACGGCATCCTTTGTTGCTGAAAATGTCTTCCTGCATTTGTTTCTCAGAATTACAAATGCACTGCTAAAGTTGTGAATCACCCTTTCTTTCATTTCCGCATTTCATTAGTGTTTTTGTCCTCCACAAGTGAGCAGCCCTTGAGATTAGCCCTTGATATTTTTCTGTCAAGTTTCAGACTTTTTTCTTGAATGATTTTCTAAAAACAAATAAATTAATTAAATATATTCTTTGCACAAACAAAAATGAATTGCCCTCTGAGTGCAAGATGTCATTTGACTGGGTGTTGGTAAAGACATAAGATTCATCATTGCCCTTTATCCAGAAGGCTGGGCACCACTACACGACTAGATGCCACATGTCTATTTAGATTTCAGAGATGTGTATGGATCTGTTAAAGAAACACATTTATGTAATGTACTAAAAGTGCAACTTCAATCCAGAACAATTAATAGTTTGAGTATGTTCAGAGTATTAGCTCTAGGTGGTGCTGTAAAGTTCACCACCCCACTGCGCAATGTGACGTCGGAATGACGTCTTTTTCATGTAATTTTTGGACGTCCAAATTCGGTCCATTAAAGGGGTTGATTTGTAACGCCAGGCGATGTCTTTTTTCGACGTCTTCCGAACGTCTAATGTTGACGTCCGTTGGACCTCCGTGTAAGGGCTATTTATAGTCCAAATGAGGTCGTTTGTGGACGTCTTTTCAACATCAAATTTAGACTTATTTTGGACGTCGTTTTTATAACTTCTATAACTGTGGTCCCATGTTTCCAGAGGGTGGAGGACATGTTTTCTGTGCCAATTAATTTTCCTGTAGCTTTGTTTGGCTCAACAGTTAGTTTCAACAGCAAATGCATTACACCTTCGTATGCATCTCTCTTCCTGTTGAAACTAGCTGTTGAGCCATACAAAGCTACAGGAAAATTAACTGGCACAGAAAACATGTCCTCCACCCTCTGGAAACATGGGACTACATACAACACTACAGTTATACAAATACAAATAAATCACAATTCAATATCACTATTTTCATCTTTATTCAAAAATAAATGCAGCGATGCAGGCTGAAAAGCTGTTCCGTCATTTTGCAATGGTTGAACACTCGCGCGAAATGCCTGTTGTGTTGCCTCAGCCAATCAGAGTGGCTTTTACTGGTTGGGTTATGATGATGTGCTGCCTCGACCAGAGTGACATTCACTGGTTTTTGTCTCTTTGGTTGAAATCCAAAGCCCTTGATAGAGAGTTGTCCTTTAGCTGCTGTTGGTTCTTTTTAAATTAGAAATAAGGAGGATAGGCCTAATATATGCTACCATGAAATTATTTTCTGAACTATAATTTCTCACAAATTGCATTTCCAAATAAATAAACAGATACATGCAAAAATACATGTATGCATAAAGAAATAACTAGATTAGGCTACTTTAAATAAACCAGTTAAAGAAAAACAGGAAAATGTAAAAAAAAAAAACATGGCCTGAATAAATAAATAGGAATTCACATAATAAATCGTGTTTATTTATAAATAATCTGTATGTGAAGAGTTCAGATGCAAAAGCCTCTAAGTGTCATCTGAAATTCTTCTAGAATGATCATTTTTATCAAGCCTGTATAGTTAAGTACTTTCACTTAAATTACAATTAATATGTCATTTGCATTGCCATTTAAGTGAAATTATTGAACTTAAATATACAAGCTTGATAAAAATGATCATTCTAGAAGAAAATTTCAGATGGCACTTAGAGGCTTTTGCATCTGAACTCTTCATGTATTTATCATGTTGATAGGCCCTATAAAACAAATATTACATATTAATCATGTCAATTTCCTGCACCTGTTATAAACGTCCAAATGACATCCAAAAAAATTACCCAGTTCAAAGGTCAAATGTTGAACGTCAAGATGACGTCCAAGTTGGGTCATGGTTGGACATCCAAATAGTGGACCTAGTTTGGACGTTGAATAGATGTTCAGAAATGGTCATGGACCAACGGACCTAATATAGACATGATCTGCACGTCTATCCGACGTCCAATGTTTAGTGGGACTGGTCAACTTGAGGACCTTTGAGCGAAAAAAGCTGTTTTACCACTATTAAACCTCATAATGCCCTCTGTCAGTTGGTCCAAGCTGCAAAAATCTCAATTTTCCATGGGAAAAACAGCAAGTCAGTATCAACCTGAAACAAAAATGAGAACTGAAATATGCCTTTTACATTTAGGGATTCTTTCAAAGACTGTTTGTTTGTTTGTTTGTTTTTTTACAATTAGTAGCCCTTTCAGCATATAGTTTACTCTGTTGTTGACTTCTAGCCATATTCTTTCAATAACATTATTCTGTTTTATAAATGAAAAGAAAAATAAGACAGTAAAGTTTGATGATGCAAACTATGGTGTTGTGTTGGACAAAGACTAGTCTGCAATTTCTGAATGATTAAATGCTTAAAGTTTGAAAGTTTTACAGCAAAGACAGACAGTCATTCAGAGAGAAAGACTTGCCTTGCCTAATTACATAGTTTCAAAGACTTAGATGTCCAATCCTGTTCCTGGGGGGCCACTTTTCTGTACATTTCCCACTCACCTGCTCTAACAAACCTCCCTGGAAACTTAGATTTGTGAAGGAGAACCAATCATTCATTCATGTTTCTCATCATTTATCTTTGGCTGCATTATAATGATTTCCTGATTCCAGATTGTAAAAATGTATGCGTGTTAAGAGAACTTAGCCACTGAAAATATGGCATTTTAATTCTGCTGAAAAAACTTGAATAAAGTTTAGTTAATTTTGCTTAACCTACAGGGTCAGTAAAGTATTCCAATCTTCATATCAGTGTCTAGAGTATCACTATATTCGATTGTTCAGGTTTGTTTATATATTTAGGGTTAGTCTTAAACTGCAGGAAGGTGGTGCTCCAAGAGCAGGATTAGACACAACCAGTGCCGTCAACAAAATATAGCATCTTAATAGAAAGTGTTAAATAAAACTCCTCCCTGACCTGGTCCCACATACCATATTCAATCACTGCACTTCTGAAAGACACAAAAAGTACAGGTCAGATAAAAGTACTGAAGGTAAAACGGCTCTGTTTAGACAGTCAAGTTTTTGTCTCTCAGCTCTATGATGACTTCTTGCAGAACATGAATGTATGAACAGCAGTGCTCTGAAATGAGGAAAAGCCTAAACTATTTCTTTTAATCTAATGTAAATTCATGTTCCAATTACACTTAATGTTGACATTTTCAGGGTAAATTAAACATTACATAAACTATCAAGAAAACAACTGATACATTTCTATATAATTACTGTTCTATTTATTAAATCCATGTATAAATCTCAAAGTGTTTCGTTTGTTGCAAAATAATAACTATAACAGTTGTTGTGTAATATGCATAAGAATGCAATTACCCTGCCTCATTGTTTGACGTATTTAGCTAATTATGTATAATGGTTTATTATTTTGTTTGTTTCCTGGTAAAGCCTTATTGGGGCAATGATGTAACTGATAGGGTTTACTGTAGGTATTGTATTTATAATACAATGAATATAACATTCATTTGATGTCTTATAGCATTCACCCAGTAGTGCTGTGAGTGTTTGGCTGGAGAGTGTTGCAGAGTTATGTGTGCAGAAGAAAAAGTTAAATTCAAGGTCAAAGAGAAAAGGATGAGACCGCTCTACAAATATCTCTACAGATGACTTATTTATGCTCAAAGTAGAAAATATGTATTAGAGGAAGTATGTTGCAGTGGATGAAACATAAAGTCAACAATGGGAGAGGAACTCGCCAAATGAAGGAGAAGACATAAAACAGGCCTTTTAAGAGGGGCCTTTCCAGTCTGGATCACCTCATATGGAGAGGTCTCTAATTTATCTTTAAATATCTGTGACATCAGATAACCACCTGAAGAGCTTCTCTGGCACCAGAACCATTGCTGATATTGCTTTAATTGAAAAAAACTTTTTGATATTTGTACTTTAGTGTTGAGTATTTGTAGAATACTGCTAGAGAAATGTAATAATAAATTGAATTCTATTTTAACAATGTATCCCTCCTGGGGCATTGATTTATGGGCCAAAACAGACCGTAAAGAAGACTGCTGTCTTCTGCTTATAATATAGGCCAGATTTGCTTTACTTTACCTGAGAATAATAAAATAAGGTAAAGGTGTCAAGTTACGCAAAGTAAAACGGCTGCTATCAAGGTTTTTACATAGCTGTTGCCGATACCTAAGTTTACAGAGGGAAAAGTCACATAGTCTAATATTTTGTAAGAATTAAATGAGAAAGAAGGTATTCCATCTTTATTTTACAGTGTCATTGTTACATGTTACATGTTGTATATAACTATAGATTATGCATAATTATATGCAATTAACCCTAAATCAAACTCTAATCCTAACCCAAACCCTATAGTAAGGTGCTAAACACACAAACATAACACATAACAAACACACACATAAAAATAAATACAATACAATATTTTTGTATATAACATCCAGTAATGTGGGGGTTTTCAACCTATTAGGACACGCGGCCCCGTATGTTTATCTAATTTCACTCATGCACCCCCACCCAACGTGACTTTAGAGTGACGGCTGAGCTTGTTTTTCATTCAGTTTATTAGTTTTTATCATCTCTGCTATTCTTGATTTTTACAAACTACCAGTCAATTTTGTTTTTTAGTTGTTTTTGCTCAAATTCGTTTGCGCCAAACCTGCTGTAACCATAGCGAACGATTATCTGGGAGAATAGTCAAATTGCCCCCTCTAGTGGATGACTAAAGATTTGCTAATAAAATCCCACATTTACAGCTGTTTCGCTTGAGTGTATGCTTCTGAACTAACAGGTGTTCGCCCCACAGGTTGAAAACCCCTGCAATAATGTACACTCATTGATGTATTTATTCTTGATGTGAGTTTTTAATAATTTATGGTTAGTTAAAGGATGATGAACAAATCATCACCCGAACCGTGAAAAACAAAACTTATATTTTTTGCATTAATATAACATCAGTTAAACTAAAGATGACACAGAGGCATGTATAATCACAAACTAAATTACATGAATAATAATAACATGAATACATGAATACACGTGTAAATCAAATGACAACTACATACATCACTAAGTATTATAAATGATTGAACTGAATATAAAATCAAAGAAAATAAAGCACAACACAGATGTATGGTTGAAGTTACACACACAGGTTTTTGATCCTCAGATCCTTCATTTATAGGAATTGATCAATAAACTGTGTGATTGATTCATTCTCTTCAATCTGTCTATATTCCCTCAACTTTGACATTCTGTTCCTGTATTTCTTTCCTTGTTGGTTCTAACTCAATGTCTTCTTTAAACTCTGCAAATTCACTCTCCATTTGTCTTTTGAGATCATCTTTGAATGTGTTAAATTCAGTTTTGAAAGTCTTGTATTTGCTGGGCTCATCCAGACATGTTTGCATGTTTGCTTCTTCTGTCTCATATTTCCTCTTTAGTTAGTTTCCTTGCCTGTCTTTTCTGGGTTTCTTCACAAGGTGAAGATCAAGAGACCTCTTGACCTCTCACTCATCCTTAAACCTTCTCTGACTATTATTATAGAGTTTATTGGGATCTCATGGTCTACTCAATCAATACGGCCCTAGGGCTCGACCAGAAGAACCTGAACATGTTATTTCAGTGACAGAAGTTCAGCTGTAGTATTAATGTAATGAAGAAAAAAAATTCACTTTTAAGAGTGTTATGAAAACACTCTTAAAAGTGAAAAAAAAAAAAAACATACAGTCCAGGGTGATTATGTTGGTGCAAAAATCATGGTTCCCAAGCAAAATGAATGAAACTGCAGAAGGCCACCAATGGCATATTACACCACATAAACCAAAAAGTAATCACACATCTCCTATCCACCTTATTTCTCACGAGCCTACTGTGATTTGAATTATGGGTGGCACTTCCGGTTTGGGAACTTCCATTCAAAAAGACTGAAACTAATCATTTCAAATCATACACTGTAGAAAATGACCGTGATTTTAACAGTAAAAGACTGTAAAAATGCTGCGGTGAAAACTGTCAATTGGTTTACAGAAAGTTTCCGTACTATATACGGTGAATAACTGTAATAGATCCAACGGTACATTTAATGTAATTTTACGGTAAAATACCGTTAAATTCACAGTTTTTGGAAGTGAAAAATAACAATTCATTGTAAAATTTACAGTGAAAAACCATAAATTGACATTCCCACAATTCCCCTGCGTGACACTTCACATTTGATATATTTTCGTTGAAATAACTCTGTTTCTTCTTAGTTTTTCTCATTTTTTTCTAATCAGTTATGTACATTAGGGTTTTATGTCACATCTAATGTTGTTAAATTAATGTTTATTGCATTTTTACAATTTCATGCATGTTACCATGATGGTGTTTAGTGTGTGTGTGAATGACACTGTGTGCACCTTCTATATGTTAGTGTTGTCCTTCTCAGCTTGTGGAAAAGCTGCTTGTGATGAACTTTGATTCATCATGTGACTCTTATCACCACTGTGATAAGACTGACTGTCAGTGTATTATAAAGGTACAAAACAGATATTAGTACTTCATTAGGTTGGTAAATTAACATTATATCAATTTATGAAATACGTTATTTTACCGTAAATTTAACAGATTTTTTTTTTACGTTGCTACTGTATTTTTTACGGTAAAGTTCTGGCAACCACAGCTGCTGGTTTTTTACCGCAAATTTTACTGGGATTTTTTTTATAGTGTAAGGTTGCGATACAAATAAAGCTTATCTGTCAGTTTGACTGAATGAGCTGTCATTGTTCCTTCATGTTTTATTTTCAGACATCATGAGAATAATGTAAAGCTTGGTATTTGAACGTGACGTTATTACGAGAATATCTATGGCAAGAGCTGCATTCTTTTCCTTATTTTCTTTTGTCCCTTTGCATTTCGCTATAATAGTATGAAAAAGGACAACATATACTGCACATTTGTGGTCTGTTCTCTCAATTTAATTTACGATATATCCCATTAATAATTCACTGGAATGAATGAGTAGAAAAATGTCATCTCATTGTACCAGTTGTAAAAAAAAACATTATTGTGTTTCATAGAGCGAGCCTTTCACTGTTTGCAGCTTAACGGAAGTTACACCCATAATTAGCGCAAAGCGTCATGAGGCATAGGAATAAGGTGGATAAGTCACTGATTTATCATGCAGCTCAAAGTATTATGGTTAGAATGTCTCTCTACAGTCTATTCTGATTCATCAACACAGTTTCACTGATGAGTTATAATAAAGACTATATGGTCTCGAACCAACCCTAAACCCAGGATAGAGTGGTTGAGTGAATGTGGTCTGGACTGTGTGGATGAGGATCATTGTGTCTATGTTGACACTGTAGAAGGACAGAGTTCCTGCACTGTGATCCACATACACTCCTATTCTACTGCTGATGGACTCTACAGGGAGATTAGTCTTTATCTTATTGTGTCTGAATGAGCAACTGAATTTAGAGCAGTACAAACTCCAGGACTGATCATTATATCCAAACCAACACTCATTACCCCATCCCTTCCTGCTGATGCTCTTATATGACACTGCTATACGCACATCATCAATCCCCCTCCACTCAATCTCCCAGTAACAGCGTCCACACACACACTCTCTACACAACACCTGAAACACATCAAATCTGTCTGGATGATCAGGATACGCCTGCTCTGTTTCAGTGAATGTAAACACTGTGTTATTCTTAGAGAGACGGAGGCGTTTATTCAATGTGTTCGGATCCAGAGTGAGCTGATGAGAATCTGATGGAGATAAAATACATCAGAATCAGGAATTATCAATCTGTTTGATCTTCACTGTAAAAATTATTTTACTGCTTATTTAATTTATTTAATTCAAATTTATTAAAAGCACAAAATTATTGAATATTTTGTCTTTATTTAATTTTACTGTATAAAATCCACTTAAATATTGTATGTAAAATGTTTCGGTTACAACTGTAACCCTGGTTCCCTGGGAACAGGGAACGAGACACTCCGTTCAAGACACTTATGGGGAAACGCCCTCGCATGACTGATATCTGTAGCAATTGTTCAATCACGACAATCCTATGACTTCATACTTGTGCGACCAGAAAGTATAAAAGGAGCGCCCAGAGAATGTCATCCACTTATTATCTGAAGGGACTGATGCAGGCAGCCCAGAGGCATGGCAACGAAACGCAGTGTCTCGTTCCCTGTTCTCAGGGAACCAGGGTTACAGTCAGGACTCAGCAAAATGCTTCCTAACCCTCAGATCAAGGGGAATACTCTGCTGGACCTCGGATCCACAGAGCGCTTAAAACAGAGCACTCTGGAGGCTGGATATTCTACATAGAGTCCCAAATGTGGACAAACTTATAGCTCTACCAGAGGCTGGTCTGAAGGGAGCATAAGCGTCTTGGACGCAGTGCGAGTTCCCTTTCGAAAGGGAACTGAAGTTTACTTAATCAATTTTTGTTGGAACTACCTGAATGAATAGTGTTGTATTAACTGAAAATTGGGCAGTGGATTTTTAGTTCCCAGCATGCTTTGCACAGGTCTGGATCAGGAGAGTAAATGTTGAAATTAAGTGTTATTTTATGTGTTTTTGAGGGAAAGGCCTGTTAGTGTTTAATGTTCAGTTACTGTATGTTTGACATGTAAAGAGTTTCTGTTATGTTAGTTTTTTTTTTCAGAAGAGTGTTCAGGCTGTGTGAGGAGACATGACAAACATCATGTGTGTCGCTTCACTGAATGAGCAATAACTGCACTCATGCCAATATTGAGGCCCCGTTTACACCCATTTCAACTAGAAACAGAAAACTTTTTTTGCATTTGGGCTGTTCATTTTTACAACAAACAGCATTTTTGAGGCCTGAAAGTACAAGCTTTTAAAAAAAAGGTACTGTTATTGTCTCCATGTAAACAAATTTGTGTAAAAATTTGCATGTTAAATGTTCAGTCAATAGGTGCATAGTGTTTCTTTACAAATTACATCGTCATCTACTGGCCTGGCAGCAGAATACAGAGTTTTTAATGGTTTTCGTGAATCCATGTGAATTGGGATTGTTTTGACAATGTTGTTGTCTGTACACATAAATACACAAAGAAAAACTTTTCCATTTTTAGTACATCATCGTTATGTAAACATACCCTGAGACCAGTCTCTTCTTACTTGCTCATCCTATATGTTACAAATTATAATAATAATAAACATAATTATCTTTAGCATGCTAGCAAGCTTTTGCTAGTTATTTTATAACACAGGAACATAAAACTATTTAGTTGGTTCAACAAAACATTATTTATTTAAATGAACTTGTTTTAGTCTTGTTGTACAGAAATAAACTAATTCTGTGGAAAAGTTGTCCTTAATTTAAGTTCAATTAACTATTTTTTGAATGTACAGAATAGTATCAAATGATGACATCTCATAAATATTTTGTCTGTTCAATCTAAAGAATTGCTTACTTATTTTTTACAAAATTATTTTTTGTAAAAATTATTTACTTTGGCAAGGAAATTTAAAAGTTCGAACAAACTGAAACTGATTTATGGTGATTCAAGTTAAAAATACTTTGTGTGAATTATTATCTCAAATTTTTCAGTTTGAATCAATTTTATATATATATATGAGCAATATCACACGAGTAAATCTCAGGTTGTCAGTTGGACCAAGCCTCCGTTACTAACTCTAAAACATCACTTTAGAACTAGTAACGAAGGAACGTTGAGTCGCTTCATTGAAACACATTGAATTTTGTACAGTATTAGAGAGAGCGAGAGAGAGAGAGAGTAGGCTATTACCTGTGTCTGGTATATTGCATTACATTCATTCTTCAAGTCGATGTCCATAATATTATATCCTTTATACAAGTCCGTTTGAATGTCCGCTGAGGAAGCGATCTTTGTCTTTTTTACAGCTTTGGGAATTTTCCATAGCATCCATTAGATACAGAAAACAACTTCCTTTTGCAAAAGTTCCTTTCAATTTAAAAGTCTCTTGTGCTTCACTGACTCATTCTCCTGTAAAGTGTTGCCGCCATCTAATGGCGTATTAATGTAATGTTCACTCAATCCATATTACTTAATGGACATATTTATATAAAATAATATTTATTGAACAACAAATAAGCACAATTTTACAGTTCAGTCAAACATAAAGCACTAGTTATTTAAAAAAAAAAATAGGTCACCATTTACGCTTGTATGTGGGTTTTACAAATATTTAACGAATTAAAATGATTTTAAAGAGCTTGTGACAAAACCTCCTAACTCCATTGGATCCTCAAACTGTCAATCAAACCTCATTAATCTGCCTCACCTCCTGAATGAAGTGCGCACGCAGTTTGGACATCTCTGTGCAATGCAAAGGTAAATAAAGATCTGATGTTTGAAAAAAAAAATGCAAAGCGTTTTCTTTCCTCAAAAAACCACATGTTTATAAAGTTTAATGTTTTACGTATTTAAAGAGCGGAGAAGAGTCTGATATGTCCCGTCTAGTTGTAGCTAGATATGTAGTAGCAATATGCTATATAAGGATGTAACGTAACGTTTATTATTATCAAATTTAATATAGCACAATTCGACTTGCTCTGGAACAAATAATAGATCAATAAGACCAAAGATTGCCCGTTCTGTGTACTCAAATTGAATTATGTCTCGTGTTTAACCACTATAAGAGCCAGCGGCAAATCCCCGAGGCACTGGCCGAGAGATGAAGCTGTTCTCGGCGGTTACAGAAGCACTGAACGGCCGCTGACGCCCTGGAGCTCGCATCTCCGAAAAAGTCAAAACAAATTGTAAAATAGGCGCTGTTATTAAATATGAGTCACATATTTCAGGTCTAAACAACTACATTCTCGCCTAAAAAACTATTAAAACTACAGTTCGTGGTACAAGAAGTAGTATTTGTAAAAATTACGGTTGATTTGATCGGCCGCCATGACGGTCACTTCAAGCGGAGTGATACAAACGGTGAAAAGGCAGTAGGAGTGCTGTTATCACTGAAATATCGCATGGCTATCAGCCAATCAGATTCGAGAACCAGACAGAACTGTTGTATAAATATATATATATATATATATTTATCAGTGTAGCTGTTCAATATATAACCAGTGTCTGCAAATCATCATTCACATGATAAACTATAAAACTGTTCTGTCAAGTTTTCTTTCACCTTCTACAGGAAGAACATGAACACACTCAGTGAGTTTATCTGCTTGTTTTCTTAGTGACTTACATTGTAGGAAGTCGTTCCTGGTCCTGGGAACAAAGTTAGTGAAAGTGCCTGTGGAAATCAACAGACAAGAAGAGTGTGATTATCATGTCATGATATGATGATCTGCATGATATGAGATGATAGAGGAGCATTTCTAAGAGCAGATGAATCTCCTGATGTATAACCCCTTGTTTACACTTCACAGGTCTGTGGCACATTACGGCTCCAACACGGGCACCTGAGCTGATTGTGGCCACTCTAGTCAATGCTTGTATTTATACCAGCCACACTGCAGCGCGTTTCAGAAGTGGCCTAGAAGTGGCTCTCAGCACTGCTTCACTAAAGATAGGTGCCTGGTCTATTTTTGATGGATGCCGAGTCCAAGCCGCACAGTTCAAATACAAAAGCCAGTGTTCTCCTCCTGCTCACCAGCAATGTATGTGAAATATAGATAAAAGATAATTAAATGTATTAACTTTGTCTGCACAACCATTTAGCCAAGTTATCAATGGTAGTACCAAAAAAATCAAGAAAAACTAAGGCCTTTAGCAGGACTTGACTTGACTTGCTTGGTTTGTGTCCACTGCAACTTGACTTGAACACATGTGACTTGCTCCCATCTCTGCTGAAAGGTATTTTATACAACTTTGTCGAAACGTTTTTTGTTTAACAGCTATGGTTATTTTTATTCTAAAAAAGACAACGATTTTTAGCAATGTAATGTGACAGCACTAACAACATTTACAATCTGTATCTCATATTTATACAAGTGTCTTACAGTTAAACACAGAATTATCACATGGATGGGGATATGCATATGGAAATTTTATGCAGATGAGGTTATGTGTAGCCCATCCAGTTCGCACCTGCCCACTCCAAGCAAGATGCGAACCCAGGCCCGTCCGCATGGGAGGTATTACACATGGATAGTAAAACTAGGCATTGTAAGCTCCATGTATGGTTATTTTGGGGAGGAGATGGGGTGGAGATGCACGTACGAACAATCTTCCACTGACTGGAATTTCTAAAGGGAATTTGTGCAGATTAGGGCATACGTATTTTACACATCTGAAAACTTTTGTGTGTACTCATATTCCAGGATTTGCATATGCATGAAATCTACGCAAAGTTTTATAAAGTTTTTACAGGACTTTACCTCTGTCTGAGATCTTCCTGAGCTCCTCTTTGAAGAAATCCTCCAGTTTGTCTCTCAGCTGACTGACAGATTCTCTCACGTCATCAAAAGAGGAGAGAGAACTGAAGGGATTATCATTTACATCTGTAGATTCAGGAGGAGCTGAGAGGGACTGGAAACTCTACAGAAAACAGAAATCAAAGCTCATCACCTCCACACTTCAGCCAATAAACTGCACTGCTGTCAGATTTGTGCAGCTCTTGTTGATCTTTAACAACTCACCTCAATCCAGCACTTATCATTTTCATTAAATGACAATAGAACTACAAATTCTAGTATTTGCCATTTACATTATATGTGAACTTTCTAGGAAATCATTTGGATGAAAAAGCATCTGTCAATAACATAAATGTTACAGATTAAGCACATCAATGGTGTTAACATTCAGGGCTGTTTCTATCTGGAGGGGGCACTGATGAGGGTCTCAACACCCCATTAACACGGTAACATAATGACGCAGCACAATGTGAATTTTTGCAAAAACGGCAACAACGTTTAATACCTAGGGTATTAGATGAGAATTTAATTGCAGCAAATGACAGGTATTAAACACAGGAATAGAAACCAAACTCTTTTGTTTATGGATTCGCTGGCTCCACCTCTGGAGTCGTGGAATCCAAACACCTAACCCAGGAGGCTGGGCAGGACCAGTGGAGACGAAGGAGGGCAGAGAACTATTCGGTACCAGGGAGTCCATTAGGCCTGGAGGGACTGGCAGAGAATGAGGGACTTTAAGGGTGGGAGCATGTGTAGGATTCCATTCCAGAATATGTAGGTCAGTGAGTGCTAGCTCCAGGACCACAGTGTTTGTGATCCTCCTCTTCCTCACCCACTGTGAAGGGGGAACCACAACTGGACCGACAACTACCGACTCCACATACTCTCGGAATGTCCCTTGAGGGCAGGCACACCTTCATTTATTCTTTGATATAAGGCACATAAGGGAGTCATCTGTGTAGTGCACTATGCGATCTAGATGGAGATACTCATGGGTGTGATCCTCAAGGTAACGGTCAAACAATTAAGAAAATGCAAATGCATTTCATCATGTTTGAAGTTCACCTGAAGCAACTTTAGTGAACATTACTCAAAACTGGTACCATCAATTTTACAATGATGTAAGAAATCAGAATGAAAATTTTTGTTAAAAAAGGTTTAAATGTTATGGAAGTTTTGAACTGTTGGTGGCATTAGTGGAGTTTGGCAGCTCTGAAAACTGTTTCCTAAGAGATTCTCGGGAGCTGAACTGCATTTGTAAGTATCTCTGTGATGGGTGTTGCCCTGTTCACAGCAATGTTAGCACTGTTATTTGTTTCCCATCAAAGTGCTCCACTCTAAGAAAAGCGAGTCAGCGTGTCCTTTATGAGATCGTGGGGCTCACGTGTTGATCTAGCTAAAGGACAAGTGACGGGTCCTTCCCTTTCTCTTTGTTCTCTCACCAGATCGTGACGTCCTTCAGTCCGCTTTTGGAGTGCGTTCCGGTGCTTCTTCAAACTGGGCTGAGTTTAGGAATGCTTTGATCACTAAAGAAGCCCACGCTCCCTCTGTGCAGGGCGACCTCCACGCTGGTCGGGAAATCGTTTCAGGTGGAGGGTCAGGCTGATGCTGCCCTGTACACCTTGGCGGTGTTGCAGGCGTACCAGGCTGACCTGCTAAAAGAACTGAGCAAAAGGATGTGTTCTCTGAGCTGCATCGAGTCACAGATCTGTCTCTTCATGCGACCAAGCAAACAGCCCGTGTCATCGGTCATTCCATGGGTGCTATGGTGACCACGGAGAGACACCTGTGGCTCAACCTCACTGGCATTAACACTCTGAGGTCTGAGGTATCGTCGGCGATACCACCGTGGTTTTTTTCTTAGCAGTGTGAAAGAGACTCAAAATACTCCGTCAATGTTGCACATACAATTAAGAGTTCCCACGGAACGAGCGCTATTGAGACGCAAATTCAGTCAATACATGCATACATCGTTTCAATCGTGTATTTATTTTCTTGAAAAAGTGTTTTGAATAGCCATAGTTAGCGATCTCTGGCCTCTGTTAGTTCGGTTAGTTCCTGGATTGCCTATTCATCTTTAGCAGGCATTTGTGGACTAAAGGTGCACAGAGCACCCTCCGGCTGCAAGTAGGCTATGAATTGAAAACACAGTATCCAGCGCTAATAGTAATGACAATAAATCCTGAATAAATATTACTCCTCTGTATAGAAAATTGACATAAACATATGAGAATCCATCAATATTTCTCCAAATGTGCATGCTTTTAAGATAAAAGCCTATATGAAATGCCTTAGAGGTAACATAATTTTTCAGACACTTTTTTTACATATTACTAATTTTTACATCATTCTGAAGCAAAAACTCTAGTCTACAACCTCCAATACCCAGAAGTCTTGTGAACACATATATAATATTATTTTTTTGGCCTTATTTCAGTGACTTAAGTTTTTTGTTTTTTCAATAACCACGCATAAACGTTATTCCTTCACAAATACAAACATGTACATACATGTTTCTCACATATTATTGTAGCCTAGTTTGTGATGAATACAGTGTAATGACACTTTTTCCATTAATATGGTTATGAACAACTGAAAAAAGCACAAATGTCAGGGCATGTCAAAACTTCTCCAGGCCCCAAATCAGCCTCAGACTCCAGAGGGTTAAAGAGAAGGACAAGGTCTTCCTCCTTGATGTGCCCATGTTGCATGAGGCATTTGATAAGTTCCTCCCCCTCGTGTTCAAGGTTTGGGGCTGCCAGCCACCCAGCCCCAACCAGGTCTGGTCCTACCGTGGAGAAAAGTTCAAAGGGGAAGGATGGTGGCGAGCCGTACTCCCCATCCCAGGACCCGGGGACTTGCTTGCCGTGCCTCTACATCCAAAAAGAAGCTGGACCTCAGATCACTGATCTTAGCAAAAAAGATGTCTTGATGCTTTTGCTTCTGGACCGAGGGGGTGTGCCCATTCAGGGATGTGGCGTGTAAAAATAAAACAATTATAAAAATGTGATCCTTTCAGACAGGACATTACTGGTTTATTCCGGGGCAGCGGTGTCCAGCGAAATGTTAAATATAACATCCATCATGACCATACATAATAATTAGTGTCCCTTTCAGAGAAGTTGGCAGCATGTAAACTACTGCCAAACATTGGATTTTGAAAACCGCAGTAAGGGCTACAGAATACAGTTTGCATGCCACTCTGTGTTTCTGGTACAAGAATTACAAGAATTGCCATAGAAAATGTTCCCCTCCCAGAAAGAGAGTCAGGCCATTACAGCCAGAATTTTCTAGTTCCAAAAAAAAATTAAGGTGTTGCGTCTGGTTCTAGACCTGCATGGTCTTAACTGCTCTCAGAACTTTCAAGTTGTTGACAATCAAAATTATGTCTCAAATCCAACACAAAGATTTGTTTTAAAGATCGTCCTCAAGGGCGTATATTTTCATGTAGAAATTCTGCCACAGAAAGATCCTGAGGTTAGCTTTCATGGGTGAAGCTTACCAATATCGAGCTCTTTTATTTGGTCTAGCCTTGTCACATGCCACATACAATATATACAATGTGTATGGATGCAGTGCTGGCTCCATTGCGACTCCAGAGCATTTGCAGCTGTCTCCCACGCATGTCAAGTCTATCTTAAACACCCTGAAAAATGTCAGGTTAGGTCAGGAAGTTACACTTTATTATTTTCAAAGAATTCTAAATCTTATGGTAGCTACATCAACGGTGATCCCTATGGGTATTTTGCACAGAATTTCACCCAAGGGCTAGTCCCCAAAGACAAATAAGGGTTACACTCCATGGGCTTTCCACCCTTTCTATGTGGCTCAGACCCAGGTTCCTCACCTTGGGTCCCACTCTAGGTGCGTGTTGTCATTGCAAGATGCAAATGACAGACGCTTTCCAGACAAGCTGGGGTGTTGTCTTAGGTGGCCGTCTAGCCCAAGGGATGTGGAGAGGCAATCATCTCAATTGGCACATCAATTCATGGCTGTATTTCTGGCCCTGAAATACTTCCTCTGGCAGTTGAGGGGCTACTATGTCCTACACTGCGGTAGTTGCTTAAATAAATCTCCAGGGCGGACTGCATTTGCGCCATTTGAACAAAACAGCACAGCATGTTCAGCTTTGGGCTCAGGACAAGTTCCTGTCCCTCAGGGCAAATTACAGTCTTGAATGCATAAATGTGTGTGCAGATTTACTGTCCAGACAGGCTGTGACACATGGTGATTGGATTCTCCACCTCAAACATAGACAATTCTGGGAAAGATTTTACGAAGCAGAGGTGCACCTCTTCGTTTCACAAGTAAGAGCGCAATGTCCCCTCTACCTCTTGCTGACTCATCCAGCCCCTTGGGTCTGAATGCATCTTTATGCATCTTTATACCAATCACTCTGTTCCCAGGAGTGCTGGCCAAGGTCTGCCAACAAAGTTCCTGCCTCTTGCTGATAGTGCCTCGTTGGCCAAACAGAGTTTGGTTCTCGGATCTAATATCCCTCCTTGGTGGCTCACCTTGGGCGATTCCAATCAGGAGAGACCTTCTGTCTCAGGTGCAGGGTATCATATCCCATCCCTGGCCAGAGCTTTGGAACCTGCATGTTTGGGCCCTGAGGTGGACCGGCTAAGAGATTCTAGGCTTCCAGCAGATGTAGTAGTGACCATTCTGAGTGCCAGGGCTCCTTCACAAGCCTACGAGCCTACGAGGCACACAGGCAAGCTTCACATCTGTGTTAGGGCTCATTCTACCAGGGGGGTTGCATCCTCTAAGTCCTTGACAAGAGGTGCCCCCTTGCAGCAAATATGTGATGCATTATATTTTATGACTTGGATGTTCATGTTACTCCGGGTTCACATGTCCATGAGTCAACATGCCAAGCTCATGTCTGAGGCCTTTCTCATGTCTGTGCGCACACACTACACAACCTTGAAGGGTCCTGACACTTCCATTGTGGCGGCATTGGTATTCTCATTCCCATAGCGCTTAAATCAAGTGCAGCATTGAGAGTAGCTTTTGATAGGGAACGTCTCAGGTTACTTGACTCGGGTTATAACCCTGATCCCTGAAAAAGCCGGAACAAGATGCCAAGCTTCATTGCCGCACTGGGGAGGGGTCGGAACGTCTCTTCAGACAAAGTGGCCTGAATGCTCACCTGCATCACAACTATTTATAGCCTCTCACATGCGCATTCCCATGACGTCACAGTCAAAGGTTATATAAGCCACATTTTTGGCATGTTTGCCACACATGCTTCACAACCGGTCAGGAAAACATGCCTTCCCATAGCACTTAAATCAAGTAACAGAGTTACAGTCGAGTAACCCAAGATATTCTTCTAGATCTCTGTTACCTGCAGAAAATGGATATGATCCTGTGTGTGTAAAAGTTGCTCCAGCTCAGCGTCTCTCCTCCTCAGATCATTGATCTCCTGCTCCAGTTCTCCAGTTGTCCTCCAGCTCGACTCACTGCAGTCTTTTCCTGATCTCTGATCCGCTGTGTGGCCTCAGAGCGGCTTCTCTCAATGGAGCGGATGAGCTCAGTGAAGATCCTCTCACTGTCCTCCACTGCTGTCTGTGCAGAGAGCTGTTTGGACACACATCACAATCACACAGTGGCTTCAGTGAGTCCTGACTGAGACTTCTCAAACTTCTCTTCTTCTCCAGACTCACCTTATGAGACTCCACAGCCTCTCTCAGCTGCTGAAGATCTTTTCTCTCTCTGCTGGATCCTCTGCTGGAACAACCTCTGTGTCTCCTTCAGCTGCTCCTGCAGCACAAACAAATAACAGAGATGTCAATAATACTTTCACTAAATCATTGTGTGAAAAGCTGAATCTAGTAAAAGTAGAATGATAACCAATGGCTGTAGGTTCAAACTCCTGAAGGGATGATTGATCAGTTTCCACCTTTGTACATGAATTAAAAGAAGCATAAGTTTCACACTGCAAGCATAAGTATCATAAAAGTTAATCTGACACAGATGTAGAGCTTCATACTGACAGTGTTTCTGTAGCATAACATACCTGCAGACTTAATAAAAAATGTGATTACTTCATAACTACATTGAGTATTTCTAATGATGTTTTATTAACAAAATTCGGGAGGAGCAATGTTCAAATAATCTGACTAATCATCACGTCATCTCGGCCAGCTGTCAGCAATCAGTAATCAACATATCTACCCAATCAGCACGAGTGAAAGCATATATGTAAGACACGGTCGTCTCACCCATATTCCTCGACAGTTTGACAGCATCCCTCCACCACCCCATCTCCTCACACCTGCACTGGTTACTTTCCAGAATACTAACCAGAATGGGGGGAGTAATCTGGGTTCGGGCCAAAATACCGAGCTCGGAACCCTCTCCTCGGACAGCACGCCAAATACGCATACTACTACGCATACATTTTTCTATCTGATTATTTGTAAGTGTGAACTCGTGAATTAATAAATGCCATTCATTGTAAAATCTTTATGGGGCATCACATTTCCATCAAAAACTGATGTCTACACAGAACAGAAGCCCATCTTGAAGTGAAGCTATAAAGACTGAGTTCGTATGGAATGAGACAGATTTACTGAACAGAAAGTGTTTGTGTGTCTGTCACTGCGTTTAACAAATATATATTTTGTCAAACAATGTGTGAATATTTTCCATTATTTTATGTTACTTTATCAATGCCTATTTTTCAGAAGTATGTGTTGATCAATGTTTATGGTTCCTTTAACCATATATTTTCTGTTAAGATCAATGGAGCACAAATACACTCAGCAGTGAAAGTCCAGCAGCTACTGTTCACTTCTGCTGACATCTGCAGTGTGAATGATGTTACCTGATCACATGGGTGCCAATAATAATAGTCAGTATTATTTCAGCAGTGTCTAGATTATACTTCATACCTGTTTCTCTGTCCTCTGTGCTGCAGCTGATACAGTGTCATGGTTTTTATGTTCATCCATCGTACACAGCAGACATATCAACTTCTCATCAGTGTGACAGAAAACCTCAAGGACTTTATTATGTTGACGGCAGATCATCTCCAGCAGTCGTCCAGTGGCTTCAGTCACTTTATGTGGCTTACGTGAGTGAAATTCCTCATGACGGTCAAAATGAGTTTGGCAGTAAGACTCCAGACACACCAGACAGGACTTGATGGCTTTGTGTTTTCTTTCAGTACAGACGTCACACTGCACATCTCGAGCTCCAGCATAACAGTCAGCAGGAAGTTTAGTCTTCTTCAGTTTCTCCACCACTTCAGCCAGCATGGTGTTTTTAGCTAAAGCAGGTCTTGGACAGAAGGTCTGTCTGCACTGAGGGCAGCTGTAGACTCTCTTCTGATCCTCCTGATCCCAGAAGCCTGTAATACAGCTCTTACAGTAACTGTGTCCACAGGAAGTGGTCACTGGATCCTTCAGGAGATCCAGACACACTGGACACATGAACTCATTCTGATACACTGAAATTCTGGCTTCTGCCATTTTAATGCATGAATACAGAGACACAAACACGCAACAGCTCAACTACACTTCAGTTTCTCTTTCCTTGAACTCATGTGATTCCTAGTTCTGTGTTTGAGTGACGTGTGCAAAACAGGTTTATCTGCAAGTCTGTAAAGCAGGTTCCAAGTTCAGCCATACTCCCACATACCTGGATATTTTTTTAAAGGCAAAAACCTTTCTTATTTGATCCAGGTGTGTTCAGTAACAGCTGGAACTAAACTCTGTTGTGTCTCTCCAGGAATAGAAAGAGAAACCCTGCTGTAAAGTCACAGATCATAAATCGTCCACTAGATATCAACTCAAAGAACACAAGTTATTGAGAATCAGGACTTTTACTATCTGCAGCAATACTGCATCCTAATTACTACACTTGTACTGCAGGGCAGAAAAGTTTATCCAGTTCCTTCATTACCCTAATTTCTAAAACTTGTACACAGTGTTGTAAGAAATGTTATTTCCCTGGTTTAAACGGGGGTCTTGTGGTGTCATCAAAACCCCTTGTGGGGTTGAAATTTTTGCTCACCACCACCATAAATGTAGGAATCTGTTTTCTGTTGTAATATTTGATGATCTAATGTGATCGATCACTTATTTTGGTTCCAAAACGCAAAAATTAGTTAAAGCCAAAATCAGTATTGTATCTGGTTGATAATGAAAAGTCAATTTGTAATTTTACTCAAAATGTGATATCCGCCATGTTATTCTGTCATGTTTTCTCCCTATTTTTCCAAACCATGACAAACGCCAGTCTCCTTTCTCTGCAGAACGCGATATATCCACTCAACCAATCACAGGGCACCATTCCACACACGATAAACAATAATGGCGGCACTCTGAATACACCCGGCATCCTAGTTTTCCTTATCTACTTTGTAATTTGTGATCAACAAAAACAGAAAAATTAATAATTTTGACGCCATTGATGAACCTGTGGTGGTTTCTGCGGTGGGGAAGAAATGTAAATCGTCGAAATGTAATCATTTACAAATTCATTTATAGCATTATCAATATGACTCGTTGAATTCATTTTGGGAGTGATGACTGAATGTATTTTTAGTCCATGTCTGTATATTAGATTAGTATTGACCAAGTTCAGAGGCTGTCATATATGTGGATAAACTTACTTTGTGTATTTTCAACAGTTTCAATATGAAAAATAACTTTTATATTTATCTAGTGGATTAAATGCATTTTAATTTAATAAAAACATGTCATGGATTTATTGCATTTTGGAAAAAAAAAAAGTTTTTATAATATCAAAGTCAAAATCTGGGTTTGAATTTTGGTAACACTTTATTTTAAGGGTCCAGAATAATGCATTAGTTAAGCATTAATTAATGATTAACTTGTTCACAATTAAGCATTAGTTAAGAATGAACACACTAGTAATTAATGATTAACTTTACATTGTAAGGGTCAGAATTACATTAGTTAAGCATAAATAAACTAGTAATTAATGATTTACTTATTCACAATTATGCATTAGTTAAGAATGGACACAATAGTAATTAATGATTAACTGAATGTACAGTAAATGCCTTTTAGTCATTATCTACAACTTAATAAACCATATATTATTTTTGTGTAGTGATATAATTATATTTCTGTGCCATTCTATTAAGTTAACTGAACAATAAACTAGTAACTATGCTTAATTACTGATGGTTTTGCAGTTATAAATTGCTAAAATAGCGTAATAAAGACAATTTGACCCCCAAAGTGAAATGTATATCCACATTAATTATGGCACTTACTGAGTGATATTCAACTTTATTGAGGAGAATAAGCCAACAATTAAGGCAAAATTACCATTAATACAGTACTAATAAAGGCAATTTGACCCCCTATTCTAAAGTGAAAGCTAAATCCTCATTAATTATGGCACTTACTGAGTGATATTCAACTTTACTGAGAGAAAATAAGCCAATAATTAAGGCAAAACTACCATTAATACAGTACTAATAAAGGCAATTTGACCCCCTATTCTAAAGTGTATACTAATACATGGCCCCTTATTAAAACATTATTAATACATAACTTTTACAGACAAAACATACGTTTTTTTTGTATGTTTGGATAAAGGGTGATAGATACAACATGGACGTATTGGCAACATTTAAACGTAAGAATATTACGCTTTTAGCTACCGCCGAAATACTTAAAAGATTTACTAATCTTTTACATCATAAAGATATCTGTATAATTTCCCTTTTACCGTTTTATAGATAAATGTTTTATCCCTAAACTCAAACATAACCATTTTATAGAGAATATAAAATGAACGTAATGGATTTTAATATTTAGAAAAATGACAATTTTAGTAACAATAGCATTAAAAGAATGCTTTGAGCCACTAAATCCACTCAAACCTCTAAACCTACCCATAACCATTTCTTAAAAATATGTAGAATAGTATAAAAACATAACAGACAGAAAAGTGTAACTTAATCACAATAATTTCTTTATTAAGAAAATTTCAAAAGCGATACCAATAGCTGTCCGAATGACGATGTGTTGCAGTCGCAGTCCTCTCTGGTGATATACAATCATTTTATATCAGGTACAGAGCAGAATTTAAGTTATTAATCCACGAATGGTATTCCGCTTCACTTCACGGCATGTCGCAATCTGTGACGAAGCAGGCGAGAGCCAATGAGCGTTGACATCACTGCCGTAAAACATGTCGTGTCAAGCTTTTTGAGGCGGCAATTTTTGAATTCATAACGATCGCTGGAGTTGTTTACACAGTCGCTGTTGAGGACGGAGATGAAGATCGGCGGATGAAGATTCAATTTGGATCTGTTCCTCGCAGTCGTATGGATTATAAAGATGTGGATTAAAGCGGATTAAATTGACGTCTTTTGTGAATTTATGTTGCATTTTGGTGTATTGTCTAGTCCTGTGTCTGAGAAAACGCCTTTTGTTTCCCACGGCGAACAAATAAATATTACATGATAGTTAGATGATTACAGAAATGTTATTCATTTTAAGGTTTTAAAGTGTTGTTTTGTTTAACATAATTCTTTGAAACGAGTTTGCAGTGAAAGTCACGAATAGCAAACTGTTTTTTACATGTAAATTTTTAGTGCTGTCAATATTGTACGTTTCAGTGTATGAAAACGTAATTAAATATGTGTTGTAGAACCACACTTTGCGCAAAAATACATTCTCGTGCGATCACGCTGCAGAATAATTCAAAACAAATAGTGTAAATAACCTATAAAGGAATCAAATTATCTTTACTGTATTAGTGGCAGTTTAGCCTTAATTGTTGGCTTATTCTGGTCAATAAAGTTGAATATCACTCAATAAGTGCCATAATTAATGAGGATTTAGCTTTCACTTTAGAATAGGGGTCAAATTGCCTTTATTAGTACTGTATTAATGGTAGTTTTGCCTTAATTGTTGGCTTATTCTCTCATAAACTTGAATATCACTCAATTAGTGCCATGATTAATGTGGATATACATTTCACTTTAGGGTCAAATTGTCTTTATTACACTATTTTAGCAATTTATAACTGCAAAACCATCAGTATTTAAGCATAGTTACTAGTTTATTGTTCAGTTAACTTATAGAATGGCACAGAAATATAATTACATCACTACACAAAAATAATATATGGTTTATTAAGTTATAGATAATGACTAAAAGGCATTTACTGTACATTCAGTTAATCATTAATTACTAGGTTATTTTTGGTTAGTTATAGCATGTGTATTTTCAAATATTTAATAAATTGTAAATAATGGCTAATATGCCCTACTATATGTTAAACTAATCATTAATTACTATTGTGTCCATTCTTAACTAATGCATAATTGTGAACAAGTTAATCATTAATTACTAGTGTGTTCATTCTTAACTAATGCTTAATTGTGAACAAGTTAATCATTAATTACTAGTGTGTTCATTCTTAACTAATGCTTAATTGTGAACAAGTTAATCATTAATTAATGCTTAACTAATGCATTATTCTGGACTCTTAAAATAAAGTGTTACCTGAATTTTTAATGTCATTATAACCAAAAGATGCTGTGAAAGTTTGAAACAGAAAATAGTGTTTTTTATATTGCCACTTTGTTGGTAAAGAAAACACCTTTTTACTCAACATTATGCCAGAATGCTGTTCATAGACTTTAATTTAGCATTCAATAGTTATACCAATAGGGCTGGTTGGGAAATTGTGCCTACTGGGAATGATCATTTCCCTCTGCAGTTTAATCCTGGACTTTCTGACTAACAGTCTGTCAGTATTGTAAAGAACACCTCCAGGTCCATCAAGCTGAAAGATGGTGCCCCCCAGGGCTTTATGCTCAGACCTCTGTTGTTCACCCTTCTCACAAATGACTCAAACTATATCATTGAATTTACGGATGATAGAATGGTGGTTGCTGTCATCAGGAACAATGATGAGACTGCAAACAGAACTAAGGTCAATTAGCTAGTAAACTGGTGCAGCAGCAATACCCTGTGTTGACTTCAGAAGAACCAGAACTGCCCACACTCCCTTAATTGGCAAGAGTCTACAGTGTTCCTGGGTGTGCAAATAGTGGAGAACCTCACCCTGTCTGTGAAACTGGACCTTTATGCATTTCATTTAATATTAAGCTGTTCTTTGATTTAGGTAAGAGGTTTGTATGTGTCATCAAGTGGTGTAGAATGTCATTGCACTGCATAGTAGAACAACTGAAAGTCTGTAAAGTAGTAGAAGAGACTCGCCACCTGTGACAACACTGTTCAGAACTCAGTAGAGAGGATTTTGTCCTTGCAATTGAGATATTCCTTCGTCTAATTGATTTTTCAAGGCAGCATAGATGTATCCTTAACTGCCTATTATATTCCACAATCCTGTGCATCTCATTCTGACAGTTGAGCTAAAAAATAAAGCCGTCATCTGAAAGTTGTGGTGAATGGTCAGTTAAGTACAAATGTATATATTTTGATATTGTTGTATAATATCAAGGAAATGCAATTACCCTGCCTCCTTGTTTATTGTGGATGTATTTTTGCTACACATATTTAGCCAATGTACTGGATATAATGCATTGCTTACAGTGTTTTTTATTTTTGTTTGTTTCTAAGAAATGCCTTATACTGTATTGGCAGAGATGTACAGTAATTGTTAGTTATGTGTATGTGTCTGTGGCTATCCATTAGAAAGAGAAGCAGAAGAGTTTGTGTGTGTGCTCAAGCAAAGAAGTGTGGTTAGAATCCTAGAAACTTAAAAAGAAATCAGCCATCTTGGTTGAGTTTACTGGAGTTTAAGGACAAGGAAAGGCCGACAGCTTACACCTGCAAGGCTTTGAGAAGGATCTTGGAAACTGGGAAAGTTACAATTTACATCAATCAAGAAGATTAAAACCTAACTTCGGAGGTAGACAACAGGGGCTGTACTCCCAAAACATCTTTACAAAGTAAAGGCAGCTCCAAACTTGCCAATTTAGAAGAAACTCTTAAAAATAATGGGCACATGTCAGTCCTAAATTTAGGACTCCTAAATTTTTGCTCTAAGAATATTTCACAAAGCATTTTAGCGTTAAAACTAGCTAAAACTAGAAGTTGTAACAATTCAGGAGTCACATAAATAAATGAGGACCAATCACCACTTAATACCACCTTGTATTTCTCTTGTCATCAAAATATACAATATTGGAACACCACAAATGTCTTGACAAAAGTACATAAAGCAGAATTATCAACCTTTTCACCACTGGAAGCAAGTACTTATAAATGTATTAAAGGTATTAAAGTCCTGAGTTACCACAAATGTCCTTGGTTCATCACTCCATTGTAGATATTAGGATGTTAAGAGCATGAGATTGTAGTTCACCCATCACAGGTTAATCCAAAGTTGGTAAAGGAGCTCAGATATAATTCCAAATCGAGGAGAAACACAAATCAAAATCTTGAACCAGATGAGATGTCCTCAAAATCAAGTAGATACAAAAACCCTTTGCACAAAGCAAAACAAACAATACAACATGAGGTTCAGCAAACAAAATACATTTCCCAGTATAAAACCTCTTATGAAGATAAAGAAACCAAAAAAAACTAACATTGAGATGTAGAACATAAATGTTCCTCAACCAGGGTTTCCAAGATGAAAGCACTCCCAAGCCTTGTCCAAATACCCACATGTTGTTAAAGTTTGGTTATTTAAAAAAAATATATATAATAAATATTAATAAAGCAAGATGCCCCGTTGAAATATATGAGATGTAAAGTTTATTTAAACTGTAAAAGTAAAGCATACATTTAAATTATTGTGACCGATATGAAGGGGGAGGAGAATGTATGTGTGCATCACGTTTCTCTACGAGAAAGACTTCCGCAAAGGATGCACCTCTGTATCCTCGCTCATGACTCCTCAGGAAGCCTCCTCACTCCTCGATCCTCGCCTCCTCGCGGTGCAATTAGAGAATTGAGATGTCCTTCAAGATGGCTGAGCTCGATCGGTTTCCGGGTCATAGGATGGAGGACGGAGGAGCAAGGATGTCCTAATGGCTGTTGCTGCCAATCCGCCTCAGCAATCCACCTAAAGACACTGAACACCATTGAGGTGATAGTGATAGAGGCTTGGGTGCTGAACCTTTTCTTCATAAATGCAATACATTTTTTGATTTATAGATTTAGATCTGCGATGACAAAACATAGCTTTATTTTTGTAGGCAAATTGTTTTTAATGATGGAGAATTGCATTTTATTTTTCAAGTTGAATGTAGTATCCTATCACCGGTGCTGAGAGTCTTGTGGGCAGCTCTTGTGACCTGAGTTATAATTCCAGCTCATGGACCTTTCCCGATACCGCCCCCCCTATTTCTGTCCCATTTGCTTCCTATCTACTCACTGTCCTATCATGGCAAAAAATAAAGCTTTGAAAATAAATAAATAAGAAAATAATGTTACCTGTGGCAGTTGTTTTTACAAGTTCAGACTCACAAATGATGAAAAAGAGTAAACAAAAAAATTAGCGTATTTGGCATGCTGTCCAAGGGGATCTAGGGCTCTGAGCTTGGAATTTAGCCAAACCCAGAGTACTCCCCATATCCTGTGAATAGGAACCCGCCGAGAGTGAGGAGCGGGTTGGCGGAGGGATGCAGAAAACTGTCGAGGTAACTATAGGTGTGTCGGCTCTCGTCTGTGTATATATTCCTCCTCTCGAGCTGATTAGATAGACCGTTTGAATGAGCTCCTCCCAAACTTTGTTTATAAAACATCATTTGTCGCTTGAATTCTGCAATCTCTTGAGACACAGACATGTAAGAGGCGGACAATTAGCTGAACATTTACTAATTTATTTAATGACACTTAACTTACATTTTAAAACCTTTATTTGAATATGGCAACATGATACCTCGTTCTGCAATATTTCTATGATTAAATCGCTGACAGAGACTCCTCCCCCATCAGCCAATCACTGTGGGCATAGTTAGTAAGCGTGTTAACATCATCCATAGCAACGAGGTCAACCCCGCCCTTACTTTTAGCCGAAGACTTCTGTCTATTCCTAAGTAAAAGTTTGTCTCAGCAGTTTTGTGAATAGGTTTTAAGAGATTGCCTTTTTGGACACCTAGAAGCCCAGAGCTAACTACACCTTTGATTCAACCTTTTTTTATTGTAAAAAGAAAAGTAATAAATTAAAATAAATTTAATTGATTTCAAAAACTTGATTTGTAGTGTTTTAAGTCTTTGAATAGGAACATACCACCGAGAAGTCTTCTAACCAAACCGTTCGTAATTCAAAGACACAATATGTAAGTTTCACCACTAGAGGTCGCATATTCAAAACAGAGGCTAGTTTGATGACGCCATGAATGAGTGTTTAATTATGGAAGTCATTGTTTTTACCTCCATTCCCAATGGAAAGGAATCCGATGGACTTGGCAAAACATTTTTGGAGAGTGCACATGAGCAATGGTGCTACAGCAGAACGAGATCGCTGGAGCGAATGCTAATGAGAGACACCTGTGATACACACCGGTCTCGAGACCTGTGGAGCTTTTATTATGTACTGCAGTCGGCCGCTTCCTCTCTTTGTTGCGCATGTGGAGTAACGCAGCACTGTTTTACATGGTTAAAACAATCATACTAAATACATTTGGTGAAAGTTATGCTATAATGTCGTTCACCGTCGGTGGCTGGTATAAGAGACTTGTTACACACTTACTAAGCTAGATGATATAGAATATCATATAATAAAAGCTGGATGACTAAATGACTGTTGCTAAGTATATGCAACTAAATTAAATGTATGATAGAGAAAGCGCTCTCTGATTATGCTATTTTAGCCAATAATACAAAAGTGTTGTCCCCGAGGCTTGGTAAAAACATGGTACTCAAGAAAATGAGATTCAAACAATAAGTTGAGTTGTATAACAATTAGTTTTGTCAATGAATGTATCCAAACAGTTGCTCACCTGTCTAATAAAACAATATATTAAAGCGTCTTTGTTGTTTCCATGGTTTCTATGGAATAAACCTGGAAATTGAGGGTAACGCAGATATGATGCCATTCAAAAATTAAGCATTTTTCTGTTGGGTTTTCTATTGATTTCCTTTCCTGTGAATCAAAGAAGAAGAAACAGGAAACGTACTTATTTCTCCATTCTTTGGTTCTGTATTATTAAAAGAAAATAAAAAATATATGTCCTTTTATTTTAGAAAAATAATTACATTCTTTTTAAAATGAAAATGGGATGACCAGAGGGAACACGGAGCAGTTATTCATCAAATCTGTACTTTATTGATTTAAACCAGTTCAACAGATAAATCACCCACCTTCATGTTGATAAATGTTCATAAATGAAAAAAACAAATATAAATGGCAATGAGATTAATAAGGCTTAGGTCAAGGGTAGGCAAGTTCAGTCCTGCAGAGCTTATCTCCAACTTTAATCAAACACCTGAACAAGCTAATCAAGCTCCTCAGGATTACTAAGGCTATAGGTAGGTGAGGATTTTTAGGGTTGGAGCTAAACTCTGCAGGACCGTACTTGCCTACCCCTGGCTTAGGTAAACGATTGTCACATTAGATCATTGGTAGTGTGTGAAGCGAGGAGCTCATCATCATCATCATCATCACACATTCATACAGCATATAAAGCCCTTCTATGAGCAGAACATCATCACATCCGCTGCTCTGATGAGCATGTGACCATAATCCTCCTCCTTCTCATGATCAGTCAACAGTTACTCCCGCTTTACTGTAGGAAACACAGCTGAAGTAGTGCAGTTTTAGAACTGAGTTTATATCTCAGAATAGTGCAATAGTAAATGAGTGCAAATATTTCACTTCAATTACAGATTTCTGCTCCCCAAAGCACACATTTCCCAAACGACAAACAGAATCCCAATCAAACACACCAAATGCTGCCCAACTAAATAAGATATAGAGAAGAAAAGAGAAAAGCTGATAAGAAGCTCCTTCACTCAGTGATGGTCGTGTCCGCGGGTGCTCCAGCGACGCTCATGTGCCGTAGCGATCCTGCAGGAAAACACAGAGGAACAGTGTCAGTCGCATGGATCCAGACGGATGAACGGGTCAGTTAACGGATTCAGCAGAAGCTGACCTGTATAGAGGACACCACTCCGCTGGCCATGACCGACAGCTTTCCCGCCACTGACCGAACGCCGCTCTTCAGCTGCATCATGTCCGGCACGGCGGGCATCATGTTACTCAAGCGGGACGAGCCTCCGGACACTGGGACACAACCATAAACACATAAATCACTCCGAATAATCACTGAAAGAAGAGTCCATCATTGATTTCAGCAGTGACACACACCTGCTGATTTCTTCTGCTCGTCAAACAGATCCGCGGAGCTGATCGCTGAACTGCCCGAGTAATGCTCCAGCCGCGCGCGCACTTCATACTGAAACAGGAGAAACACCCGCGTTTAACTACACGGATAACACATCATCGCACTCCTCAGGCGAGTGTTCGCAGCGCCTCACCTCAGAGTTGTCCTGCTTCCCGAAGAACATGTCGGATGAAATGGCCTTGGCGTTGGCGAACTTCCTCTGGGCGTCATCAGAGACGTACTGCGGCTCCGTCGTCCTCCTCGCCGCGGGCCTGTGGGAAAACACAAGAATGCTGCGTTCAGAGCACGGCCTGATGGGATTGAGGCCGAGCACAAGAACGCCTCGTCTGACCTCTCAGTTTCCTGGTCGACGTCAGCCTGCTGAAAGAAGAACGGATCCGAAGACTCTTCCTCCGGGAGCCTACGGGAAGAGGCAGGACACACTCATGAACGAGAGCACACATAAGCTGTTAGAGCTTCAGCAGCGAGACGTCACCTGCAGGAGAAGCGCCTGTCCTCGTCCTCCGCCTCGTACGCTCTTCTGCTGGAGGAGCTCAGAGCCGGAGAATCCTGCTGGATGATCCGCATGTCCTCCGTCACCGAGTGCGACAGGCCGCTGGAAACACAGGGAGAAACGGCTGCTTAGCTCCGCCCACACTGACATCTCATTGGCCAGAACACAGCCAGCCTTATTCCACTTATTCAGGGCTGCTGACTCCAGAAGTTTCTTTGTCATTAATTTCTCTCATAGGGATTTAAAAATAAGTATTTGTGAAAGTGTTTTAAGACGAGCAGCTATGAAGAGATTCATAACATCACAAACTTTGATTTGAAGCAAAAGAATAAAATACAAAGGAAAAGGGAATAAATATGTGAAACATATTTCACTTAAATAATTAACTGAGTAACAAAAAAGCTGTATAGGCGGAGTTCATTTTTGTGACGCCCTCCAAAAACAAGGAAACCGGGACTGCAGAAAGCACATCCTGTTTGTGTTTGTGTTTTTTTTTGTTGTTATTTGAATGTAGTTTCGATTGATATCTTGACCATAAATGAGCGTTTTAAGTTGATTTTGCTAATAAAATATTCAACCAAACACTGTGAACTGAACGCTCTCACACATTATGGCGCGTGTGAAGTACAAAGCCTTGTTTACATAATCAATAATAGCTTAGTATCCAAATACATGGTGAATATGGAAACATTTGGATTTTCAGTTTCAGTTTCACTTTAAATGAATTCATTGTGGCTTGATGGTTGTTGTTTATAATGAATGTCACTATAAAACATAATTATGTTAAATATATAATTTATAGCTAGGCCTACTTATTTTTTCTTCTCGTTCTGTTCTGAATACCGTTAAATGTGAAGCATGTGTTGTGTAGTGAGGGGAACATAGCCCTAGGCTAGTGTTTATAATGTTTGTATAAGATTCGTTTTATTGGTATTTACTATACATCTAAATTAATTTTCAGTGTTTTTGGGTTTGCAGTTGTCATTTCTCTTTCATGAGACTACTTCCCCTTCTTAGCCGGGTTATGTTTCTCTGTGTCATAAACTGTAGGGGCGAGGCTTCTAAACCGTGAATTTTTAGATATTTTTATTTAAATGATGATCGTTTTGAGCCGCCACATTGATGTACGATAGGATTGGCAGCATATGAATCATACGTAAACCCCGTCATAAGATGATTTCTGTGCTCGTTTGTTTCTACCTTACATTGATAAATGAGGCCCTTTGACTTTTGTCACACTTGAATTTGGAATGCATAAAAATTAAATGGATCTGAGGAGTTTGTGTGGTCGTAATTAAAAAATAACAAAAGAGTCCCTCGCGGGTCAATTTGACCTCCTTAGGAATGAATGGAATGTGTTTTTAATTGGTCAGAAAAAATGTTTTTCAAATAAATGTCAATCAGTCGGTGCAGACTGCAAACAGATATGAAGTGGTTAGATTTGACCAGGCAGACTTTAGGACCCAGGAGAACAGTTCATTTCACTCCACATAGAGCTATAAGGCCATCTAGTGGCAAAGTCATGAAATATCATGTTATATATATTTTAACACCAGAGGTCAGCAGAGACACCCAATGTGAGATATTCTGAGCAGGTTTTGGGTGTATTTTGTATTTATGATGAAAGAAGGCAAAGAATGTGCTTAAATTGTGCTCATTTGTAAGTCGCTTTGGAGAAAAGTGTCTGCTAAATGATTAAATGTTAAATTAATATTATTTTTGATAAAATCTAGAATTTAAAAACGTAAATGAAATTAAAAAAGGGAAAAAAATTATCAAAACGAAATTAAATAAGCCTTCTGGACAAAAACAACAACAACAAAAGTATTATTTTAGGGCTTCGGGTCATTTTGCCCAATGAAGGAGACATTAAATCATTTGCAGTGATTCATGGGAGTGACGGAAGAGCTCTTCTGGTGTGATTTGCTCACCGCAACTCTGGCATAACCTGATATTGCCGAGATCAACATGTTTGTTGATCCTGGAACAACATTCAAATCAACCAATCAGATTTGAGGGAAAGTTTACAGATTAAAATCATGAATTGGTGCTTCTACATCAGTGTTATTAATCAATCATTTCCCTCTGATTTTTGGGATAACTTATGGGTAGGGTTAGGTTTAGGGGTAGGAATAGGGTTAAGACTACATTTTCAGACTAGAATATTGACCCAGGATCAACAAAATATGTTGACCCTGGAACTCATCTAACTCAATATCAGGACGTGCGCAACTCTGATAGGTGGAATTTTCAGCACAGAATCATGGGTAATGTAGTTTCCCACCATGAATTCAGCTGATAAACATGATTGTTTTACAACTGAAGTAAGTTAAAATAATGCGGACTGACGGCTTCAACAGCAGCAAATAGCATTAATTAACAATCTTGGAGGTCACTGTAAAGCTGTCAGTCAAAAATCTTCTTCCCCGTGGAGAAAACGAATGTAGTTTTAACTAAGTGCCAGCCGCTCCCAGCACTGACCTGCGTGCGCCGAAGCCCATGCCCAGCCGCTCCGCCTGCTCCTTCCTCTTGCCGTCCATACGGCTCATCAGCTGCTCGTCCCTCCTCGCGCTCCTCTGCAGCTCCAGACCGTCAAATGAGCGGCTCAGAGACGAGCCTCTGCACACACACACACACACACAGAGAGATGTGAAATCTCCTGATCAAAACACAGGCGAAGAAGAGGCAGATGAACCTAATGAACCTTGCTGTAAAGAGTTACCAACAGATTAATCAATCTTTTAACATGCAATCAAATGATTCTTCTTTGGTGAAGGAGATGCAGAGCGGAGATCAGCTCACGTCAGGTGTTGAGGGTCATCATCGCTCTTCATCTCCTCCTGGAGTCTGTCGACGGCTTGAGCTCGTTTCTGCTGCGCGCTGAAGCTCTGACTGCTGACCTTCTGAGCGCCCAGACCGCCCTTCCTGCTGCCCGCCTGACACACACACACACACACACTCATCATCCTTGTTCTTCAAACACTGTTACGCTGTTCTTTACTCTGTTAAATGATGTGTGTGGTAAACTCACGGCCTTCCTGCCGGCGGCGGCGGGTTTCTTCTTGATCAGAGAGGGCAGCTCTGTAAGAGAGGGTTATGAGTTATGATGATTTCAGCTGTATGTGTGTGTCTGAGGGGTGAGGGTCACCTGATGAAGATGATGATGGTGATGAAGGAGACGCGCTGAGATGCTCCACACTGGGACCCTCCTCACCGGCACCTGCGCCCATCAAACACAACAGTGTCCAGACAGAGCAGACAACACACTGTATCCTGTACACAAACAGCTCACTGTCATACCGTTATTATTCCTGTCCTGGACGGAGTCCTGCGCTGCACTCGTGTTCAGCTGGTGTCCTTCCTTCAGCATGGGCAGCTGAACACACACATTTAACACATGCATTCATGAGGTCAGCTTTACACACACACACACACACACGAAGAAACATCCTGTTTACTGTGTGAGAGTTTGACTTTCTTATTCTTCTACAGCAGAAAAAACTATAACTGAGGAGTTCTGAGTGGTTGCTAGGGTGTTGCTAGGGTGTTATCTGATGAAGTTTGCATCACAAGCTTAAAGGGATAAATATCATAAATGACTTATTACAAATGTACAAATTCATGTGTTCAGAATTTAAACTTCTGAAAAAAATACATATGACTCAATTATATTATATTATATTATATTATATTATATTACATGTTATGTTATATCATATATTACTTTATATTATATTGTTATATTATATTATGGTATGTTATATTATAAATGACAATATGTTATTTTATTTTATATTGTTATAATATGTTATTATATTATATTATGCTATGTTATGTTATTTATATTATATTATATTATAATACATGTTATATCATTATTACTTATATTATATTGTTATATTACATCATGTTATATTATATATTTATATATATTTATAATTATATTATATTACATTACATGTTAATGTTATATATATATATTACTTTATATATGGTATGTTATATTATAAATTACATATGTTATTTTATTTTATATTTACATGTTATAATATATTATTCATGTCATATATATTATATCTATGTTATGTTATATTGTTATATTATATTATAATATGTTATATTGTTTATATACTTTATTTATATATATTTACATGTTAATTATATTATATGTTTATATATATTTGTTATATTATATTATATATTATGCTGTGTTATATTATAATTACATTATTTTATATTATATTATTGTTTATATGTTATATTATATCATGTCATATATATATTATTATTATATTTTTATTTATTTATGTATATTTATTATAATACATGTTATATCATATATTACTTTATATTATATTGTATATTACATCATGTTATATTATATTATATTATGTATATTATATTTGTTATATTATATATATTACATTACATGTTATGTTATATCATATATTACTTTATATTAGGTATGTTATATTATAATTACATTAGTTATTTTTATTTTATATTATACATTGTTATAATATGTTTATTATATCATGTCATATTATTATTTATATATATGTTATGTTATATTATGTTATATTATATTATAATACATGTTATATTATGTTATATCATATATTACTTTATATTATATTGTTATATTACATCATGTTATATATATTAATTTATGTTAATTTATTTGTTATATTATTTACATGTTATGTTATATCATATATTACTATATTTATTATATTATACATTATAATATGTTATATTATATCATGTCATATTATATTATGCTATGTTATGTTATATTATAATACATGTTATATTATGTTATATCATATATTACTTTATATTATATTGTTATATTACATGTTATAATTTATTTATATTTATTTATATTATATTTATTATATATTACTCTATATTACATTTTATTATGCTATATATATATGTTATATAATATTTTGTTTATATTATATATATTATGTTACATTATATTATGTTATATTATATTATATTATATTATACACCAGACAAACTATAGTAGACACATTATTAAAACCATTACATGATAAATGCATGAATCAGTGACTCATTGTTTGTAAATTTATGTCAACAACCTTCTAATAAACTTTGTTTACTATGTAAGATTTTGACTTATTGTTGTTGATTTTCTGCTATAAAAGAATAACAACTAGACGTATAAATTTTCTGAGGAAAACTCACGCACTGTGTGGTTGTTAGAGAGTTGCTAAGGTGTACCGAGTAGTTGCTAAGGTGTTCTGGGTAGTTGCTAGGGTGTCGCTAAGGTGTTCTGGGTGGTTGCTAGGGCGTTATAACACATTAATATATATGTTATTTTTACATAGAAACAATGACATGAAATATTGGTAACACTTTACAAAAAGGTTTGATTAGTTAACATTAGTTAACAACTACATTAGTTTACATAAAGGAACAAAGAAAAACTCTTCTAAAGCATTTATTGATGTTAGTTAATGTTCATTTACTAATACATTTTAAGTTGTTACTGATAACATTAGTTAATGTGAACATGAACATAAACAAAAGTTAATAAATACTGTGGAATATATTACTCTGTTAGTTCATGCATTAACTGATGTGAACAAATGAGTCCTTATCATAAAGTATATATATATGTGCCTTATATTATATCATGATTTTATATTGTATGTGTGTTGATCCTGACCTGGATGTGCTGCGTGAAGAAGTCCTCGTGTTTGTCTCCGGGTGACGTGGGTGAGAGCGGAGCCTGACCCTCCAGCCACAGCTAGAGAGAGAGAGAGAGAGAGACATGAGCTTCATCATCATCATCATCATGATCAGGTGACCTGTGTGTCAGCGACATCACCTCGGTGCCGTGCCGGCGGGTGGCCTGCGTGGCCAGACTCTTGATCCGCTCGCGGTACAGCAGCGCCGCCCTGCTGCTGTATTTGATGTTGGCGGCGCTGGAGCTGCAGCCGTGCTGACTGAAGAAGGCATTCTGTGGGGACACAGGTGTCACAGTCACGCCCCTCACTCACGGGACACACCATCACCATCATCATCATCATCATCATCATCACACACTCACCGCGCTGGCGTTACCGCCCACCTGCATGCAGCGCAGCTGGAACCACGACCAGTTAGAGTCCAGCTCCGTCGACCTGCAGAGAGACCATCAGAACCTACAGCCATGTTTGTGTTTATAAATACCTGTCTGAGTGTGACAGGTGTGTGTGTACCTGATGAAGGACAGGTGAACCCCCAGAGAGCGGTGCGTCCCGGAGCAGTCGATGCACAGGAACACGCCGTATGTGATGCTCGCCCAGCTGGGGTTCTTCACCGAACAGTCGAAGCACATCTGTGGAGACACACACCACCATCTTCATCATCATCTTCATCATCATCATGACCACCATATAACAGTTTTATAATGTTTTACATTCACACAGAGACATTTTAACACGCAGTCAGCTCATATCTGATGTTTCTCCACTTAGTTTTGTGTTTTTTGTTCTGTATGTTTAATTCCAACACGAGTTAGTTTTCATAAATCATGTCTAAAAATGACAACCAAAGCTCGAGTCTGAGTCTGTGCACTTGTTTTCACGAGTTAATCCGGTTTATAAGCACAATGACGCAGGATTCGCGTCCAAAAACAGCAACTTCTCCTGCCATATGTTTGATGTAAACATGTGACGTGTCAAACTCTTCCTGCTTCCCGGCGGGACAGCGCCTCGTCTCCGCGGGTCACACTCACCTTGTTGGTGGGAATGGAGCGCAGTCTCTTGAGGACGGTGGTGATGTCGTGTTTACTGGGGTCCGTCATGTTTACAGCTGCGTGAAGACGGAGTGAAGAAACTCTCTGATCTGTCCCGCATCTGCGCTTCACTTCCTCCCGCGGTGACGTCACCGTCGCGCCGCGCGCTGATTGGCCGAAGACTCACGAACGCTCCACTCATGCAAACAGACACGATGAACTTTTTCTGTTTGTTTGTTTGTGTAAGTATTATCACATATATGGGCCATTCTTCAGAACTGGTGCTGTCCCACAACCAAAAACACATTTAAAAAGCATTAAGGTATTCACATTGTTTACTAAGATCCTTCTATTATCTACTGAATCCCACAATAATATTTAAAATATCAGTAAGATTACATAAAATCATCATTTATTGGGTACTTTCAATTGGGAGCTGGCTGTCCCGAACCCTAAACCCCTAAATTTCAACTTGCGAAAAAGTGAAGCTCCAAAAATATTTATTTTATATTTTCTTTGTAAATTATGAAATTTGATGTAAAAATAAAACGTGTTCCGCATTTTCATGTCATTATTGAGTCATTGAGACTGATTTCAACACACTTCAACATTTCTGATCAGGAAATATTCCTCTCAGCCTCTCTTTCACAGCAGATAGATCATCATTCTGAGTTAAATGTGTTCAGAAGTCTGAAAATCTGTGTGGAGCTTTAAGGAACGTCACTAACAAACACCTTTTTCTGCAATTAAGCAAACTTTGTTTGGTGTCATTCCATAAAATTTAGTTTTTATGTGTGCACAACTGTGTTAGCTAACCATGTGCTGATTATCATCTGAGCTAGACTCAAAATATTGAAAATTGTCACGACTGAAATGTGGTGAAGTTTTGGTAGTGACATTATTGTTTTTTGAGTGTTAGTCGATATTTTTTTTTCTTTGTTCAACTGTTCAGAACTGTGCTAGCTAACCATGTGATGATTAGCATCTTTGAGCGGCTTAAAAACAATGAAAATTGTTACTACCGAAACAGTCATAACCGAAAAGTGGTGAAGTTTTGGTAGTGACATTGTTTTTTTGAGTGTTATTTGATAAAATTTAGTTTTTTTTCTTTGTACAACTAGAACTGCATTAGATAACCATGTGCTGATTAGCATCTTAAAGCGGCTCAAAAGTGTCTAAAATTGTCATTACCGAAACATGGTGAAGTTTCGGTAGTGACATTATGTTTTTTTGAGTGTTATTTGATACTTTTTTTTTTTTTTTCTTTGTACAACGTTCAGACTGTGCTAGCTAACTATGTGCTGATTAGCATCTTTGAGCAGCTCAAAAACATCGAAAATTGTTACTACCGAAACAGTCAAGACCAAAACGTGGTGAAGTTTTGGTAGTGCATTGTTTTTTGAGTGTTATTGATAAAATTTAGGTTTTTTTCTTTGTACACTAGAACTGCGTTAGCTAACCAGTGCTGATTAGCATCTTAAGCGGCTCAAAAGTGTCTAAAATTGTCATTACCGAAACATGGTGAAGTTTCGGTAGTGACATTAATGTTTTTTTGAGTGTTATTTGATACATTTTTTTTTTTTTTTCTTTGTACAACTGTTCAGAACTGTGCTAGCTAACTATGTGCTGATTAGCATCTTTGAGCAGCTCAAAAACATCGAAAATTGTTACTACCGAAACAGTCAAGACCAAAACGTGGTGAAGTTTTGGTAGTGACATTGTTTTTTGAGTGTTATTTGATAAAATTTAGGTTTTTTTCTTTGTACAACTAGAACTGCGTTAGCTAACCATGTGCTGATTAGCATCTTAAGCGGCTCAAAAGTGTTAAAATTGTCATTAACCGAAACATGGTGAAGTTTCGGTAGTGACATTAATGTTTTTTTGAGTGTTATTTGATAATTTTTTTATTTTTTTTTTCTTTGTACAACTGTTCAGAACTGTGCTAGCTAACTATGTGCTGATTAGCATCTTTGAGCAGCTCAAAAACATCGAAAATTGTTACTACCGAAACAGTCAAGACCAAAACGTGGTGAAGTTTTGGTAGTGACATTGTTTTTTGAGTGTTATTTGATAAAATTTAGGTTTTTTTCTTTGTACAACTAGAACTGCGTTAGCTAACCATGTGCTGATTAGCATCTTAAAGCGGCTCAAAAGTGTCTAAAATTGTCATTACCGAAACATGGTGAAGTTTCGGTAGTGACATTAATGTTTTTTTGAGTGTTATTTGATACATTTATTTTTTTTTTTTCTTTGTACAACTGTTCAGAACTGTGCTAGCTAACTATGTGCTGATTAGCATCTTTGAGCAGCTCAAAAACATCGAAAATTGTTACTACCGAAACAGTCAAGACCAAAACGTGGTGAAGTTTTGGTAGTGACATTGTTTTTTGAGTGTTATTTGATAAAATTTAGGTTTTTTTTCTTTGTACAACTAGAACTGCGTTAGCTAACCATGTGCTGATTAGCATCTTAAAGCGGCTCAAAAGTGTCTAAAATTGTCATTACCGAAACATGGTGAAGTTTCGGTAGTGACATTAATGTTTTTTTGAGTGTTATTTGATACATTTTTTTTTTTTTTTTCTTTGTACAACTGTTCAGAACTGTGCTAGCTAACTATGTGCTGATTAGCATCTTTGAGCAGCTCAAAAACATCGAAATTGTTACTACCGAACAGTCAAGACCAAAACGTGGTGAAGTTTTGGTAGTGACATTGTTTTTGAGTGTTATTTGATAAATTTAGGTTTTTTTCTTTGTACAACTAGAACTGCGTTAGCTAACCATGTGCTGATTAGCATCTTAAAGCGGCTCAAAAGTGTCTAAAATTGTCATTACCGAAACATGGTGAAGTTTCGGTAGTGACATTAATGTTTTTTTGAGTGTTATTTGATAAATTTTTATTTTTTTTTCTTTGTACACTGTTCAGACTGTGCTAGCTAACTATGTGCTGATTAGCATCTTTGAGCAGCTCAAAACAATCGAAAATTGTTACTACCGAAACAGTCAAGACCAAAACGTGGTGAAGTTTTGGTAGTGACATTGTTTTTTGAGTGTTATTTGATAAAATTTAGGTTTTTTTCTTTGTACAACTAGAACTGCGTTAGCTAACCATGTGCTGATTAGCATCTTAAAGCGGCTCAAAAGTGTCTAAAATTGTCATTACCGAAACATGGTGAAGTTTCGGTAGTGACATTAATGTTTTTTTGAGTGTTATTTGATAATTTTTTTTTTTTTTCTTTGTACAACTGTTCAGAACTGTGCTAGCTAACTATGTGCTGATTAGCATCTTTGAGCAGCTCAAAAGTGTCTAAAGTTGTTTCACCACATTTTGGTCATGACATCATTGTTTTGGTAGTGACAAAAAGGAACACGTAATCATTTATTTGGGGGAAATAAACACAAGTTTAGTACAGTTATGCAAATCATTAGTATTTTACTATGTTTTAGTATGAGAGTTAAATCGTGTCATGTGGTCACTACCGAAACTGTGCGGTCACGAAAAATAAAGTATATTGAAGATGTTATTATAGTGTTTGGTTCAATGTTTATTCAAACTAATGAATCCTTCACTTTGAAATCAGTTTGATAAACTTTATGACTTTTACAAAGACAGATTGGATTCAAAATACAACAAATCTCATAAATTACACTTGAAATATTGATAAAATTGTAATTGTAATTGATTTACCTGTGAAAAAGTTTTAATGAAATAACAAAAACTGTATTTACGAGGTAGATATAAACAAAATCTTAATAGGTCAATGTGACCCTTCTTATTAAATGATTTATTATTGTGTTTTGGTAGTGACAAATTTGGGGAGAGAAAAAATATTCCAGAACTTTCTGAAAATACAATATGAGAATTAAATGTACAATTACTAGAAATGTGTATATTATACAATTTGCATACAAACAAAATTTGTGGAAAAACAATTCTTCAATACTTTTCTATACGTTTGTTTTGACTTTTTTTTTTTTTTACCAATTCTGTAGAATGATCCATATTTATTATTTTCTGTTTTTTCTGTTTTAATTCATAAATATTTAAATTTTTTCCTCATAATTGGAAATATATATATAGAAAAATACGGATGAAATTTAAGAAAAAAAAAACAACAACGAATGTAACTTGAATTCATTTATTGCCAGCTCGACAATATACAAAAGTAAATAAACTCCAACTGTGTAACTGAGTTTTGCCATGTGACATCAAACAGGTCACGTGACGCTAACAGCAATGTTAAAAACTCATTCGATCCATTTTGGCTTCATTACGTCGCTGCACATATACGTGAAAAACACGGCAGCGCGATCACACGCAGCGAACAGCATCCGTACGGACGCCGTCATGACACCTGAGAGGCGGGAAGGCTTGGGCGTCGACTCATCTGTACACAACAATCAGCTCGGGTCAACATTCATACGGCGTAATGCTCAGAATACATTCTCATGGTGATCACAGCATCTGTGCACTGAAGGACAGGAGAACTCACGCTCACACACACACACACACACACACACACACTAGATATCTTTAGATAGGATATGCGCTTCACGAGTGTAACTACAGCATGTCGTCCAGTGTGCACGTCAAGGTCCAGCTGAAGCTGACGGACCCGCTCCTAAAAAATGAAAATAAAAGTACACAGCGCAGTCTCGATGGCCTGGGAGGTCAGAGGTCAGGCGTACAGACGGGTCATTGTGATCTGCATGGATTATGTTCCTAAAAGCAAACAGCATTGGTAAAATATCTTTAAAATGTCAGGTGACTGATCCACGCGGGTTCTCCTCCTCGGGATGAGCAAAAACGTCCTTCTATTGGCTAAGGTTGATATTATAGTGAATGTAGTATGATTGAAGTGAGGCACTGTTTCCCATCATGCCGCTGGTTTGCGGTGACAGTGCTGTCGCCTGCAGTCATACGGGCCGGATTCACTACATGTCTTCCACGTAATTGGCCGGATAGAGACCGATGGTGCCGTTGCTCAGCCGTCCTTTACACCAGCCCTGCTCGTCCTCCTCGCCGATCTTGGTGAACTCCTCTCCTGCACACACACACACACACGTGTCACTCGTGAAATCACACACATGACTCTGAAATCACACTCACTCCACTCAGGTCCTGTACCTGCTTTGAAGCTCAGCTCGTCCTGCTCCTGGCCCTCGTAGTCGTACAGTGCGCGCACCGGCACCGACACTTCCGGGGAGGACGGCTCGTCCTCGAACGGATTGCCGTTGGCGTTAGCGGAGGCGAAGGGATTCCCCGCTTCCTCGTCCGAGCCATCGACCACCATCTTCTCCTTCTCCACGACACTGGCTCTGAGAGGACAGGAAACAGGACACATGTAACAGACAGACACCTGTGACACAGAGCGGGACAGACGGCCGGACCGCAGCGGGAAGAGTGAGCGTCTCAGAGCTGTGAGGAGGAGGAGGAGGAGGACGCCAACATGCCACACCCACCGGACAAACATGACTGGAGTTTGTGTTCACATTCAGACACTCAGAGTGTCCCGACCAGACAACTGCAGTCACATGACCGTCTGAAAATCACTTTCCTTCTGTTCATTCAGAACAAGACTAAACACACTGAACTTTAAAGGTTCATTTTAAATTGTTTAATGTTTATCAAACATTTTGAATCTACTTGACTATAATGACTGTCTGGTTGAAATTAAAATTAATAAATAAATTATGATATAATTTTAAATAATATATAATAATTTACTATTACTAATAATAATGATTACTACCACTTTAATATAGTCACTCTTTGGTTAAAATAAAATTAAATAAATAAACAAGGATCTAAAATATATCAAATAAATTATAGCATAATTTAAAATAACAAAATATAATAACTTACTTCAATACTACTAATAATTGCTACTGCTTGATTATATAATGACTGGTTAAAATGAGAATAAATGAAATTATAATACAATTTAAAATAATATAAATGAACTGACTTTACTATTAAAAATCATAATTACTACTATTTTACTATAATGGCTGTTGATTGAAACCAGAATAAATTAAACATACATTTATGAAATTATAATATAATGTAAAATAATATATGAATTTACTACTACAAATAATTACTACTTCTTGACTATAACGACTGTTGAATTGAAATGAAAATAAATATGAAATAATAGAATTTAAAACAACATAATATAAACATTTTATAATATAAATATAAAATATAAACAATTTACTTCTAATAATAATTACTAATGACTGTTTAGCAAAAATAAAATTCAATTTAAAATACATAATATAACAAATTACAATACATAATATAAATAATTTAGTTTACTATTACTTGACTGTTCAGTAGAAATTAAAAGAATAATATAATTTAAAAAATATTAAATGGTTGTATAATTAATCATAATAATAAATAATTACTAATAAATTATAATTAAATAAAATAAAATGAAATAAACTTTTTAAAATAATATATAATAATATCAAGCTCAGTCTGACACTGTTTCTGGTCAGGACACGGTGTGTGTGTGTGTGTGTGTGTGTGAGAGAGTGAGAGAGTGTGAAAGAGTGTGTGTGTGTGTGTGTGTGTGTGTGAGAGAGCGTGAGAGTGCAGCACTCGTCTGTGTGTGTGTGTGTGTGTGTGTGTGTGTGTGTTTGTGTGAGTGTGTGTGTGTGTGTGTGTGTGAGAGTGTGTGAGAGTGCAGCACTCGTCTGTGTGTGTGTGGCTGTGTGTGTGTGTGTGTGTATCAGTGCAGGTTCAGCACAGCAGCAGTCATGCAGAGACACAGACAGACTCCTGAAACAAACACAAGCAGAGGCCGGAGGAGAGAGAGAGAGAGAGAGAGAGAGAGAGCTGTGCAGGTCACCAACGTTTGCGCTATCATCACTTCCTCTCGTTTCACACTGAGCGGGCTGCTCTCGGGCCGCTGCTCCGCCACCGCCGAATCGTCTTCATCCTCGTCCTCGTCATCCTCGAACGGGTTTAAGCAAGCTGCTTCTGAGCTACTGGCCACAGTCACGCTAACAACACAGAGACAGCGTTACACACACACACACACACACACACACACACACACACACACACACACACACACACACACAGACAGACGTGTGAGCTCATCTAGCGCTAACACACACTCACAGGCCGCGGCGCGCTTCAGGCAGGATCGGTGTCAGACACACACTGACAGAACCGGTTTCACATGTTCTCACACACACACACACACTCTCGAGCGTTTCGGTGATGTCAGCTGACTCTGACTGATCACACTTTAACAGAGGCTTCTTCTGCTCTTTCAGTATGAAACAGACACTGTGATTGGCTCATGTTTTCACTGCATTATACTAACATCAACTAATCATCACTCAGTCAAAACGATGAGATCGAACTGAAGATGAAACGCTCATTAATGGATAAACTGACATTTTAAGATAAAGTCGTACTTATGAAATCAAGTTGATAATGACAAACAATCATGATCTTGACTTTAATTATAATTAACTCACAATTACTAGATTAAATGTCAACATTTTAAATTTTAATCTCATTACTCATAATTATAACAGCATCTCATCATTTCAAATCTTAATTTTGACCTTGTTATCTCATTATCATGACTTCTCTCATGATTTAGCCTCGTAACTGACAATCTCAGACTTTTAACTTCATCTCAGTATCTTTTGATTTCATCTTTATCTCATTGTGACGGCACCTCGTGAACACCCCTGTTATTAGCGACACCGGTGGCCGTTAGGTGAACTGCGGCAGTAACGTACTGCTCGTGCTCGCGCTCATGCTCACGTCACGTACACGAGACAGATCGTGATTCATGGTCCTGATGCCCTCCATATGTTCTTGATCAAGAAATTACTGTTGCATTTCTATCGTAAGGAAGTGACCAAATATGAAGTGAATGCATCGTACAAGCATTCGTTTCTCGGTCTTGTTTATGAGCGGTTCACACATTGGCAATTAAAAAAAAAAGAGATTAATACATATATTAGCCCCTTTATGAACTCTAAATAATTCAGATCATGAGTGAGGACGTGTGTGTGCTCCAGCAGTGGCTTGGGAACAGGAAACCAGAGGTCAAAGGTCAGTTAGTGCTCTGGTGTTTAAATGATCAGTCACGATGCTGCTGCCTTTTCCTGTCGTCACTCCAGCTCAACACTGACACACACACACACACACACACACACGTCTGTGAACACGAGAGCACTGCTTTAGCTCTGGGTACCTGCTGCTGGCCTTCGACACCGGCTCTGCCGTCTGACTGATTCCCGTCAGAGTGACTCCATCGGCCGGTTTCCTCTTGGTCTCCCGCCGGCTGAGCGTCCGATTCAAGTCCGTGGACCACTCCTACAACACAAACACACACCTTCAGCACTTCCTGTCTGTCCTGATTCATGTGTGAACAGCTGTGGGCTCCAAAACGACAAAAACACATGTCAGTGTCATAGTAGTCGCCCATATGACACTTCTGCAGTCATGTGATGTTATGTGTGAGGAACAGACTGACATTTAAGATGTGTTGAAATCTTTCCCTCCAGCAAACTCTTTTGTGCTTGTGTTTTCAGACAAATACTGTGATGTCACTGACACGATCCTGCTGCAACCAATCGATGACAACTTCAGAGCTCGACTTTATCTCATCATTATGACTAAATATATATTAAAACTCGTATTTTACACTTTGTTCCTGATAATTACAACAGTTTCTTATGGTTTGGTCTTTTTATCTCATAGTTTTCACCTAATATCTCATTTTTGACTTTTTACCTCATAATTATGACTTAGTTTCTCATAATTTGTATTTTTTCCTTATAATTACGTTTTCCATGGTTTGGAATTATCTCATAAATATGACTAAATATCTAATATATATAAAATTTCACATTTTAGACCTTTTCCTCATAATTCTAACAGTTTCTTATGATTTGGTCTTTTTATCTCATTTTCACCTAATATCTCATTATTTTGACTTTTTACCTCATAAATATGACTTAGTTTCTCATAATTTAGACTTTTTACTAATAATTATGAGTTAATATTTCATGATTTAAACTTTATTATTATATTTTGACTTATCTCATGATTTTGACTTTTCATCTCATAAATATGATTAAATATCTATTAAATCTCATATTTTAGACTTCTTCCTCATAATTATAACAGTTTCTTTTTTTATCTCATTTTCACCTAATCTATTTTTTTCCTACTTTTTACCTCATAATTATGACTTAGTTTCTCATAATTTAGACTTTTTACTAATAATTATGAGTTAATATTTCATTATTTAAACTTTATTATTATATTTTGACATCTCATGATTTTGACTTTTCATCTCATAATTTTCAACTAATATCTCATTATTTCGACTTTTTACCTCATAATTATGACTTAGTTTACCATAATTTAGACTTTACTAATAATTATGATTTAATACTTCATAATTATATTTTGATTTCTTTCATAATGATTTCTCATGATTTTGACTGTTTTATCTCATAATTATGATTAAATATCTATTAAATCTCATATTTTAGACTTCTTCCTCATAATTATAACAGTTTCTTCTTTTATCTCATTTTCACCTAATCTATTTTTTTCCAACTTTTTACCTCATAATTATGACTTAGTTTCTCATAATTTAGACTTTTTACTAATAATTATGAGTTAATATTTCATGATTTAAACTTTATTATTATATTTTGACTTATCTCATGATTTTGACTTTTCATCTCATAATTTTCAACTAATATCTATTTTTTTCTGACTTTTTACCTCATAATTATGACTTAGTTTCTCATAATTTGTACTTTTTCTTTATAATTACGTTTTCCATGGTTTGGAATTATCTCATAAATATGACTAAATATCTAATATATATTAAATTTCACATTTTAGACCTTTTCCTCATAATTCTAACAGTTTCTTATGGTTTGGTCTTCTTATCTCATAATTTTCACCTAATATCTCATTATTTTGACTTTTTACCTCATAATTATGACTTAGTTTCTCATAATTTAGACCTTTTCTTCATAATTATGTTTCTCTTGACTGACTTTTTATCTCAATATCAACGTTTCATCTCATAACTATGTCTGAATCTCATGATGTGCACTGGGGAAATCTTTCCCTCCACCAGCGCTCTCTAAACTCATCTGTGTTTGTGTTTTCAGACCAGTGCTGGTGCAACGAATGAACGAGACTTTCAGAGTGTAACGTCTTAAATTTCATCCTGTTCCTCACACATGGTATTGCATGACATCATATGATCTGTCATATGAACTGCTGTTATGACACTGTTGTTGTGTTTTGTGTCATTTCTGGCATTCGTTAGCCCCGTTCTCTTTCACTGTACATAAAGGAGCAGCTCGAATGTGTCCTATGATCTGCAGAAGACCGTTGTACAGGTGTGGAGCTCCTTAAGGTTGTCTAACCACACAGTGTGTGTGTGTGTGTGTGTGTGTACCTCAAACTGAGGCCAGTTCATGGGCATGCCGGGCCCGTGGTTGGAGCGGAACCACTTGAGGTCTTCCTGTGCGTCGGCTGCCTGGATGGTGTCTTCTAGTGTGTTATACACCGTCTGGTACCTGAGGAGAGAGACGCCGAACACGTCAGACCCTGTGACTACACTGAGAACTAATCAAACTATCACAGCTGGAGGGTGTGCGTGAGGGAGACTCATCCCAGGGCTTTGCATGCTGGTCTCTGAACAATAACAGCGCTTCTGTGCTTGTCTATGCAAATGACCACCAAACCAGCAAGAGCCGCCCTGCAGCCTCAAAGCAGTTCCTGCCCCACACAGACATGACAGCAGTGAGGTCCTCACTTGTGATTGGTGGAGAGGTCGAGGTGCTGCTTGACGCCGAGCAGCAGCTCCTTGAAGAAGCGCAGTCTCTTGTCCTCGAACTGCTGCCACTGTTCAAACACCTGCTCCATGTTCTCCATGTACTGAGGCGTCACCTTATCCAGATCCTCCAGAGACTTCTCGTAGCGCTCCTTAGTCTGGAACACACAACCACAAGAGATATCACACCTCTCATAGCGCTTCATCTCCAAACATGATCAAAACACAAGACACTACAGGGCTCATGTGATGAAACAAGGAAGTGTCTTGCTCTTTTGAAATAAGAGATTGATGTTCTATATAACTCTAAACTTCCTCTCCAGAGGGAGAAGCTGCACAAACCCTCATTCAGAAGGACAGAAAGCACACAAGCCAGCGTTCAGACTCTTAGAATTCACTCACTTCACGAGTGAAGCGGTTGGCCAATCACAGCAGAGCTCGTTTACATCAGGAAGACTTACAGGAAGAGCAGAAGAGGGAAAACAGTGACCTGACCTTCTGAACCTCCTGCTGGCACTTCTCCACTTTCTCCTGCAGCTTCTTCTGGGCCTCCGGGTTGTTGTTCTCCAGTTTACTGGTGCTCTCTCGGCTGGCGGCCGCCTTCTCCTCCTTGAAGGCGGTGTGGTACGCCTTCTTCATCACATCCACCTGTAACACACATCCTGCAGCATTATGATCTACTGCGTCAGGGGGGACGTGGGGGAAGTTAATCAGCACGCATGGATGGACACCTTGCTAATGACACCCTTCATGCATACTTCACAGAATGGATAAAACGCAAATTTACACTAAGCCCTCAAAAGCATAACCATGTGAAACTTTGATCACATGACTGCACTGACAGGTGTAATGGTCATATTTACGCTCTTATTTATTTTCATACTGTTTTATGCAAAGTGACTAAAAGAAGAAAAGCATTTTTAAAAAAGATTTTAAAAGATGTTTTTAAGGAATCAGACGTTTAATTACAATTAAAAAATTTTAATGAAATCAAAAATAAAATTTACAATTTTATTTACGATTTTTTAAGGACTTTAAGGAATCAGATGAAGAATAATTTCATCAGAATCAGAGGTAGAAGGATTTTTAAGGAATTTTTTAATGGAATCGGAAGTGGAATGATTTGGTTTAGTGAATAATAAATCAAATGGAAACTGATTCACAGATCTTCTTCTTTAAATGATTCTGCACTGATCAAATGTAGCACAATCCGAGGCCCTGCAGGAGACAGCGCAGATGTTTAGACCGATTCTGCTGTCTTTGCGCTGCATCAATCAGATGTTGTCCTCGTGAACAACTCTGGGTCACAAACAAAACACAAAGACAACGACAGATCCGAGTCTCTCAGGAGTGCCCCAGGGTTCGGTACTGGGACCGCTGACATTCTCAGAGCGGCACCACACAAAACCAAAGCACACGCCCTTCATGCATACTTCACACAACAGATAAAATGCAAATTTACACTAAGCCCTCAAAAGTATAACCATGTGTAACTTTGATCACATGACTGCACTGGCAGGTGTAATGGTCCTATTTATGTTCTTATTTATTTTCATATATGTTTTATGCAAAGTGACTAGAGGATAAAAAGACATTTTAAATGATTTTCTGAGCAATCAGGAGTAGATTTTTTTTCAAGGAATTTAACTAAAATGATTATTGTACAATTTTTAAGGACTTTTATTTTTAAAAGAATCAGATTTCATTAAGGATTTTTTATTTAAGGAATTAGAAGTCAAATGATTTTATTAAAAACAAATTTAAGGAGTCAAAGAATTAAGGAATTTCAGGAATCAGAAGTAGAATGATTTTTAGGGAATTTTTCTGATAGAATCAGAAGTGGAATGATTTCAGCCCTGCTGGTTTGGTGATGAATACAGTAAATCAGAAAATAATTCACAGATGATTCCTCACTGATCAAATGTAGCACATTCTAACAAATCGAGTGTGTGCTCTGTGGGTGTGTTGTGGTAGATTTACTAAATATCCTCATGTGCAAATAGACTGGACACACCCATATTTAAGAGAGGCTTTGCTAACTGTACACACAGGAGCTGAAGCTCACGGACAGCTTTAAGCCCGTCTTTGTCTTTGCTGGCAGAGTTGAGTGATTGTACCTCCTTGAGTTTCTTGGCCCAGGGTTTCTGTGCCTTGCGAAAGCCGTCGTCTGCTTCTTTAGTCTCCTTGAAGCCCCCGATCATCTGTTTGTGGTAAGCGTCCTTCTGCCAGTTCTTGACTTTCTCAAAGTCCTCGCCCATCAGAGCAGCCTTCACCTCCATATGCAGGTCGCTGACCTTCTCGGCCTCGGTCATCAGAGCAAACCACGCTCGCTCCACCGTCCCATACTGAGGCCCTGCAGGAGACAGCGCAGATGTTTAGACAGATTCTGCTGTCTTTGTGCTGCATCAATCAGACTCGTGAACAAATCTGGGTCACAAACAGAACACAAAGACAATGACAAATTGAACCCTGAGGAGTGCCCCAGGGTTCGGTACTGGGACCGCTGACATTCTCAGAGCCGCACCACACAAAACCAAAGCGGACCAGCGAAGGGCGACACGTTAGAAAGAGTATTCTGTAGTAAACATGGAAACGTTTCTGTGTTGACTTGCTTCTTCCTCAGTATCACATTTAAATATGGCCTTTAGCTAAACAATGATGTGAAGCTAACGCCAGAAGCTACAGGACAGCTGTATGTGTGCGCCATCGAAACCAAGCACAAACAGACAGGTCAGAGAGCTACGTTCACAACACTGTGCGAAGGATTGATTCATCTAATCCAGCTGGATACAGGAATGTTATGAGTCCAAGATAATGCACATTATCAGAAAGATAACGGCACATGACCAAATCAAAGATCACGACATCTTATCAGAAAGCAGCATTCCTGGGAACTCTGGGTGAACTTTGCTTTCCTGAACACCTGCTGCAAAGTCATTCGAATCATCGTTATTATCAATCAGCAAACATGGGCCTTATTTACAAAGCTGTTCTGACGTAAATCTTCATACATGTTCATATATTTTCATGTTTTCACGAAAGAAAATCCAAAGGTTTTGTGCTCTTTTAGGTTCTTCAGCAATATTAGGTATTTATCATAATAATACATCACAAAATTAATGGTTAACCAATTAGATAAATGAGAAATTAAAAGATTTTAATTGAATGATTTTCATATGGTAAAGTTACGGCTTTTGCATTTATGAACATTACTAAAATAATTGTAGTAGGTTCAGGAAGCATTTGTGCGGGAAGAAAAAGCAGATATGATCAGGGATGGGAGGAGGTCTAAAAACCCTCAATAACTAACCAAAATAAGTCAAATTCAGTCATTTTTACTGATGCTCTCTTTATCTCAGATTGCAGCTGACACTCACTGTGAACACACAACAACACATCAACAGTGAATGAATCACTCCAGTTCAAACTTAAGTTCCGCCTCTAGATTCTGATTGGACGAGACACACGTGACACACGTGTACAGTTGATTCTTCTTCATAATCTAGAATATTTTTTTAGAAAGAACAACAGACATACATGATCAGCGGTGTTTGAAATGCAGCGCTCGGAGCTAACGAAGCCTGTCGTGACTCGTAAACAGGGGTGTCGCCAGCGGGTGGAAGGGTGACTGACTACATCATGGGATGATGGGAAGAGATTGACGTTCAGTGATGGTTTCAGAAGCAGCTTTCTCACACACACACACACACACGTATGTCACATAAGTTCCCGGTCTTGAGAAGCACTGATCCACTTCCACTTCCTCATTATAAGGCTTCCTCAGATGATTCACAATCCCATCAGCAGCTCTTTTTAGAGTGTTTAGGGGAAGTGAGGTCACACTCAGCAGCCTAGTAACCATCACAAAACATCCTTCAGATGAAGCAGATTTCTAGAGAGAAATGAGTCAGTGGCGATGAGAGCGCCCCTTTCTCCACGAGCACACACACACACACACACACACACCTTTCTCCACAAGCTGCCTCCAGCGTTTGGCCCACTCGCTCAGCTGCTGCGCGTAGCTCTTCTCGATGCGCGCGCGCTCGTGAAGGCAGTTCATCAGGTCGTTGCACAGCCGGTTCCCATCATCCACGCGCTTCACCACGCGCTTGTAGTTCCCCACCTGACGGACACACACACAGAAGCGTTACAGACACGCGACGCTAACGGGGAAACGAACACGCGGTGACTGACGAGAGATACGTACCTCCCAGAAGCTGTCGCTGGAGACGTCGACCAGAGAGTCGTGGAAGTCTGACATGGCTGAAACCACATGACAGTCAAATTAACACTTAATATATCAATTTACACAAACATGTGACTGTTTCAATCATAAAATGTTTCTTGAGCAGCAAATCATCATATTAGAATGATTTCTGAAGGATCATAAAAAGTTATTTTACATTGCAATAATATTTCTTATACCCAAATTACGCTTTATTTTTTCCCAAATTCTTAATTTTTCTGAATACTGTTCTAATGGTTAAATTAAATTTTATTAAATCAAAAGGAATGTCTAATTAATTGAAATAATAAAACGTGTAGAATTTAACTTAAATCAAACATTACATTTTAGCACTCTATGAGTTTTACTTTTTTTTTCTGGATACCGTTTTAATGGATTAATTCAATTTAATCAAAAAGTCAACAGAATTCAAAAACTTTTACAATTTAATAATTTATTAAAAGTTTGAAGATTTTAGTGCCTAATAAATAAGTTGACTTAATTTAAAAAGTTAGTATTTTAATACAAAGTTATAATCCTAAATGATGGTAATCAAATTTAGGAATAAACCATTAACAACTTAATTAATCTTTTAAATGTAATTGAATTGAAATGAAACAATTCCTTTATTTTTTATTAGCAAACAAAGTTTAAATCATAACATGGATGAAAAGTTTAGATTGATATATTCAAGAGATAAAATCGCCATGAAAGGGAAGTTGAGCTCATCTTTTCTTCTCCGTATATCCGAGTGAATCGGCTTTGCAAACAAGAACAAATGTAGGGCGGGGCTTGATTCTGTCCGTGGGGAATTGATTGGATGGTTGTGGTTTGCTATTGGTGGATCTCATGTGAGTGACAGGTTGCCCCGCCCTCTTCATCAGAGAAGAGAAGAGATTCTGATTCAAGATTACCAGAACATGAATTTAACACAACAATGATGTGCATGGACAATACAGCTCTACTTTTCATTTATTCATCCTAAATTTGACCATTTCTGTTAAACAGTAATTTCCACTCAGTGACAGAGCTGAACGTACAGCACTGAAACTAAGAACAGGGCTGAAAACATGAACAGAAAACTGTGTGTTGTGTTTCAGTTTCCCTCAAGACGTGTGTCACCCGTGAGCTGAAAACAGCGCCACACTTTCCAGGGAAGTGACGGACATTCCTGCCATTCCTCCAGCGGCTTTATCACACTCACACTGAGCAAACTCATACTTTCCACGATTTAGAGACTCAAACAATATTACATAATCAGATTACCTCACAGTGGGAAAGAGGAACACGGAAACTTCTAGAGGCCGAGGCTCTTAAAGGGACAGTCAGTGAGAATCATGGAGCTGAACATGTGTCCGCCGCGCTCGCTCGCTCTCGTCCAAACACACAATAGAGATTGTTCTTCAGCTCACTGCTGATATAAATATATCCCTGTGTTCCTGTCTGTGCATGTTTCTGACGTGAGATCACTGGAATGTCATATTGTCAAGATGCTTTACCTCACATACGTCATGTGATACACATTTACCTCTATAATAACGCAATCACTTCAGCTCTGACATGCACTTCATGTTTATTACGTACAGCTGCTTTCATTGGTGGAGAAGAAACACATGAACTAACTGGCCAATTTCAGTCTGAAAATCTATCGGTCAATTAGTGACGCACAGAAACCAAACACTTCTGAAGGGCAGAATCACTGAAGCAGTGGCGTTTAAAGAGCGTGTGTCCACTGAACACATCACAACAGGTAAACGTGTCAGCTGTGCAGCGATTCCTCGATTTTCATTCTCATTTTAATGAACTTATCGATTCTAGAATGCATCTTTCAGTCTGTGCTGTTCTCAGTCAATACGTGAATTTATGTTGCTCCTGCTAAACTGAGTCTCAAATTCATCACTAAATTCATCAATTAATGTGTTTGAGTCTCTTTAATTTATATACAAACATGATTTTTATTATAAATAAAAGTTTAGAATTACATAATCATATTTCTACTCATTCGTTTATTTGAAATATAAACATTTAAATGGCGGCTGTCATAACTGATTTATTCAAACATGCATTAAATATTGAAGAACATTAAAAATTATAATGAATATGTAACGGTGCATAGCTATATTTATCTTTCTAGAGTTCACTTTTCCAGCTGACTAATGAGTTTATGGTCACTGAATATGTTTTTCTGAGGTAAATGTGACGTCACGTGACATTGAAGCTGTTTTATTGAGTCTTTCTGAGGTTGAAGCACTGATTGAGCGATTACGAGACATGATACGGATTTCAGTAAGCTGTACTGTATATTTTAACATACCTTCAGATGTTCATGCATGTTTTTTCGCTGTAACTGGTATTAAAGCGGAGGAGAGGATGATCACATGCTTCTCTTTAACTGAGGCGCTAAAGCGATCTGTCACGCCACATTAAACAGCGCCAAAACGGTATTTATTTTCTGAATCTCATAATAAGATGGACGCATTTGCAATCTGAGACTTTGCTTCATATCAAAAGTAACAAGATTATTGTGATTTATTGGATGGGAGGCGCTACATATTCTGCTCATTCATCAACTGAAAACAGACTAGACTAATCCATTCTTGGAATTTAAGAATCCATATCGGTTCATAAAAATGAGAATCGATTAAAATCGAGAAATCAATATCGTTAACCCAGCCCTACTACTAACGGCAGCAAATAAACATGAATGAACATCAGAAGGTACAGTACAACATATTGAATCAATCATGTGTCATGTGATCGATCAATCAGTGCTTCAACTGCCGAAAGATGTCAGCGTGAGTCACGTAATGTCACATTTCCCTCAGGAAAGACGTTCAGTGTCCATAAAAAATAACTAGAGAAATATGCCCTTGATTACGTATTCATTCTCTTTTGCAGTTTAAATGTTGTGGCCTAATAAGAAAGTCGGACTTGTAACCCGAAGGTCGTGGGTTCGAGTCTCAGCGCCGGCAGGAAGTGTAGGTGGAGGAGTGAATGAACGGCGCCCTCATTACCCACAACCCTTCTGTGTGCAGTGAGAGAGAAAGTGCTGGTCAATCACAGCTGTGCCTTCATTGTGTTCAGTGAGCAGAACAACAGCGTCACATGTGCTTCACACAACAACAACAACACACTGATGCGGGAACATGCCCTGAGCCACACACACACACACACACACACACACAAGATCATCTCCTGAAGAACTGAACCACACTGACTGTCACTGCATGAAAACATCTTCAAGTCATGTGACTCAATACAGTGTCTGTTCCTGAAGCATCTTCCCCATTCAGATCAGTTAGCGTTAAACACTCATTACTGCAACACTGACAGCCAATCAGAATCCATTCAGTCCTCAGATTCTCAGCATTGAAATGAATGAACAAACATGAGTCCAGAGTCATCAATTAACTCAAGGAGATCGACTCGTTCTGATTGGTGCGCTGACGAGGCTGCCTGAATCTGATTGGTCGGCTGGTGAGGTCAGTGATTGACAGCAGAGCTACACACACACACACACCTGCAGCAGCGTCTGATGTTTTTCAGCGTCACACATCATGAACACACACACACATGATTAACCAGCGTCTCAACCCGCCCTCTTATACCACAATAACACCAATCATCAATGACTTCACCCAAATTAAACTCATTCAGTCGGTGAGGCTCTCTGGTCATGTGGTGCGACTCAAACACAATCACATTTATGAAATCATAAAAATAAAAGTTATTTCAGTCTCAATCATGATCTAGTACAGTTCCTGTTAACATTTTATATTTCAGTATTTTCACTTTAATGAATTATTAGACCCTTATTTGATGCTTCGACTTAAACTAAATGAAGATTATATTTTATTTCAGCTAATGTTTACTTTGCTTCAGGTTAGGAACATGTTTTTCTGTGTATAGTTTGAGGTAATAATAATAATAGCTCTGCACCAAACAGGTGAGCTCTCACATTTCAGCTCTGCTCATGTGTTTGTTTTTGTGTTTTAAGGCTGACAATGTTAATCTACAAACCGTGAGACCTTCCTTCATCTTCAGAACACAATTAAGATGAATCTGATAGGGCTGGGTAAACAATATTGATTTCTCGATTTTAATCGATTCTCATTTTTACGAACCGATATCGATTCTTAAATCCCAAGAATCGATTAGTCTAGTCTGTTTTCAGTTGATGAATGAGCAGAATATGTAGCTCCTCCCATCCAATAAATCGCAATAATCTTTGTTACTTTTGATATGAAGCAAAGTCTCAGATTTCAAATGACGTCCATCTTATTATGAGGTCCAAAAAATAAATACCGTTTTGGCGCTGTTTAATGTGGCGTGACAGATCGCTTTAGCGCCTCAGTTAAAGAGAAGCATGTGATCATCCTCTCCTCCGCTTTAATACCAGTTTACAGCGAAATAACATATGAACATCTGAAGGTATGTTAAAATATACAGTACAACTTACTGAAATCCGTATCATGTCTCGTGTAATCGCTCAATCAGTGTTTCAACCTCGGAAAGACGTCAATAAAACAGCTTCAATGTCACGTGACGTCACATTTACCTCAGAAAAACATATTCAGTGACCATAAACTCATTAGTCAGCTAGAAAAGTGAACTCTAGAAAGATAAATATAGCTATGCACCGTTACATATTCATTATAATGTTCTTCAATATTTAAGCATGTTTGAATAAATCAGTTATGACAGCTGCAATTTAAATGTTTATATTTCACAAAAGCGAATTGGAGTAGAAATACCATTATATAAGTCTAAACTTTATTTATTATTAAAAACAAACATCAATGATTTAAGAGTTTGTATATAAATAAGTTAATTTAACCTTCAATATTACTATAGCTAAAATCAGCTGACTCTCATGTGTAGTTTACAGCATTAGTTGAGAGATTTTCTTTTTTTTTCCATGTACTGTAACTGAAATACTACATCCAAAATAATCGATATCGAATCGAAAGCATGTGAATAGTAATCAAATCGAATCGTGAAAATTGTGTCAATACCCAGCCCTAAAATCTGAGAGATTTCTGTCCCTCCATTGACAGTCTACGCAACTACCACTTCAACGCTTCATAAAGTTCGTAAAGAGATCGTAAAACTAATCCACATGAATTCAGTTTAGTCGACGGCGGTCTTATTTGACTCCATAACTTGTTAAATATGGATATTGTTCATGGCTCCGTCACTTCATCTCGCCTCAGTTTATATTATATACACTTACAGTGTAATGTACAATCTAAAAACATCTATCTATACTACAACACATCTCAACTGCGTGATTGTTTATATTGTCGCAAAATATAAACTATATTATCGACTAGTCTAATCTGATAAATGATGATATTATAAACACTGACATCATGATTTTCTGTAAAGTTACTTTGAAACAATGAAAAAATAATTATTTTTACAGGTTGTAAAGTTTGATTATAAAAATGTTATTTGAATGGATTTAAGGCCATGAACATGTTTCCCAATCCTAATGACAGTAAACAACGCCATAGTGGGTTTGAGTCCAGTTTGTCACCAGGTTCAGTCAGTTCACACACACACACACACACACACACACACACACACACACACACACACACACATAAAGAGTGTGACGTGACACTTCAGCGTTATCACGTCACTCAAATAAACCGCGTTAAACACACAGAAAGAGTAAAAACGGACCACGGAAACCGCGGAAAGCCCCACGCGAGCAGCGCTCGCGCCCCGCCCTACGGACACACCGCTGCGGGTGTCGAGTAAGAGTATAAACACTCGGATATGGAGATTTGAAGCGCCTGTGTGAATACAGCGTTTGGTCCGTCATCAGTGATCGATGATCGGACTCTCTCTGATCACAAACTTTCTCTAGACTGCGCCAAAAGTGTGTGAAGTGCCGCTCGCGCGCTGAGCCGCGGCAGACGCGATGTTTTATCGTTACCTGAGTGTGTGACAGTCGCGATCCGCCGCTCCGTGTCGATGTGACTCGGACTTTCTCCCGTTTTTCATCGAAATTCAACGACTAGTGAGCGAGCGGAGGGAGGCGCGCCTCTCTGACGTCACATCCCCTCCGCGCACGAGCTCTGCTCTCGACATTCAGGAGCGCGTACTAACATGTTACTTTTGTTATTTTTATCTCTCTGTGGTAGAAATAGTACATTTATCAGCGAAATGAAACAAAAAAGATTATATTTTTAATATTGATTTAATTTCATTATTCGTAATCTTTTTATTTCCTGAAAAACGATCCGGTTTGAAGGATTGTCAAACACACACAAAATAGAAAAATACTAAAAATATTATTCATTTTACAAGTATATACGACATTATCAGTCTTATATATAACACAATATATATTTATCCAGTGAATATTTCTGAGGTTTAGTGTAAACACAGTCAAACCCAGTAACGGGGCATGTTGTCACAGTGAGAATCTTATTAAAGCCTTTTCAGCAGAAACTAAACAGAAATACACTAAATATTTTGTTAAATAGAAAAAAAGACTGTTCAAATAAGTCTCTTTTGTTCACCAAGGCTGCATTTATTTGATTGTAAATACAGTAAAATTGTGATATATCCACTATATTTATATATTATACACTATATTTAATATATATTGACATTGAACTGTTTATTATGTGAATATATAGTTATTCCTGTGATCATTTTCAGCATCATTACTCCAGTCTTCAGTGTCACATGATCCTTCAGAAATCATTCTGATATGATGATTTGCTGCTCAAGAAACATTTATAATTATTATCAGTGTTGAAAGAGTTCATTTTTGTGGAAACTGTGTAGATTTATTTTTTTATTTCTTTGATGAAAGAAGCACAGAAGAACAGCATTAATTCTGAACAGAAATCTTCAGACGGGAAGAGGAACATTATTGTGATTGTGAGCTTCAGCTCGACATGTGTTTCAGGCTTCAGAAACAATCGCTCCTCATGATCTGGACTCACACGGCTTTGAGCGACTGCACCATTCCAGAGGATCTGGTCAAACAGGTGGTTGGTGACGTCCCGTCCCTCGAGTGCTCTCCAGATAGAGCCGCAGGTTACTGACCGTCCCACTTCCTGCCGTGAACATGATTGTAGTCGTCCTGCTCAGATATATGGAGTTAAGGTAATATATGCACACCCCCTGCAGGCACTGTGCTTCCCCCAGTCATACGTCAAACAGAACTACAATTTTAAATAATGGTTTGCCATTTTGATATACATAAAAATATCATTTATTCCTGTGATAATTTCCAGCATCATTACTCCAGTCTCAGTGTCACATGATGATCCTTCAGAAATCATTCTGATAGATGATTTGAAGCTCAATTATTAATGTTGAATCAGTTGTGCTGATGAATTTTTTATAACTGTGATACTTTTTTCAGGATTCTTTGATGAATAAAAATTAAAGAACAGCATTTATGTAAAATAGAAATCTTTTGTAACCATATACACTACTGTTCAATTTGGGGTCAGTCATTTTTTTCTTTTGTGAAAGAAATTAATACTTTTATTCAGCAAGGATGTGTTGAAATTGATAAAAAGTGATAGTAAAGATTTATATTTGAATAAATTCTGTTCTTTTAAACTTTTTATTAATCAATGAATCCTGAAAATAGTATTACAGTTTCCAGAAAAATATTCATCAGCACACTGTTTCCAACATTGATAATAACTGAGTATCAAATCAGCATATTAGAATGATTTCTGAAGGATCTGTGACACTGAAATAAATATAAATGCTGCATAAAATATATTTTTACATTTACAAAATTAGAATTGAATGCAAAAAAATCATAACTGTTATTTCATGTTATGACCAAAAAATGTTTATATTTGTTTTTAATATATATCATTTATATAAATATTATAAATAACAAAAAATTACCAAAACTTCCAGTAATTCACATAAATTCCTGTTAATTTTCCAAATTGGAATATTTCCATAATTCCCCAGGTTAAGTTCCCGTGGAAAGTTTCGCCCCTTGCAACCCTAGTCAGGAAATATGGCTCTCTATCAGCAGGTATCAATAGTCCTATTTCAATCGCTACTTCGAATCTTTTTGTTTTAAAATCAGTGATTCGGATCACGTCTCAAACTGAAGCTGAAAAGATTTGAATTAAATCTTGGGATTTAAGAATCATATCGGTTCGTAAAAATGAAATCCATTAAAATCGAGAAATATATTTTTTACCCAGCCCTATAAAGCGACGAGAACACTTTTTGTGTGGCAAAACAACAAAATATGGACTTTATTTCACAGTATCTATCTAGCGGGTGTGTCTCATACGTCCTGAAAAGTGAAGCTGCGGGCTCTTTGATCGCCCCTGGTGGCTGGATGCAGTACAATTCTAAACCCCGCCCTCTCAATGCAACGAATGGCGCCTGTCAAAATAAAAAAAAATTAAATTACTCTCTAATAAAATTTTCGAAAGATGGTTTTGGTCATTTAAGGTAGTTGTTATCACGCTGATATATATTCAATTGTTCGTTTTTGTGAAGTGTGATTTTAGCTAGCAATTTGGTGCTATAGAAACGGGGCGTGTCAATTTGATTGACATTTTGATTGACAGCTCTCTTAGAACTGTCGGAGCTCGAGGGGAGATTGAAGATATAGCACTAACTATTAATTTTAATTTCTGTGTTATTTTACAACGACAAAATGAGTTGTTCAGCAGTAAACTGTACTAACCGACAACAGGATCTGACGGATCACTGAGTTTTTTTTCCGGTAACGTTAAATGTGGGCTTTATAAGCTAATTAATAAATGTTATTAGCTAAGATAACATGCTTAACGTTAGCCATGACAGGAAAAAAAGCAGGTGATCGTTATCTGGCAGTTACTAATTATTTTTATGGGTATAAAATAATAATTAGCAGGACAAAACTAATGATAGCCTACTCTAATTAATTATAGAGCACTTTCTACAGCAAATCGATCTCCTGTACCGTTAGTTTAACTTTATTTAAAATGGCAGGACCGTTGAGTTGTTTTCTAGTGCATATTATTGAGTTTTTCTAACGTTCTGAATTTGTGCTGTTTCAAAAATATTATTGTATTATAGTAGTTTTAAATATATTTATTAAAATGTAATTTTAAGCCAGTGTTTAAACCTAATGAAAAAAAGAAATGAAAATAAAAATAAAATAAATAATAGATAATAAAACAAATAGCCTGTAGTACAGCTGCAGTGTTTAAAAAGCTTATTGTAGAAATTGCTAAGGGTTTTTTTATATAGTTGCAGATATGTGATATGCAAGTATCCTATTGATACTTAAGACATCTTACTTATCTCTACTTTGCTAACAAGATTGGCATATGAACTTTATTAATGACTTAAAATGTATTCAAATTATGTGATGCATCAATATAAAATTGTCAAAAGGTTTTAATTTCAAAAATTTCATTGAAACAATGCAATAGCTACAAATTTTTGCAGTTTTCCTTTAGGTGAGCATGATGCAGAAAAACTCAGACAATGGTGGTGAACATGAGACGAAAGGACTGGAAACCAACAACGTCATCTCGTCTTGCAGTGCTCATTTTGAAGAGCATGCTTTCACCAAGGACTTAAAGGTAAAAATTATTACTTTACATTCAAAGAATGTTAAAATTTTAATTTGACATCTTCATTGAATAATTAACAGCATTTTGTCAACATCTTGCTGTCAATGCCATTCAATAAACTGAAATTAATTAAATTATCCATAACCTTTCCTAAAGGTATACTTACCCAAAAATTTAAATTCTGTTATCATTTACTCACCCTCATGTTGTTCCAAACCTGCATGAGTTTCTTTATTCTGCTGAACACAAAAGAATATATTTTAAAAAGCTGGTAACTCAACACTGATGGGATCCACTGACTTCCGTAGTAGAAAAAAAGATACTATGGAAGTCAGTGGATCCCATCACTCTCTTACCACATTCCTTAAAATATATTCTTTTGTTTTCAGCAGAACAAAGAAACACATACAATTTTCATTTTTGGGTGAACTGTTCTTTTAATACAGGGGTAGGCAAGATTGGTCCTATAGAGAGCCACTGTCCTGCTGAGTTTAGCTCCAACCTTTATCAAACACACCTGAACAAGTTAACTGTTAACTGTACAAGTTAATCAAGCTGTTCAGGATTACTAAGGCTATAGGCAGCTGAAGGTTTTTTTCAGGGTTGGATCTAAACTCTGCAGGACAGCGGTTTTAATATAATTGATGTTGACATACTCAACATTGATAGAAGACTGAAAAAACATTTCAGTGGCATCTAGTGTTGTTATTCGAAAGACATAATTGAACTTTATTATTTTTTCTTTCCTTTACTTTTCTTTAGGGGAATCGCCGTCTTAAGAGTACAGCAGTTCCAACAATTTTCTCATTTCCTTGTCATCTGGTGAAGCCCTCTTGTACAGTGGTAAGGCGCATGATTTTTGAGAGTGATAATTCAGAGGTAAGTGGGTCCTCGTTTTTGATCTGCAAAGTTACAGGAGACGATAAAGAGGATTCTCCAGTTGACAAGTGCCTTAACCTGAAATCTGCTGCTGATTACAGCAATGCCACCCTGACTGAAAATGCAAATGAGAACATCCCATTTAGCAATGACATCTGTCAAGCTGACACTGCTGTAACAGTGGATATCAATGTGGATCATAGATATGCAGCATCAAGTGCTAGATATGCAAAACATCACTGCGTTCTAGAGGATCACAGCTACAACCTAGGGTCTCCAAGGTCTTTGAAGCGGAAAAATCAGGCCACTGAGAAAATTCTGACTAAATACAGGAAAAAGCTTAAAATGCAATCCCAAAAGTCCAGGCGTCTAAAAAAAAAGATCTCCACCTTAAAGGATGTCACTAAAGAACTCAAGAAGAAGCTGATGATATCCAATGAATGTGCTTCTTTGCTTGAGTCAATTGATGATGTGCCAAAGCACATCTTGTTGAATATACAGCAGGGGAAAAAAACAGCTAAGTACTCGGAGGAGCTGAGGCAGTTTGCCACCACGCTACATTTTTACTCCCCAAAGGCATATGACTATGTGCGTGACAATTTTCAGAAAGCTCTCCCACACAGTCACACCATTCGCAGCTGGTACAGCAGTGTCTCAGCTGATCCAGGATTTACTGTGGCATCTTTCACAGCGCTAAAAAGCCATGTGGAGGAAAACAGAGAGAAAGGGAAAGAAACGGTCTGTGCCCTAATGATGGATGAAATGTATATTCACAAGATGACTGAATTTGCTGGAGACCAGTTCCATGGTTACGTGGTCATAGGCACTGGAGAGATTGACAACACGCTGGCGACCCAGGCCTTGGTCCTCATGGTTGTGGCTGTAAATGAGTCATGGAAAATTCCCATAGCATACTTTCTCATCACAGGAATGAATGGATCAGAGAAAGCCAATGTCATTAGGGAGAGCCTTAGCAGGCTTCATGAGGTTGGTGTTAAAGTTGTCTCACTTACATGTGATGCCCCCACAACCAACTTGGCGATGATAAGGGAACTTGGCGCTGACCTGAATATCAACAACATGAAGCCCTACTTCTTGCATCCTGAAGACCCTACACATAAAGTACATGTGATCCTGGATGCATGCCACATGCTAAAGCTTCTTCGTAATGCCTTTGCATCTTCCCAAGAATTTGAGACAGAAGATGGAAGGAAGATAAAGTGGAAGTACATTGAAGCCCTCAATGAACTTCAAGAGAAAGAAGGCCTGCGACTGGGAAACAGGCTAAGAATGGCTCATTTACAGTGGAGAAAACAAAAAATGAAAGTTCACCTGGCAGCACAGATTTTCAGCAGCAGTGTGGCAGATGCCATGGAGTTCTGTGATCAAGGCTTGAAGATGGAGGAGTTCAAAGGTTGTGCTGCAACTGTGCGTTTTTGCGCACTGTAGATGCAGCTTTTGATGCGCTGAACAGCAGAAATCCTCTTGGAAAAGGTTTCAAAGCCCCAATCAAGCCAACAACTAAAGATCGGGTTGAGACCATTTTGAAGCAGGCAGAAACCATGCTCCGTGGCTTGAAGGTCCAGCAGTACAACAAAATGGTGCCACTTCACACCACCAAAAAAAAGACTGCCATATATGGCTTCATTGCTAATGGCAGAAGTGCTCTTAACATCTACCATGACCTTGTAGAGAGGGCCAATGCACCATGCAGATATCTTCTCACCTACAAATTAAGTCAGGACCACTTGGAACTCTTCTTTGCTGCCATAAGAGCAAGAGGTGGTCACAGTGACAACCCCAATGCCAGGCAGTTCAGAGGAGCATACAAACGCCTACTTGTGAGGCACCAAGTGAAAACAGGCACAGGGAACTGTTTGCTTCGAGACAACACTTACATCCTCAACTCAACACCTGCATCTGTAAATGTTGCCCGAAGATTGGAAGTGCAGTTGGTGGAAGTGAGCGTGCCTGAGGATGACACAGTTCCTGTCCTCCCTGATGTATCCAGCCTTTCTGAATACAAAGAGGCAGCGATCAGCTACATCACAGGATTTGTGGTGAAGAAGATGAAAGAGAAAATCACTTGCTTGCCCTGTTCACAGGCATTAACAACTGATGGTGCTGCACATGATTTCATTCATCTAAAAGACAGAGGTGGCCTGCAGAAACCATCACCAGGCATGGTGTCCATTTGTCTGACCACAGAGAAGTACATTCAGAGAAGGATCACTACAAGTGGAGGTCAGCTTCCCTGTGGACGAGGAATCACATTAGCCATTTCCAGTGAGGTGCTAGCGGATTGTGCCGAGAGAGATCTTTTCCCAGAACTACACAGCCATATGTTTGCCACATGTGTTGAAATGAATCATATTCATTTATTGGTAAAAATGGCCTCCTTGTGGTACTGCAAAGTCAGATTTAATCACTTTGCAAGAAGGCAAACTGAAATGGCAAAACAGGGCAAAATGGTTCGCAGACAGATGACTAAATTGATCCATTTTTATGGGGAATAATTTGTGGATATTTGTTGCTGTCGCATTTTCCATCTACCATCTATTGTTTTCTTTGCTGATGATTCATGCCTCCACTGATCCTCCTGAAGTTCTGCTGCTACTGCTGCTGCTGGTGATGATTTACAGTCCGCATAAACAGGACTGAATCATTCACAGAAGACACCTCGACTCCACTGATCCCCCTTAAGTTCTGTTGCTGCTGCTGGTGATGATTTACAGTCCGCATAAACAGGACTGAATCATTCACTAGACACCTTCATCATACCTTAATTTTCTTTAATATGTGGTTGTTTTTTTTTAATAAGCTGTTCAGTCACAGGAAGCCATTGTGAATAAATTGTTAAACTGAAATTTAAAAATTCCAAGTAAATAAGTTTAATGTAATTATATATTTCTCATATTGAAGTTGCTTAAGTTCAAAATCATCTGAACATTGTTCCTTCTAAGTATAAAAAAGTATGACTGTTTGTTAAATACAGTTTGCACTCTAGAGTTTCCAGTTACCATTACATGACGTTGTCATTTTTTGTTCATGAATAAAAAAAAAAACAATACCCAAAAAAGCTTTCCTTTCATTTCAGTTTCAGAAATGAATATGTTCATGATATTTATGTTACACGTTTCTATAAATGTTATGTTTATGTTGTTTTGTTAATATTTTTGTATATAGTTAAGAATTTACAATTTTCAATGTCACAAAGCCTGTTTTGTCTCGTCTGAGTCAGTCTTGTTTGTCAAGTATGTCTTGTCCTGTGTCCCACTCATGGCCTGCACCTTGTCGTGGTGAGTGGGCTTTCAACTAAGATGGGCCACTTTGTTGAAAATTATGGTTGGATCTAGTGTATAAAATATTTTTTTTTTCTGTCCTCTTAGGACATTGAGGATTGAGAATGATGAAGAGAGAAGATACACACATAAAGGTTAGTCAATTACTAAGGAATCTCATATTTGGGTGAACTCTCTTAACACTGATTTATGTTTCTCAGATTTCTGCTACCTGTCCATCAGACAGCATGCTATTATGTTGCTCTCAATACAGCTGCTTATTCATGATGTGATCTTATGACATTGCCAAAGAGTGCCATCCCACATGTGCAGAATCAGCAGAAGAACATGCATGTGCTATGTACTGTGAACGACATAAGGTGAGTAATTGATGACAGAATTTTCATTTTTGGGTGAACTAACTAACTTTTAAGTTTTGAGGCATGAGCTTTGCACTTTGCTTTGCAATAAATGTTTTTCATGAATCCTTTTCTTTATGTATATATTTACAGAACCTACGTTAGATTCAGACCCAGTGCCACGCAGTGACAACATGGAGGACTCACCACATGTGTAGTACTCCACTCTTTATGCAATTCTTTTGGAGTAAAGAAAGTATTCTTTTGTCTGTAAATGAACCACTGAAAAAAGGTTTCAGTTCTAAAATGCCAAACTATGTATTGTCAGTGAAATCTGCAATAGTATTATGAAAGTAATGTTACAAGAGACATGTTGGACAAATCAGTATGTATGTAATTTAATGCCTTATATATTCATATTCTCACACGCTGCTCTTCACACTTGTTGGCTTATACAGTTACTCAGTTTTTCATTTAAAAAACTGTTGATTGGAGTTTAAAATATACAATTATTTACAAAATCTTGGCTACATTCACCGTGGGGAAAATGGCTGAGGTAAAGCAAAGGGTTTGGAGAAAAGGAGAAGGAAAGAAGGAGAGGAAGAGCTGTGACAGAACTCAGTGTGATGACTTCCTTTGTGTAAACATTGTTTATCAAACATCACATAAAGTGTAAAAATCCTAGACATTTTTTATGCCACAACTTTGGGTAGAAAGTTCAAATCCAGCAGTTCAAACCCTACTGGATTTGGTCTTTCAAACACCGGGCAATGTTTTTAAAAATATATCATTTCCAAAGGGCCAAATGAACTTGATCATGCAAAAATGGCCGGATCTCTACGCTTTATCTGACGATGATGCACAATGCCTCCACCAATAGACAAAACAAAGGAAGTCATCACACTGTTAATAAAGCGCCGGGCTTTGTCCATTTTTTTGGGGTGTGCAGACCTCCACTGGCATCTCTGTGTGATGGTAGAAAAGATGATTTCATCTGCGGGAACTTCCTGTGGAGGTCTTGCAAGTCCTGCTTGATTCCTGCAACAAGCTTGACACTCTTGATGGTTCCGAGGTCGTTCCCGCCACAGTGAATCAAGAGGACATCTGGCACAGCTCTTCCTCCAAGGCACTGATAGAAGAAGGGGAGGACATTTCTCCAAACCATGCCTCCCCAGCCAAACCACCGGATATGGGCGTCCAGCCCAAGGTTGGTCCCGACTGTCTTCCTTGCATGTTTTTCCCCACGGTGAATGTAGCTGTCCCCAATTATGTATATTCTGGGTCCTGGATTGTAAATAATAATAATAATAATAATAATAATAAACATTATCACCTTTCTAAGAAGCTTTGTTATTGTGTGTTATTTATATTTAAATGTTATTTTTCATATTTTGCAAAGCTATAGTATGCTGTATGTCAGGAATACTCAAAGTTTAATTTCTTTTCCAGCAAAGGATCTGGAAGTGTTTTTGAGTTTTTTTTGTTGTTTTGTTTTGTTTATGTTTTGGAATAGTCAATGTAGTTTTCTTTGCTGCAAATTGAGGAGAGGCACTCAGTTTTGGTGCTTTTTTCATGGAGAATAAATGCATACTTTTCCATCCACTCATTTTTAAGCACACTGTTTTCGTTATCAACTTTATTTCATTTGATAGACTTGAAACAGCTTACATCAAACACTAAAACATCCCAGGATTCAAAGGTCTTGTTAAGGTAAGCCGGCATGCTTTGCATAAAACACTTTACAGAACTGTTTTTAATCGATATTGGTGATGTAGATGCGCTTTTCTTAAATCACAGATTAAACTATAATAGATTAAACCTTCGTAATAATAGAGCTATGCAGCTATTGTTGATTTTGGACGGATTGAATAGCTGGGATAACAAATAACTAATAAAACAACACAAAAATATCTTATTCATTTTTAATTAGAAGCTTAAGCAATATAGAAATAAATGTTCTATTTTATTTCAGCGTTAATTAACGCTGAAATAAAAATAGAACATTTATTTCTATATATTGTTATATTATTTATACTTACGTTTGGACTCTGTGGTGGCTGTGAAACTTGACGTCATTTTGATCATCCGTTTTGTGCAAGTTAATCCTAAAATGAAGATAACAAAATTAAACCAACAATCCATTCAAAATATATTTATTTTATATGAGAAAAAATGCATGTGGTCGCCATAAACTGTATGATAATAACTTTGACAGACTGCATTAACTAAAGATCGTTAATTTTGCTGTCCAACACATTGTGATAGACTTGTTCATTTTAAATAATTAAAAAAATAGCCAACGTCACTTTTAATATATAGTATATTATTATATGTCTTTAAATTTAAGTCGTTAGTTGTGTATTTGTATTTAACTTACCTTATGTTAGCAAGCCAGTCAAAAGAGAAATTCAACCGCCAATAAAAAAATGAATGAGAAGAGAAGTTCAGGAGGCGTGGTATGGTGCAAGCGTCTGGGCCAGGTCTGGGCGGAAGTTTGATACAGCGGCTCCGCCTCCGGTTCCATGGACGATACCTTCTGCGCATGCCCAGGTTGCAAACTTTTTTTTTTTATGACGTTTTTGCGTAACATGTCAGCGCCCATCGTCGGCCATTTTGGCCTCAGTTCATTACAATGGAAGGAGGCGGTGTCGCGTCGTCCATCTTTTTTTACAGTCTATGGTATCTAGTGATGAGCGATTTCAAACTTCATGAAGCTTGACGAATCTTTTGTTTGAATCAGTGTGCAGTGTTCAGACTCTAGCTGTGGGTGCGAGCGACTCACGCCGTGTTTCTGGATGGCCACGTTGGTGAGGTGCACGAACATGTTGTCCAGCTCACTGGTGCTGGGCGTGTATTTGACCGTGCAGAAGCGGCAGAAGCCCAGTTTGTACCTGAAACACAGAGCGGTCAGTGCGGACAGAGCGATGCGGTGGCGTGCGGCGGTCACATACTCACATGTAGCACTTGAGCGGCCTGTAGCTGGTCACCAGCACATACAGACGCAGGTCAAACTTCTTCCCGCCGATCAGCAGAGGGTTGTCGATGTACAGAGAGATGACGTACGCCTTCTTCCCGCTGTTCGCTGCCACGAACCTGTCAAACGCCAGCAGTTCAGACTGAAATCCAGATATTTAATGTGTTTGACTGAAGATGAGTGTCTTACGTGGATGTGCGGCTGTCGCGGGACCGCTTCTTGATCTGAGAGAGCTTGTTGATGAGGAAGATGCCTTTTCCCTGCGCCTTCCCACACAGCTTCATGATCCACGTGCTGGACGGCTCTTCCTGAACTACTCCACGAACAGGTTGTAGTCGGCCGGCAGCATGAACGTCACCGGCACAAAATCTACGGCGACGGCACACGCGAGAGAGAGAGGAAGAAAGCAGCCGCTGGTTTTGCCCAGGTAGAGGTGTTTCCCGCTCTCGTCCTTCTCGGCTAAGGGACTGGCCTCCTCCTCCAGGTCTTTGCGGTAGCGCTTGATGTTCTTGATCATCAGGTCCTTCCTGGTCAGCTCGTAGTGGTTGGGGAAGTGGTTGACCATCTGGTCGTCGGTAGCTGGTGTCCACGCTGAACACGCTGCGGATGGTCTGGACGCTCATCCTGCGGACGACATGAAGTGATCTGATCAAATCAGTGTTTCAGGATCTAGTTCAGCTGTGTTTCAGTGTCAGTGTGAACGGATCAAATGAATCGAGCTCTTGCCAGTAGAAGTTCCAGTCGTCGCTGTCCGTCACCTGGATCCATCTCTCTCACCACAGCAATTCACCTTCCCAGCCATCACACACACACACACTCCTGAGAAACACACACACTTCCGTCTCAGAGATGCCGAACCACGACAACATTCATGAAACAGGAGCAGCAGGTCCATCACTGTGGATTATTGTGTACCACTGATTTCACAATAGTTTCTGACTTTCAGTAAGTTCAAAATACAACTGTTCAGTGTTAGTTCATGGAAATAATGTAAACAGATGCAACTTTTGCTCTAAAATGTATTAGTAAATGTTAAAATAACACAAACTGAGATTAATAAATGCTGGAGAAGTGTTGTTATTCATGTTAACTAATGAAACATTATTGTAAAGTAATATTATTATTTCTGTCATTACACACTGTTTGTCATTAACACAAGCTCACACACACTGAATCATGTGTCACAGTGTCATTCAGTGAAGTGTGTGATGATCCAGCAGATGTTGATGTGATTTCTGTGTCTTATTGAACACGGATGATCTGAACTACAGGTTCATTATAAACTGACAGACTACAGATCATGTGATCAATAAAACACTGCGGATTGGACTCACAATCACAGCGATCAGTTCATGCTGAATGAGCTTTTGTTCAGAAGATGAGCATCACAACAGCAGCAGCAATGGATCTTCACTTCCGCCTGCACAACGTCATTCCCGCAACCATCAGCTCATGTTACAGATTACTGACGCTAACATTTGCACATGTGAAGAAAACATGAACATCACTCGATATAAATGTATTTACTGATATTTATGCGTTTACTCATTGCTGAAAGGAAATACAGTGTTTGAAATAAGGCCGTTTCTGAAAATACATTCACATGAAATGAAAGAACAAATACATTACAGCATTATTAATCAATAAAGGGAAAATCTAATCAATCTAATCACATAAACATTAATAATAAAATGATACAAATAATAATACATAAAATATTATTAATAATAATAGTAGTAATAAATGATAATATCAAAAGTAATCAACGTTAAAAAGCTCATGGTGAATCTAGCACATAAACACAATAAGACTTTTATTCACAATAATGTTTTCCACACTTTTGTATTTTCAGATACAGAGAACGTAACAAAATGTTGTTGAAATTACACCTTAAAAATGTGAAGAAATGTGAAACTGTTTATGAAAGAAGAAACGGATTTATAAGATAAAACTCTTTTACAGTATTTTTACTCACATTAATGAAGCCAAACACATTTCACTCACACAATGACAGATGATTAACTTCAAAATAAAAGTCTTCTGAAATCATTTACATGCTGTTATTTTAAAAACAATTGTTTTAATTAATAATATATAATGATTAATTTAAATTTGATCCTGATTCAGAAAAATTTAACGCTACTATGCTCATTTATGCTCAAACAGCAACATTACACACTAACTAAAGTTGATAATGTAAAAATAATAATGAGACATATTAATGAAATTGATCTGTGGAAACATTTCATTCTTATGTCTATCTGCATTTCTACACAAAGCAGGTTATATATGAGCTGAAACTCCTCATCAGACAGTCCTGACATTGAGAGAGTGACTCTCTGAGGTGATGAACTGAACTGAACTGAAGCAGGAGTGTAAATACACAGAGCTTCACGAGTGAACACAGCTGACAATCACAAACAGATCAGAGGAACATATGAACAAAAACACAACACTAAACATAACCCTGACAATAATCATAATAACATGATAAATGCTGTAAATCAAATGAGAACTACACACATGACTGAATTCAAACAGAAACAGACATATGGTTGAAGTAACACACAGGTTTCTATTGAGATCCTTCATTTACACAGGAACTGATCCTCAAACTGTGTGATTGATCTTAATTCCCTGGACTTTGCTTTTGAGACGTGTTGAAAATACTGTAAATAAAAGTGTTCATCGTCTTTATGTGTCAAGAAGACTCTTATCTTGGATCGTCTAGTCAAGTGTGACAGTCACTGATTCATCATGAGCTCAAAGCATTATGGGTAGAGTCTCTACAGTCTGATTCATCAACACAGTTTCACTGATGATCCATAACCAACACTAAACCCAGGATAGAGCGGTTGAGTGAATGTGGTCTGGACTGTGTGGATGAGGATCATTGTGTTTCTAGAGATGCTGTAGAAGGACAGAGTTCCTGCTCTGTGATCCACATACACTCCTATTCTATAGTGTTTCACATACACTCCTACTCTATAGTGTTTCCCCTCATTCACTGTTCTACTGATGATGGGCTTTACAGGGAGATTAGTGTGTTCGTTATCGTGCCAGAATAAGTATCTGTCAGGAGAGCAGTCCAAACTCCAGGACTGATCATTAAATCCAAACTCACACTCATTACCCCCTCCCTTCCTCCTGATGCTCTTATATGACACTGATATAGACACACCATCATCTCCACTCCACTCATCTCCCAGTAACAGCGTCCATTCACACTCTCTCTACACAACACCTGAGGACCATCATCAAATCTGTCTGGATGATCAGAATACAACTGACGTGTGTCAGTGACAGTAATCACTGTGTTCCTCTCAGACAGACAGAGGCATTTATTCACTGTGTTGAGATCCGCAGTGAGCTGATGGGAATCTGATGGAGATAAAACACATCATTTATTACAGAAACTCTCTGTCTCTACAAGTTAATCTAGGATTTTTCACAAATTATTACAGAAGCAAATATTACAGTTTATTTCAATTGCTAACATACTTTTTTTCTTACCAAAATCATGGATCTTTCTGATCATATTTACAAATGCTTAAACACAGCAAGTCAGAAATGAAGACCGAATGTTACAATCATTAAATATAGTATAAAACCTTTACTTCAGCAACAACATCAACTCAAAAATATTGAAAATATATATAAAACAAATACTGAAACAATTTACATTTTTAATGACCAGATCACTGAAATGTTGAGAAATAGCAGATTCCAGTCTCAGTTGGAGACACAGTCAGGTGTTGAAGATCTTTCATTACATGGACACACAGTGAAATACGACTCTTTGAATCAGAATTGATCAGTGTGTATGAAGAACAACACAGAGGAGCAGAGAGAAAATAATATCTGGGTGAGGGAGAGGAACAGATGAAGGAGGAGAGGAGAAGTTGGATCAGGACAAGGGAGAAGAAGAGGAATGGGAGAGGAGGAAGAATGTGTGCTGGATTGAGCATCTCTATGGTTTTCACCCTCACACATGACGAACCTATGAAAGCTCATTTCTGCCATGAATAGAACATAAAAAATGTAATTGTGTCTTTTTATCTCACAATTCTTATTTCTCTCTCAATTCCTACAGTTTATATCTCACAATTCTGAGGAAATAGTCAGAATTGTGAGATATAAACTTACAATTGCAAAATAAATAAATAAAAAAATAGAATTGTGAGATAAAAAGTCACAATTACCTTTTATAATTTTCATTATGTGGCATGAAAAGCTTCAACAGTAACCAAAGGTCATGTTTGTTGGATTTGTTGGTGATCAATTGCAGCAGTTTCATGTTTCATTTCAGTAAAAGCTTCACTATCACTGTTCTATATATGCAGAATATGCACCCTCAGAAAGAGATTTCAGCTGAAGACCCATGTGACCAGTGTCTGCCTGATCAATTCTGTTACTTTCTTCTTCTTTTTCTATTGTATAAAGTAAAGACACATTCACTTCTGTTGTCAAAAATGCACACATCAACACTCAACCAAAAATGTAGAAAAGGAAAGGAAATTGAATTTTAAAACTATGAATTTCATATTTTCTGCAGGTAGAACTGAAACATGACAGTAATGCAGTTTTCATAATGTCATCAACTGTTAGTATTTTGACAGTCATTGCTTTGATTGACTATATGTTCATATTTGATAGAAAACTAGTGCTAGTGTTTGACAGAACGACTCCATTTTGAATCAGGTTTGCTGTGTTTTGATAGAGTTAGTATGTGTTGAAAAAGTTTATAGCATTTTGAAATGTAGAGTTTGTGTTTATTTAACAAAATATGGTTTTGTAATGCAGGTGTGCTGCTGTGTTAAGAGTTTATAAAAAGTTCTTTAAGTATTGGTAAACGCTTGTTAGCAACTGAAAAAAAACTGTAACTTGATTCAGGATTCTTCTCTTATCTTACAGAATCTCATCTGTAGGTATTAGGAAATCTTGAGTTCGGTACTCAACTCTCAGGTCTGTTGCCAAGCAACCAATAATAATAATAAATATAGCTGCAAGCAGCAATTACGGGGCCAAGCACAAAAACCGCACAAGAAGCAAGCACAAACACGACTGGGAGCATCAGGCTAACTGCAGCAGTGAGCAATTAAACACCTATTAAGATCATTTTAGGTAAAAGAGCTGAAAAATGATCAAAAATGAGAATTTACTGGTTCATCACTTTTGACCAATAGGTGGTGCTGTCTCCAAATTGTTGTGGTATGGTCAGAGTGAGGTGACAATGACACTTGCAAAGTTTGGTGTCAATATGTCAAAGCACTGAAGAGATACAGCTTCAAGAGTCGTTTTTGCATCATGCCTCAAATTCTTTGCTCTGGTATACGAAACGGTTTGACATATCGACTTGAAATCCATAACTTTTTGTCGGCATGGTCTGAAGATGACACAGTTCAATTTTGGTGAAAATCGGAGCAACGGTCTAGGAGGAGTTCGAAAAAGTAGGTTTTTAAAGAAAAACAATATGGCGGACAGGAAGTTCAGCTGACTATGGCAAATTTGATATCTATGTTCTCACCATCACCCAAGGAATCTACTGAGACCAGTTTCAGTTTCATTACAATTGGTGAATACAGTCAAAAGTTATTAACATTTTTGTACATTTTGTTATAACTTTTGACCACAAGTGACGCTGGTCCGAAACTTCTCAGGCTCCTCCAGGCAGTGCTGATGACCCATACCGAGTTTCGTAATGATACGCTTATGCGTTCGTAAAATACAGCATTTTAGCACAAAATTCAAAATGTCCGACGGCCAAAATTGCTGATATGGTAATAATGGTTATCATTCGACTCGGCATGATGCCCCAAATCCAACGAGACCAAATTTATGATTTTTGGACAAACCCATCAGAATTTATAAGCAAAAATATAAATTTTTCATATTTCCGCACCAGTAGGTGGCGCTGCGCCGAAACACTGCATGATGCCTCAGGTCATACTTGTGATGACAGGTACCAAGTTTGGTCTAAATACGATAAAGCAGTGCAGAGATACAGCTACAAGAGTGTGTTTTACAACATGCCTCAAATTCATTGCTCCGGTATACGAAAACGGTTTAACGTATCGACTTGAAATCCATAACTTTTTGTCGGCATGGTCTGTAGATGATACATTTCAATTTTGGTGAAAATCAAGCAATGGTGTAGGAGGAGTTCGAAAAAGTAGGTTTTTAAAAGTAAACAATATGGCGGACAGGAAGTTCAGCCGACTATAGCAAATTTGATATCTATGTTCTCAACATGACCCAAGGAATCAACTGAGACCAGTTTCATTACAATCGGTTAATATAGTCAAAAGTTATTAGCATTTTTGTAAATTTCATAATTACTTTTGACCAAAGGTGGCACTGGTCCGAAACTTCTCAGGCTCCTTCAGGGCATTGTTCTGATGACCCATACCGAGTTTCGTAACGATACTTGAATGCGTTCATAAATACAGCACTTTAGCACAAAATTCAAAATGGACGACGGCCAAAATGTTTGAAATGGGAAAATTGGATATCATTTGACTCGGCATGACTCCCTGAATCCAACGAGACCAAAGTTATGATTTTTGGACAAACCCATCTGAAGTTATAAGCAAAAATAGCCATTTTTCTTATCTCCGCACCAGTAGGTGGCACTGCGATGAAACGCTGCATGATGCCTCATGTCATGATTTTGATGAGATGTACCAAGTTTGGTCTAAATACGATAAAGCATTGCGGAGATACAGGTTCAAGAGTTTGTTTTGCATCATGCTTAAATTCGTTGCTCCGGTATACGAAAACGGTTTGACGTATCGACTTGAAATCCATAACTTTTTGTCGGCATGGTCTGAAGATGACACGGTTCAATTTTGGTGAAAATCGGAGCAACGGTCTAGGAGGAGTTTGAAAAAGTAGGTTTTTAAAGAAAAACAATATGTCGGACAGGAAGTTTAGCTGACTATGGCAAATTTGATATCTGTGTTCTCAGCATGACCCAAGGAATCTACTGAGACCAGTTTCATTACAATTGGTGAATACAGTCAAAAGTTATTAACATTTTGTACATTTTGTTATAACTTTTGACCACAAGGTGGCGCTGGTCCGAAACTTCTCAGGCTCCTTCAGGGCATTGTGCTGATGACCCATACCGAGTTTCGTAATGATACGCTAATGCGTTCATAAAATACAGCATTTTAGCACAAAATTCAAAATGGCCGACGGCCAAAATGGCCGAATGGGAAATTGGATATCATTGACTCGCATGATTCCCCGAATCCACAAGACCAAATTTATGATTTTTGACAACCCATCAGAAGTTATAAGCAAAATAGCCATTTTTCATATCTCCACACAGAGGTGGCGCTGCGCCGAAACACTGCAGATGCCTCAGGTCATGCTTGTGGACATGTACCAAGTTTGTCTGAATACGATCATACTTTCCGCAAGAAGTTCTATGGGCTGTCATAGACTCAAGAGCGGAAAAAGAAGAAGAAGAAAAGAAGAGAAGAATAAAAAAAAAAAAAAAAAGAACGCCAAATAACAATAGGTGCCTCCGCACCTTCGGTGCATGGCCCCTAATAATACATTTAAGAAATGTCATTTCTATACCAGAGTTTGTCCTAAATGAGATTCTGACAGAAGCTACCATGGTTACCAAACAGATAAATAGGATTATAATATTTTCTGTAATATGTGTGTGTCTGTATGGAGTGTGTGGTGTCTGTGTCTGTGTGTGTGTGTGTGTGTGTGTGTGTGTGTAGACGTACATTTCCGTACTCCTGGTGTAATCCTGATCTCTCCTCCATGATCCACACTGGAAAACACACACAGACACAATCAATCATTATGTTGTTTCTGTTGCCCTCTTTCCATTTTGGCACTTTCACTTTCGTGATCATAGGGGCAGGAGCTCAAGCTCAAGTACAGTTCTGAAAATGTGACTACAGATTGGACAAAGTATGTTTTTGAATCCAAAAGTTGAAAATCACGCCTTCTCAGTTTTCCCAAAAGCTCTGATCAGGAGGGAACTCTGCAACGCTCCTGGGAAGAGTGAACAACTGAAGAGACTAATCATCTCTCGCAATCATGCAGTCTCGTAAAGTAGTGTTATAAGGGGCCGTTCACATATCACGCCTAAGCGCGGCCGCGCCGCTTTCTCCTCCTTTCCACAAGTGCTTTTGCACTCTCGTGGCGTCTGTCGTTGCTGTGCAACCATGAACTGCGCTCTCCACGATGATGATGAGGAAGTGTTGTGGATTGGGTAACAGCCACTAGAGGGCGCTCCGGTAGCGTAGTCACCTCTTGGGTTCTAAGCTCTTTGGTAAAAGTGGCAGTACTCTGACCACGCTCACTCTAGTCACATGTTTACACAAGCCACACATAACACAATAAATACAGTTCTCCTATAAGCAAAAATAATCAGATATATATACACACCAATAATGCTGCTAACTGGTACTTATATCAATACAGTGTTTTAACCTGTATTACTGCGTCCTGTAATTTTTTTATGGACTTCAAAATGAGCAACTCCAGTTAAATTTGTCTGAAACACCTGAAAAAAGGCATTCCCAAAATAAACTGCTTACTGTTCTTGAACCATTTGGAGTCTATGCATGGTTTTGGTATCTTTTGAAAGGTGACACTCTGAGGTAAGTCTGTAACACTGGTATTGAGTAATAGAATTTGAAACACATTGAAAAATGGAAAAAATATTCCGCCTACTTTTTTTTTGTAAACAGATGCCTGCAGATGACTATAGATGGCGGCTATTAGCTAGAAAACACAACGGGATCACAGCCTTAAGGCTTACCAAGCTTCATTTCAAATTTGATAAAAATATCTTAGAAAATGAGAAGTCTTACATATTTCACATCAATGCATGAGCACACATGATAAAAACAACCCAGGGGAAAAAATACTATAGTAAATTTATGGTAAATACTAAAGTGTTTATGAACCATAAAAGTTGAATTAATTTGTGGTAATTCTATAGTTTCTGTGAAAATATAACAACTATAGTAATATAAGCAAATTACAAAACATTATACTAAGTTTTCAACTTTAGGGTATAATACTACAATATACACTACAGTTTACTGTATTAAAAACTAAAGTATACTACAGTATTACAGTTTATCAGTTCACTTCAGTCATACTACAGTATACAGTAGCATTCATTACAAAGTGTTGTAAACACTATAATATATACAGTATACTACAATTTACTATAGTATGGTTCAAACACTATAGTATTTACTGTAATATTTTTTATACCTGGACATGCAGATGCAAAACAAATGCAGACAAATCCATATCCACCGTTCTATGTGCGCACTATAGACATTACTTAATGAGCGCATACTATGGTAACTTTACTGTATGAGCGCATATGTTACTGTATACTTAGTAAACATTACTGTATGAGCACATATGTCTGTATACTTAGTATTACTGTATGCGCATACTATGGGAAACTTTACTGTATGACACTATGTCTGTATCCTATAAAGTAAACATTACTGATGAGCACATATGTACTGTAACTATAGTAACACTGTATGAGCGCATACTATGGTAACTTTATGGTCTACTGGGTACGATAAAACATTACTGTACACTATGTCTGTATGATAATAGTAAACATTACTGTATGAGCACATATTATTAGTACGGTAGCGCATACTATGTAACATTACTGTATGAGCGCATACTATGGTAAACATTACTGTATGACGCCTACTATGGTTACTGTATGACGCATACTATGGCCATAATGAGCGCATACTATGGTAACATTACTGTATGACGCATACTATGGTAAACATTACTGTATGAGCGCATACGTATGTACTATGGTAAACATTACTGATTACATTACTGTATAGCGCATACTATGTAAACGTAGCACATATGTATACTATAGTAAACATTACTGTAGAGCGCACACTATGTAAACTGTATGAGCTCATTACTGGTATGAGCGCATACTATGGTATTACGGTACGCATACTATGGTAAACATTACTGTATGAGCGCATACTATGGGTAAACATTAAGCGCATACTATGTAAACTTCTGTATGAACATATACAGTATGTATGTGGTATGAGCGCATACTAAACATTACTGTATGAGCGCATACTATGGTAAACATTACTGTATGAGCGCATACTATGGTAAACATTACTGTATGAGCACATATGTATACTATAGTAAACATTACTGTATGAGCGCATACTATGGTAAACATTACTGTATGAGCGCATACTATGGTAAACATTACTGTTAGAGCACTATACTTATAAACATACTGTATGAGCGCATACTATGTTAAACATTACTGTATGAGCATACATAGTAAACATACTGTATGAGCGCATACTATGGTAAACATTACGTTGAGCGCATACTGGTAGTATGAGCGCATACTATGGTAAACATTACTGTATGCGCATATGCATTACTGCGCATATGTAGTATGAGCTATACTATGGAAACATTACTGTATGAGCATATGTATACTATGTAAACTTACTGTATGCGCCATACTATGGTAACATTACTGTATGAGGCATACTATGGTAAACTACTGTATAGCTATGTATAAAACATTACTGTATGAGCGCATACTATGGTAAACATTACTGTATGAGCGCATACTATGGTAAACATTACTGTATGAGCGCATACTATGGTAAACATTACTGTATGAGCACATATGTATACTATAGTAAACTTACTGATTACATGTTACTGTATGAGCGCATACTATGGTAAACATTACTGTATGAGCGCATACTACTTACTGTATACTATAGTAAACATTACTGTATGAGCGCATACTACATTAAAACTATTAACATACATATATATAGTAAACGTATATACTATGTAAACATTACTGTATGCGCATACTATGGTAACAGCAACAATAACTATATAACATCTGTATTAGCGCATACCATGGTAAAGTAAGGTAACACTAGTGACAAAAAAAGGTACATGCAGTCTTTAAATAAATGCACAAAATATTAAAAATCATAAAGCTGTTATTTATGTGTATTCATAAAGTCAAAGGGTAATATAATATTGTGGTCTAAGTTTAAATTCACAAGTTTAAATAAATACATTTTAAGACAACTTGCCACACCAAAAGTGGATGTTTCTGTAGAATGACCCAATTAAACAGTTTGCTTTTACACGCAAGATGTTCAGCGGGAGCGTTCAGCCTCCTCGTGTTCGAACGACTCGGGTAAAGACCTGCGACTCTACCTGCACGACTCCACCAAGCAACGACACCGGTAGGCACTTAGGTTTTTCCTTCCTTTCACACTTTCCTTCATCCTCAGCATGTGCTTTCAACACATTACCGTTGTCTCTCGGCAACGCTCCAGTAACCCACGTAAAAGGCAGCACAATGTTTCTAACCTGCACCCTATTTACTCCTCTTCTAACACTAACACTCCTCTCTCCGTCTCTGTTGGTCTATGGAATTGTCAGTCAGCAGTTAATAAAGCTGACTTCATTCCAGCCTTTGCTACTAATTCTTCTCTTAATATCTTGGGCTTGACTGAGACCTGGATTCGTCCAGAGGACTCAGCAACCCCTGCTGCTCTCTCTAACAACTTCACTTTCCCTCATACCCCTCGCCAATCTGGGAGGGGTGGGGGCACAGTTCTTCTCATTTTTGACAATTGGAAATACTCGACTCATTCGTCTCTGTGCAACTACAATTCATTTGAGTTTCATGCTATTACAATCTCAATTCCTGTCAAAATTCATATTGTAGTAATTTATCGCCCCCCAGGCCAACTGGGTACCTTTGTAGAGGAACTGGACATGCTGCTGTCCTCATTCCCAGAGGATGGTAGCCCACTTGTAGTTTTTGGCGATTTCAACATTCATCTAGAGAAGCCTTATGCTTCAGACTTCCACTCTCTTCTAGCCTCATTCGATCTTAATCGGCTCATCACCACAAGCACACACAAATCTGGCAACCAGCTTGATCTCATTTACACACGCAACTGCATCACTGACAACATTCTGGTAAAACCTCTGCACATTTCTGATCATTTCTTCATCCATTTGTTCACCACCAACCCTGCTACCAGTTACCTTCAGACGAAACCTGCGCTCTCTTTCTTCTTCTGATCTTTCCTCTACCGTATCATCCTCCCTTCCCTCACCCTCACAATTCTCATCTCTGGATGTGAATACAGCAACAGACACTTTATGTTCCACATTAACTTCTTCTCTAGATAGTATCTGTCCTCTGTCATCCAGGCCTGCACGTGCCACTCCCTCTAATCCCTGGTTATCTGATGTTCTTCGTGAACAAACTCAGGGCTGCAGAGAGGAAATGGCACAAATCAAATGACCAATCTGACCTAAGTAGCTATCAATCTCTGCTCTCATCCTTTTCTGGTGAAATTCATGCTGCTAAATCTTCCTATTTCCACAACAAACGCTTTTGCGTTTGTTAGCCCAGGGCCCCGCTAAGGCTTAAAGGGATAGTTCACCCAAAAATGAAAAATTTGATGTTTATCTGCTTACCCCCAGGGCATCCAAGATGTAGGTGACTTTGTTTCTTCAGTTGAACACAAATGATAATTTTTAACTTCAACCGCTGCCATCTGTCAGTCTTATAATGCGAATGAATGGTAACACAATTTATAAGAGTCAAAAAATATGCATAGACAAATCCAAATTAAACCCTGCGGCTCGTGACGACACATTGATGTCATAAGACACGAAACGATCGGTTTGTGCGAGAAACCGAACAGTATTTATATAATTTTTTTACCTCTAAAACACCACTATGTCCACCTGTGTTCAGCAGTCGATTAGTGAGGTCTGATTGCGCTCTGACAATGGCAGTGATGTCTCGCGCATATACTTCAATGAGTGCTAGACATCACTTCCGGCTTCCTTTCTCGAATTCTTTCTGGATTTGTCTGTGCATGTTTTTTTTACTCTTATATATGGAGTTTCCATTGACATGCATTAATACGGCTGACAGACGGCAACGGTACTTCAATGAGTGCGAGACATCACTTCCATTGTCAGAGCACGATCAGACCTCACTAAGCGAGTGCTGAACGCCTTCATCTCATTCTACGATAATTTTAAAAGCCTCTTTAAAGCCCACTTCTGGATCGATGTAAAAAAGACTTTGTGAAATGGTCCACTCTGCCCGTCTTTAGCAGGTCGTACGAACGTAAATTAAAATGCTTGTTCTGCCACGTTTCTGTATTTATTTTCAAATATACCTATTTTTATTAGACTATTCAGCTTAGTAAAAAAATTATTTCTAATTACTTCCTTTTTCTGGGCGAATAAGACCCCTCACATTAGGAAATCTTTTTTACAGAGATTAAAATGTCAAGGAGGGATGGCATTACCCAACTTTTTATTTTACTATTGGGCGAGTAACATTCAGAAGATACTCTATTGGTTATCTAGTGTAGATCCTCAAAATGCCCCTTTGTGGGTGCAGGGGGAACAATCATGTACAAAATTCAAACTTAGCTCCTTAATTTGCTCCTCACTCCCCCTGGTGGGGAGAAATTACATCTGCTCCCCTAATCCTGCACTAATTCACAAAATTTGGGCCCAATTCAGAAAATATTTTGGTTTACAGTTAGCTTCCATTTTAGGACCTCTTGCATCTAATTGTTTATTCCCACCATCTTCTGTAGACTCTGCCTTTTGTGTTTGGGAGGAGAAGGGGATTAGATGCCTAAAAGATTTTATTTTAATAATACTGTCACAGACTGACTGTGACCTGGGACTTTTATTTTGAAGGGACTGAGCATGGGTATATGTACAACAACTCTTTCCACCATTACACATACATACAAACTAATGCCGGCAAACTATACCATCCTTATGTAGTATGTCTGTGCCCTAATTTTGGAATTGTGACATCTCATTTATCATCCCAAGTTGTTAATTTTGTTTTTGTCTGTTAAATATTGTTATTTGTTTAAATGTTTAATGTTCAGTAATGCATCCTGTTCCAATAATGTTACACAGAAAAGAATACCAAAATACTTTACACAATAGGTGTTTATTTCACTTTCTTTAGTTATCAAGTTAACTTCAATGCATTTCAAACAGCTAGACATACCTTCTGGTGCACCTCTCACTTGCCAAACCTGTACACATGGGAAGAAGCCATTTTTAAGCTAACATTTGCTCATGGCAGATTTCTCCATCTGGATCTGACCTCATAGGAGAGGGAGAGAACCATGGATGTAAGTGTTTTCTTATATGTCTTGTCTTTATTGATTTGAGCAGTTTAAACTGTAATAAATGCAAATGATGTATGTTGTAGAGCCGAACTATAGTGAAGGAATGATGGTTTTATTTTTGTCATCTGCTTGAAACTTAAAAGTGTTCCCCGTAAAATGGTATGTTCCAAATATAGGAGGAGCCAAAGCTTCAAAAGGCAGCCATTTTAGGGGAATGGAGGGTAGTCGGGTCAGATCGGCTGGGTGGCAACGGCTGGATTGTGACTGGGTAGGAGATGGCAGAAGGAAGTGACGGATCAGGAAGTGAGATGGGATTGGAAGAAGATGGCGGGGGAGATAGTAGTGTATGGAATGTAGTGCGGTCGAGAAAACGGAAAAAAAAGGGAAATGAAACATCAAATATGGATGAAACGGATAGTGAGCAAAGTGTTATTGTAACAGCAAGGCGGGAAGAGGAACATAAAGTGATCGTAAAATTATCTGAAGAAGGGGCGACGTTTGGTGAGTGGAATCCAGTTAAATTAACAAAAGCAATTAACAAGTTGCTGGGTGAGGTCAAAAATGCGAAGATCTTGAGAAACGGATCACTGTTGATTGTTTGTAGGAATAAAGTGCAGAAAGAAAAAGTCTTGCAAATGAATAAAATTGATAAAACGAGAGTACAGTGTTCATTGATTGAGTACAAAAAAGTGAATCGAGGAGTCATTACAGGAATACCTACAGATGTATCAGAAGAACAAATGAAAGATAATATGACAGGAGCAAAAGTACTGGAAGTAAAACGCCTTACAACAACCAGAAATGGGGAGAAATGCAATAGCTTGTCTGTTATGATTAAGTTTGATGATGCAAAACTTTCCTGGTAAGGTGTACATAGGATACATGAGCTATGAGGTAAGGCCATATATTCCTCCACCACTGAGGTGCTTTAAATGCCAAAAATATGGTCACGTAGCAGCAATATGTAAGGGCAAACAGAGATGTGGCAGATGTGCAGGCGAACATGAGTATGGGAAGTGTGGGGAAGGAGTAAAGCTCAAATGCTGCAATTGTGGAGGAGAGCATAGCTCAGCTTATCGTGGCTGCGAGGCCAGCAAAAGGGCAGTGGAAGTACAGCGAGTGAAGGCATTACAAGGAATTACATATGCGGAAGCAGTAAAGACAGTGTCTAGAGAAAAGATTGTTTATAAACCAGGCAAACAATGAAACTAAAGATAGACCAGCAAATGATGAAACTAAAGATAGATCCTGCGGGAACTGTGAAAAGTTTGTGGCAAAGAAAGACGTGCTAATTATGAGTAAGAATGAATTTGTGTTGTTCATGGTTGAGGTGATAAATTGCTCAGCACAGACAGAAAGGAAAACTGGAAAGATCAAAATAATAGTTAAAGCGGCAGAAAAATATCTTGGTGTTAAAGGGCTCAGCTGTGAAATGGTGGAAGAAATGTTAACTGCAGGAATTCCTAACTCTCAGTCATGGGCTGGTGGATCATCATGATTTTAGTTATATTGCAATGGAACGCTAGAAGTCTTATAGCTAATGGGCAAGAGTTCAAAAAATGTATTCTTGATTTACCAGATAAACCACATGTAATATGTGTACAAGAGACGTGGTTGAAACCAATATTAGATTTTGTGATACCTGGATATTCTGCAATCAGAAATGGGTGGGGGTGGCAATCTTTGTAAGAAACGGGACAAATTATAATTTGATTAGTAAAGGGAAAGAACATGAGTCTGTTGTAGTTAAAATATGGACAGGTAAAGACAGTATAATGATAGTAAATTTTTATAATCCATGTAATAAATTGAGTGTTGAAATTCTGAATGCAGTATGCGGGATAATACAAGAGAAAATAGTATGGTGTGGGGATTTTAATGCACACAGTACACTATGGGGGAGTAGGAATACAGATGTAAATGGATCAATAATAGAAGAATTTATAGATGATAAAAATCTGGTATGTATTAATGATGGAAAAGGAACAAGGTATAGTAGCTTGCATAACGTGGAAAGTGTTATTGACTTGACAATAATGTCAGCTGAAATGGCTGGAATCAGCACATGGGAGGTTTTAAATCAGTCAACGATAGGTAGTGATCATTATCCAATAATAACTAGGATTGGAGTAGAGATATATCAGGATAATGAAGTGAGAACACCAAGATGGAAGTTGGATAAAGCTGATTGGCAATCATTTCAAATGCTGAGTGAGGTTAAGTGTGCAGATTTATTAAATAAAAATATAACAGAAGTGGAAGAAATGAATGAAAGTGTAGTTTCAGCTATAATAGAAGCAGCTAAAGAAACAATTCCTAAAAAGGCAGGAAGTAAACTGAAAAAATGTGTGCCATGGTGGGATGAAAGTTGTAGTACAGTAATTAAGAAGAGAAATAAAATGTTTAAACAGCTTAAAATCCATCATACACTAGAAACTTTGATTAATTATAAAAGGGCACAAGCAGTAGTTAGGAAAACAATTAGATCAGCTAAACGTAATTATTGGAGACAATTCTGTAATACAATTGGAAGAGAAACTCAGCTATCAGATATATGGAGAACAATTAGGAAAATGAGTGGAATAAGAAGTAATGTGGAAATACCAGTGTTATGTAGTAACAATAAAAATGCAATTAGTAATGCAGGAAAAGCAGAACTTTTTGTTAAAACTTTTGTGAAGATCCACAGTTCTGGAAATTTATCCTTGACGGCTTTACAGTATAGAGACCATACGCTTGCTCAAAATCCAGGGATAGTTGAGAGAAGCAGTGTATCAGGAAAAGATCTGGATCAGCCATTTACTCTATTTGAATTAAAAAGAGCTATATTAAGCACGCGACAAACGACTCCAGGAAAAGATGGTATATGCTATAGGATGTTAGGCCATATGGAAGATGTCACACTCGGGATAATATTAAGACTGTTTAATATGGTATGGAATGCAGGTAAACTCCCATTAATATGGAAACAGGCAGTTATAGTTCCAGTACTTAAACCTGGCAAAGACCCATCAGATCCAAGTAGTTATAGACCCATAGCATTAACATCGCAACTAGGGAAAACTATGGAAAGGATGGTAACAAATAGACTAGATTATTATATTGAAAGTAAAGGTCTTCTTTCACCTCATCAATCTGGATTTCGTAAGGGAAGGGGGACAATGGACTCCGTATTATGCCTAGAATCATAAATTAGGAAAGCTCAAAGTAATAAAGAAAGTATAATTGCTGTATTTTTTGATATTGAAAAGGCATATGATATGCTGTGGAAGGATGGACTTCTTATTAAACTTAATAAATTAGGAATAAATGGCAAGATGTATAATTGGGTATTAGATTTCTTGAATAAAAGAACAATTGAAGTTAAAGTAGGTGTAGAATATTCAAATAGATATATAGTGGAAAATGGTATCCCACAAGGCAGTGTATGTAGTCCAATACTTTTTAATATTATGATTAATGACATATTTGATCAGATTGAAGGAAATGTAGGTAAGTCAATATATGCAGATGATGGGGCACTCTGGGTTAGAGGTCGGAATATAGAATATTTAAGAAAGAAAATGCAAAATGCAATAGGGAAAGTAGAACAGTGGACAAATAATTGGGGATTTAAACTTTCAATCTCAAAATCACAAGTTATATGTTTTTCTAAGCGACCTAAAACAGTATCACTAAAACTATATGGGCAAGATCTTTGAACAGGTTAAGGTTGTAAGATTCTTGGGAGTGTTCTTTGATGAGAAGCTGAACTGATCCTATGATTGGCAAAATGCTCTAAATAGGGTCCACTCCTCCTCTCCTTGTGCAAGGCATGGATTAATTCAATTTAAAGTTCTTTATAGGCTCCATTTCACTAACTCCAAACTAGCCAAGATTTATCCAAATGTCTGCCCTGCCTGTAATAGGTGTTCACAATCGCCTGCTACAACCGCTCATATGTTTTGGGTGTGTCCAAAGTTGGAGAAGTTTTGGAGAGAGATTTTTGAGTCATATAAACATATATATGATATCTTGATTGATCCTGATCCTATGATTGGTATTTTTGGTTTGGTGCCTGAGGGTATAAAACTCAGGAATGATACCTGTTCTGTTATTGCTTTCACTACACTACTGGCGAGGCGTTTAATATTATTTCAGTGGAAAAGGGCAGACCTTCCAACCCATAACAGCTGGATAAAAATAATGTTTCACATTCAAAAGATTAAATATATGATTCGAGGTTAGAAGTGCAAGTTTCAGGTTATTTGGTCCCCCTTCATAAGATATTTTGAACAACTCTCCTCCCTCTAAGATTGAGTGACATGCCTGAACCTTCTCTTATTTTCATGTCCCCATGTAAATATTTATTATTATTGTTATTATTATTTATGTAATGTCCTATTTCTGCTAAAACTGTTACAGTTGTGTGTAGTAGAGAGAGCACAGACACAGACTTCAACGTTAAGCGGGGTTTAATCACCAAAACAAAGGTACAACACAACATAGGATAAACAACAGAACCAACAGGGAGTGCAAGGAGTGAGTCCAACTTAAAGGGAGTGCTAATGACAATACACAGGTGTGGGGAATCCAGGAATAGTGGGAAAGTTGACGAGGGAAGTGCAATCAGGTGATGGAGCAGGGAGGATCACGGGAAACTGAGTCCGGGTAGGCGTGGCTGTAACAAAAACTAATGAGTTGAGCTCCTCTATTGTATGTGTGTGTACAGTTGTGGTCAGAATTATTAGCCCCCTTCATAAACATGATCAAAGATGACTCTAAAAATAAATCTGCATTGTTTATCCTTTTGATCTTTAATTCATAAAATTAGCAAAAATCTAACCTTTCATTGAAGGAAAAGAATTGAAAGTGGGGGGAAAATAACATTAAGAAATAAATGTTTTTCTCAAAACACATTGCCCACAATTATTAGCACCCCTAGAATTTTTTATGAGTAAAATATCTCTGAAGTATATTCCCATTCATATTTAAATTTTTTTAGCTCACCGGGGTGATCATGAACATGAAATTGTCCAGCCATGACTTCCTGTTCCACATGAGTATAAACATGAGGAAACACAAGGGCCAAATTCTCATAATCATTCATCACAATGAGAAAAAAGCAAAGAATATAGTTCTGATGTGTAGCAAATGATTGTCGAGCTTCACAAAATAGAAAGTGGCTGTAAAAATAGCTAAAGCATTGAAAATCCCCATTTCCACTATCAGGGCAATAATTAAGAAGTTCCAATCAACTAAAGATGTTACAAATCTGACTGAAAGAGGATGTGTGTCTAAATCATCCTAATGCGTGGTGAGAGGAAAGTTTGAGTGGACAAAGACTCTCCAAGGATCACAGCTGGAGAATTGCAGATTAGTTGAGTCTTGAATCTCAGAAGCCTAATTTTTTTTTATCAAAATCACCTACATCCCCACAAGTTGTTCGGGAGGGTTTCAAGAAAAATCCTCTGCTCTCATCCAGAAACAATCTCCAGCATATTCAGTTGTCAGACACTGGAACTTCAAACGGGACAAGCTTCTATGGTCATGAAACTAAAACAAGAGCTTCTTGGCAGCAAACCCACCAGATGGGTTTGGTGCACACATGGATAGAAAGTACCCCATGCCCACGGTTAAATATACTGCTGGATCTTTAATGTTGTGGGCCTATTTTGTGCTGGAGGTCCTGGACAACTTGTTCAGATATATCGTATCATGGATTCTATCAATACCAACAGATAAAAAATCAAAACTTGACCACTTCTGCTAGAAATCTTATAATGGGCTGTGGTTGAAATCATCGTCGGGACAATGATCCAAAACAAACATCAAATCCAACACAAAAATGTGTCACTGAGCACAAAATGAAGCTTCTGCCATGGCCATTCCGTCCCCTGACCTGAAACCCTAAAGAGAATGAGTGGAGTGAACTGAAGTGAGAAGCACCAACATGGAGCTGGAATCTGAAGGATCTGGAGAGATTCTGCATGAAGGAATGGTCTCTGATCTCTTCTCAGGTGTTCTCCAAACTCATCAGGCATTATAGAAGAAGACTCAGAGCTGTTCTCTTGGCAAAAGGAGGTTGCAAAAAGTATTGAATAAAAGGGTGCTAATAATTGTGGGCAACGTGTTTTGGAGAAAAACATTTATTTCATAATGTTATTTTCCCCCCACTTTCAATTCTTTTTCTTCAATGAAAGGTTAGATTTTTGCTAATTTTATAAATTAAAGATCAAAAGGATAAACAATGCAGATTTATTTTTAGAGTCATCTTTGATCATTTATGAAGGGGGCTAATATTCTGGCCACAACTGTATGTATGTATGTGTGTATGATGATGATGTTAGACTGCGTAGCCTATAATAAAAGATAATGAATTTCAAACATGAACCAAACATATTTTTATTCAAAGATCAACAGTATGTCATTAGTCTTTAGTCTGCCACAAAAAACAACATTAAAATCATGAACTCAAATGTCATTGTGAAAAAAAAACAAAAAAAACAATGACTGTTGCAAGTAACAGTGTGTAAAAAAAGACCTTTCTGTATAGCCTAACGCTAATAAGCTTAAATGAAAATAACGAAATAATTGTGTAGTGAAGTATTTTTTTGTACACAGTGTTGCGAACAATCAATCACTCCTTTACGCGTGCATCACTGTCCTCCTCGCGGCTGCAGCAACTTGCGTTCTCTTCATCAAGGCTTAAAACAAAAAAGGGGACAAAAAGGTCGTATTGTCTTTGTGCATATCGATTAATTAGATAAATGAATAGAATATGAAAATTAGCTTATCAATGCATATCTAAATTCACGCCTAGCCGCCTACGGTATTATTTTAGAACTTAGAAAAAAGATTCTGCAGCCAATGAGCAGCCGGCGGGGGCTGGTTGCAGGACGACTCCACCTCCGCAGATAGTTTTTAATGTTTATCAGACAATAACTACTCAAGATTTTGCTTTAGTATAATTTTCGGGACAATTAGGGCCAGATTCGGGATTAGGGACAACAGTTTAGATTTCAGGCATTTCACAGCATGCGTTTATATAATTTTTCCAGGGGATATAACTCCAGTTGTATTCGCCTGAAAGAAGAATGTCATATACACCTAGGGTGGCTTGAGTAAATCATGGGGTAATATTCATTTTTGGGTGAACTATCCCTTTAAGGGGTTTTCCCGTGACTGAGAGCGCTAGTCAAAGCATTTTGTCATCTTGTTCCGTGTTGACAACAATTCAAAGTAAACGTCTTCACTACTGACTAACATTCATAGGCACAGTCAGAGACAGACTTTGCCAACTATTTTTTCCAGTGGATGGAAGGCTTTTAGTAAAAGTTATACTTCATGAAAGTTGCATTGATAAATATTTTTGGCTTTAATATTTGTATTATGTGGAAACTGTTTTATAAAAGCAATAAGGTACTCAAGGCTTGTGCTGTATTGTGTATAAGTCACGGCTGAAGGGGTTACTCCACTTTGCGTCGTGCCTAACAATGCCGTTCAGCCGTGACTTATTCATGATACAGCACAGCCTTGAGTACCTTATTGCTTATGTCACGTGAATATTAAATATAGCCGAATTGAGCAGCACCTGCACATTTCTGGCTTACTTTAACAAGACTTTGGGACAATCATGATGCATTATAATCCAGGATTCTGAAATGTTTTCTTATTTTAAAGACATGGAGTTTGGCAAACCACTTTAGGTATGCCTCTTTTTGTTGTAATATAGTTTTTGTATATATTTTCTATCTGATCCGACTCACGGTCTTCTGAAATATGAAAATAAAAATCATAAAAATCCTATAGACTTACATTGATGGAATATTCATGAGTCAAGACTGTTTGAACTCCCGGAGCCCATTAAACTCATTTAAGCTTCCAATCTAATGTTTATACTCTATCTATCCATCATCACTAGCAAAGCTTACCAGCTAGCCTAGTACGTGCTAACACCAGTCGAATGAGGAAAGACAGCTGTGCATCACTGCATTCACAACTTCTGTACACCAAGTGAGCCAAGAGAATACTAGGAATGCTAAACCATGTTTTAAAAAGCTACAAACATGCTAGCAACATGCTAAAATGTTAATTTGCTAAAATAGGCTATAAACATGCTAAAACATCTATCTATGTATCATTTATCTGACAGGCTGTATTTCCTTCCAAACCTTCAATCTTTAAACTTCAAAAGAACTGGGTCTCGTTTGTTTCTGATGGAGCCAGTGTCAAGTTAGGCAGGAACTCTGGTGTGGCAACCAGGATGACTGCAAGGCACCCGAACCTCTTCACATGGTACTGCATGAACCACCGTTTGGAACTGGCTGTATCTGATGCTGTGGATGAGGTTCAGGAAGTCAACCGCTTCAAAGTGTTCATGGAGAAGATCCACAATCTCTACAGTCACTTCTGGAAGCAGCACAAGAAGTGGACTCACAATATTGGCAGATTTTTAAGTATGTGATGGGTAGCCAGCAGCTTCCGTTCTGTAAAGGCTGTGTGGAGGTTGTATGAAGCACTCAACAGACACTTTGGAAATGCTGCAGGATACCAAACAACAAACAGCAAAGCGAAACAAACTTACAGAGACATTGGACTCATGTATGATGCCCTGTCTGAACTTTCAAACCTGTTTCAGCAACTCCAGGCCCATTCAATCACACTCTTGAGAGCAGACCAGCTTCTGAAGCAGCTTCATTTAAAGACACCCCAGGAAAGAAATCAGAGGAGGCACTGACAGCACAGGCTTTGGGACAGTGACAATTGCCAGCTGATAAAAGCTGCGCTCCATGGACCACATTCATATAACGTTGTACTAAACTGAGGGCCAGTGATTAATATGTTCATTCATTCTTTGTATGTGTAATGGTTAATTTGCATTCTCTAAATTGTAATGTTGACATGCATTCTCTGTAAATCTGCTTTGAAACGATATGTATTGTGAAAGCGCTATACAAATAAATGTGAATTAAAAAAAAAAATGAATTGAATTGACTGGCTGAGTTAGATGGTGATTGACTGTAAACAGTAGAAAATCAGTCCAGTCTCTCCAGCTGTAAATGTCATTGGCTGGTACAGTCTTGTGTTGTTTATAATGAATTGATATGTTGATAACACACACATAATCAGTCTTTCAGAATGCTCTCTATTACATGTAGATTAGATCAGATACACACTATATGCATTAGTGAGTGCGTTAGTGCTATTGGGGTGTTGCTCTGGGATGGGTGAGAGGTGACAGACTGTGAGGGAAAAGTCACAGTATAGTCACTACAATCTAGACTACACCACTGACAATATATAAATAGAAACATTGATACACAACACTTATATTAAGAGTCTACTTTTAAAATGATCTAATTCAAAGCGAAAACAAATATGCTCTCTTTTGTGAAGTGTATGAAAAAATAGAGAAGTACAGTCATTCATGTGTGAGCTCATAACGTGAACATGCCTATGACCAGCATGCGCTATCCATACGGTAATGATCTAAGGCGATCCATGCAAACAATGCCCACATCAACTAGGTAAAATGCATCAAGTTTCATCTGATTCTTTTACTTAATATCGTTTTGAGACGCAATGAGAAATAATCATGGAAGAATTTACCTTAGAAGAAAAGTGCGACTGTGGTTTCCGTTTGATCATCACTTGATTGTGAAGCATAATTTTCTCAAAACTACAAACTTTACATACATGCTGCTCACATATTATTGTAGCAGAGTTTGTGTTGAATGCAATGTAATCAGACTTTTTCCATGACAATTTTATAAGTAACAGAAATAAGCACACATTTCAGGGCATGTCAAAACACTTCCAGGGCCCAGAAGACACCTAAGACCCTATGGGGTCCCATGTGTGTGTGGGCAAAATCTGCAATCTCTTTACACACAAACTGAGGAGCATTATTGGTCATAAGAGTGTGCGGGATACCATGTACTGCAAAATGTCTTTTCAGCTTTGCAATTACTGTGACGCTTCTCATGTCAGGAAGGGGATCCAGCTCAAACCAGCCAGTGCATTAATCTACAAGGACCAAATGTGTTTTTTCTATGCCAATCGAAAAGGTCAGCAGCCGTGATAGACCAGGGAAGATCCAGGATTTCATGCAGCTGCAGTGGTTCAGTAAAGCTTTACAATAAGGTTCATTAGTTAACATTAGTTAACAACATTAGTTAACAAATGTTGTGTTTTTGTTATAATGATTAGTATTCAAAGAGACTCTGGGTGCACGCAGAACTAGTCTTATCATGAGGATTTATTAGCTCGACTCAGACTCGCAACATGAGTGTTAACTCGTCCTCAGCATAATACACACTGGACTTTTTGAGCCAATCCGCATAAACTTTACTGGCAAGTGCTATAGCCAATAAGAACATAGGATACAATGTCTCTGACATGTGATTGGTTCTTAGCAGAATGTAAGAATACTACATCCCCCTTCTTTTGAAATAAACAATATAAAGAACATATTGCATATCATATTAAGTGAAAGAAACATGCAGCTTACAAAAAAAAAACAAAAAAAACATCACATGTACAAACTAGAGCATCCATATAGTATTATACTAAAGCACTAGCATACTGTATGTGTTCACACAATAATGGATTGTCACATACAAAACACAAACTACATTGAACATTATGAACAACAATTTTTTTTCTTTTTAAAAGCAGCGATCCGCCTACACCCTTGTACAATCACAGATCCAGAATGACTCTGGGCTTTATCTGGCGTCCATATCTGGTTCTGTAAGTGACGGATTTGGGCAGGTCATCAGTGTGGTCAGGTGTGTGTATAATGTCATTGTGTGGTGCACTGCTGATTGGTGTTTCACATAGCTCAACACCATCATGTCCCAAGGATATGTCAGAACTGTCCTGAGGTTCCTTCGTGTCCAGGAGGTGACGTCTGTTTCGTCGATATTCCCGTCCATCATCAGAAGTACGCACGTGATACGATCTCTTAGTGCCGGCTGATCTGACGATAACGGCTGGTTTCCAGTATCCTTGCTCATGTACTCTAACTGCCTGTCCCTCCTTGAGCTGAGATAAAGGTCTAGCCGATCTGTCATAATAGCTTTTTTGGCTCTGTTGTTTCTGTAATCTCTTTGCTCTGACATCTTTCCTCCTGACGACTTTCGGCAGGAGCTGCTGATTGGTATTTGGTAGGGTTGACCGTAGGCGACGACTCATCAACAGCTGAGCTGGGAACTTGAAACCATCGACAGGGCTGTTGCGATACTCCAGGAGACTGAGGTGTGGATCTCTTTTGTCAGCCTTAGCCTTTTCCAGCAACATCTTTGCAGTTTGCACAGATTTCTCTGCTAGTCCATTACTTTGCGGGTAATACGGACTTGAGGTGGTATGCTTAAATTCCCACGTTCTTGCAAACGCCGCAAACTCACCCGAGCTGTACTGGGGGCCGTTGTCTGAGATGACAGCCTCTGGAATGCCATGTCGTGCAAAAGCAGCTTTTAGTTTGTCTATCACAGCAGTTGAGGTTGTGCTGCTGAGCTTGTCCAGCTCAAAATATCTGCTGTAGTAGTCCACTGTCACAAGATAATCCTCATTGCTCCAGGTGAACAAATCGGTAGCCACAACTTGCCATGGCCTGTCTGGAATTTTGTGACTGATCATTGGCTCTTTGGTGTTGGAGGGGCGATACGTGAGGCAGATTGAGCATTTCCTAACTATGTTCTCTATTTCCTTCCCCATCCTAGGCCAGAACATGATGTCACGGGCTCTCTGCTTGGTCTTCTCGATGCCTAAATGACTGGCATGTACACGTGACAACATGTCTGCACGAAAGCTCGTGGGAACGACAATCTTTTCACCTTTGAAGATTATTCCATGCAGGTACAAAAGCTCATCACGGTGGTTCCAGAACTCTGACACACTCACGGGACACTTCCTCTTTTCCTCAGGCCATCCTCTTTGTATCACTCCTTTCAGTGTCTGGAACTGTGGGTCCTTTTCAGTTTGAGCTCTGATTTCGTCCAATTTTGAATCACTGACAGGAAGACTGCTGTACACTGTGTGCACTTGAATATCCATACCCTCACTTAGGCTTGTGTCCTGGTCAGACAACGACTTTCTGGACAATGTGTCTGCGACAGGGATATCCTTGCCTGGTCGATGCACAATAGTAAAATTGTACTTTTGGAGCTGAAGGATCATCCTCTGTAGCCTTGGGGGAACTGATGCCAAGGATTTCCGCATTATTGACTCAAGGGGCTTGTGGTCACTTTCAACAACGATTTGACGGCCATAGATATATTGATGGAAACGCTTGCAACCAAATAGTATGGCAAAGAGTTCTTTCTCAATTTGAGCGTAATTGATTTCGCATTCAGAGAGTGACTTTGATGCGTACGCGATAGGTCTTCCATCCTGCAACAGGACTGCCCCGAGCCCATACTTGGAAGCATCAACCTGTAACCTGATCTCCTTGAGAGGATCGAAATAGGCCAAGACTGGTCCTGGTATGCATGTGAGTAGCCCTTTTATCTTCTCGAAGGCTTTGTCATGCTGGGCATCCCAAACGAACTCACTTGACTCCTTTAGGAGCTGTCGCAGTGGTGCGTTGACATCAGAAAGACCAGGTGCAAATTTAGAGAGGTAATTGATCATACCTAGCACTGTCTCGAGTTCCCCTTTGTCTTTAGGTGGCTCCATGTCTCTTACGGCAGCAACTTTGGCAGGGTCTGGCTTTACTCCCTCAGCAGTGAGGAGATGTCCAAAATAGCTCACCTCTGTAGCACAGATGATACTCTTTTCTGGATTGAGCTTGACTCCTCTCTCTCTGGAACGCTGCAGCATACCATGGAGGTGTTCGTCATGTTCAGCTTTGGTCTTACCATAGATGAGAATATCATCAACAATGGCCATGACCCCATTCAAACCTTCATACGTTTCATCAATTTTTCGCTGGAACTTGTCCTGGGCTGAAATCAGTCCGAAGGGAAGACGTCGGAAACGGTAACGCCCAAAAGGTGTGTTGAAAGTGGTCAGCCTTGAAGAATCCTCAGTGAGCTTAATAGCCCAATACCCTGATCTAGCATCGAGGACACTAAAATAACGGGCACCAGCTAGCTTGGACGTTATATCTTCGAGAGTAGGTAATGGGTAATGAGGTCGTCGCTTAATGGCCTTGTTAAGGTCCCTTGGGTCCAGACAAACCCTTAGCTGACCTGTGCGTGGTTTTTCAGCTACAACCATAGAGTTAACCCATTCGGTAGGCTCAGTGACTCTAACGATGACGTTTTGTCTTATCATGCTCTCAAGCTCCTCTTTGAGACGGCCGCGTAGTGCGAGAGGAACACGGCTGGGTGGGTGGACTACTGGGGTTGCATGCGGATCTAAGTGTATGGTACACTCACCAGGAAATAGTCCAATTCCCTTGAAAACATCTGCAAACTCCTTCAAGATAGGCACTTCTATCGGTGTTTCTGTAACAGATAGTACTAATTTGATGAGGCCAAAGTCAATGCATCCTTTTAGACCTATGACAGGGGGTGCATTTGTGTCGACTACATAAAATGTCATAGCTATCTCAATGTCTTTGTGCTTGCATTCACCACCATAGCCAAACAAGGGGCGAGATGTCGGCTGCAGAGTGCAATGAGTGTTCAGCTTGTTATACTCATGCAGGGGAATGACGTTGGCAGATGATCCAGTGTCTAGCTTGAACTTGACTTCAAGTTGTTTTGGACCTATTTTAATATACACAAAAGCTTGCTCTGTGTCTGAACTCTGTCTGCCCTGTGTCACCGAGTCAATAAACAGCTCTTCATACTCATCAACTTGGTCTGAATGTTCTTCACTTATTGCATGGACAGTTTTCTCACAGCTGGAGCGACAGACTTTTGCAAAATGGTTTAATTTACCACATATTTTGCACACCTTTCCTTTTGCAGGGCAGTGAGATCGATCAGCGTGAGGTTTGTTTCCACAGTAGCCGCATCCTTTTTGGTGCACTGGGGTAGCATTCCTAAGTTGCAAATTCTCGCTGTATTTCTTTGTGTATTTAGTGTTGCGTTGCTTTGGAACTGCGCCTTTTGATGTATGGCGGGAGATTGCGTGCACTGCATGTTCACGTGAAGCACTCATGCTGCTTGAAATAGTTTTTAGCTGTGCTTGCGCCAACTCATGAGATCTAGCGACATCTATCGCTTTTTCGAGCGTTAACTCGGAGCCCACATTCAAAAGTTTCTCTCTCACTTTCGGTGAATGTATCCCGAACACAATGCGATCGCGGATCATCTCATCACTGTTTGCATAATTACAGTCCTTGACAAGCAGACGCAGGTCTGTCACAAACTGCTCAAAAGGCTCACGGTCTCCCTGCATTTTTTCATGGAATTTATAACGTGCAAATATCACATTCGCTTTGGGTTCAACGTATGCTGTGAAGCGGTCATAGTATGACTTCAAAACTTTTGCTTCGTCTGCAGACAGTGACCATGTATTAAAAATATCACGGCCCTTCTCTCCGACCCATAGGAGAAGATAACTACATTTCTCATCCTCACCCTTTTTCTTCAGGGGTCCGCTGAACATCAGCTCTGCGTGCTGCTGAAACTTGCGCCATGCTTCAGGCAGGTTAGTTGCGTCCCAGTTCATCGTGGGCATTGGAACTCCAGCGGTATCCATCTTTGTTCATATGATCCGTTCACTCTGACACCATGTTGTGTTTTTGTTATAATGATTAGTATTCAAAGAGACTCTGGGTGCACGCAGAACTAGTCTTATCATGAGGATTTATTAGCTCGACTCAGACTCGCAACATGAGTGTTAACTCGTCCTCAGCATAATACACACTGGACTTTTTGAGCCAATCCGCATAAACTTTACTGGCAAGTGCTATAGCCAATAAGAACATAGGATACAATGTCTCTGACATGTGATTGGTTCTTAGCAGAATGTAAGAATACTACAACAAACTAATGAACTGCACTTTTCACAGCATTTATTATTAACCTTTGTTCCTGTTAATTTCAACATTTGTTAATATTAATGCATTGTGAACTAACATGAACAAATGTAACAGTAACAAATGTATTGCTCATGGTTAGTTCATGCTAGTTAATAGTCAATGTTTACTAATAACTAATGAACCTTATTGTAAAGTGTTACCAGTGGTTCTTTCGTTTAATGAGATCTGAGTGCATTGAAGGGTGCACAGCAAGAGGTATCAGTGTCGATATCAATGTAGATCAGGGGCCAGTTCATAGTTTCCCTTTAGCTCCCTGAGCTTGTTTGCTGTTATGCCAGGATGGCCCTTTGCGGTGCGGATAGGATAATAAATCTCTTCCAACGAAGCAGCAAATCATCCTAAATGGTCAGCTCATCTCTCATTGATGTGGAAAGGTGGGCCCGTGACAATGCATCAGTCACAAACAACTCCTTTCCATGTTTGAAGATCACATCTACACTGCGTGCAGAATTGTTAGGCACATTGATTTTATGATTATATTTTTTTTCCAGGCACATTTTAACAATAGTTTTACCAGTTTTGGCTTAGGGCAGGGGTGGGGAACGTTGATCCTGGAGGGCCATTGTCCTGCAGAGTTTAGCTCCAACCCTAATTAAACAACTGAAGCTAATCAAGGTCTTCAGGATTACTAAAGTTACAGGCAGATGAGTGTTGTTTTCAGGGTTGGAGCTAAACTCTACAGAAAAATGGCCCTCCAGGGTCAACATTCCTCACCGCTGGTTTAGGGGTAGGTTCAGGGTTGCCTAGTTATTACACAGTTATTGTAATTACTAAAATAAGTACATAATTAGTACATTAGGAACAGGACTGTAAAAGTGCTACCAATTAAAGTACAAATTGTACCTGGTAATTTCATGATTTGTAGTAGTGGTTTATGTGCTTTTAGTGTAATAAACTTTTTGCTGGCAACAATAGGAAAGATTTGCAGATTTGCTTTCAGTGGACTGACTGTAGGGTAACTTCATCCAGTGCTCTTAATGTTCTCCGTGCTCTTAAATGTTCAGATGCAATGTTCAGAAGCTTCAGATGATTCGGCGCATACAGAGAACTGAAGAAATAATTCAAACTTATTTGCATACCAATTCAGACTGTTTTTACCAACTTGATTGCTTTTGAGTCTTTGAACAGAATTAACTGAAATGAGTGACTCGATAATGGAGACCATAATGGGAGTTCAGATGAGCCCTGCCTTTCACTCCAGTATCAGGGCCCACAATGGGCTGCCAAATGTGGGCTTAAATTTCTCCCCACAGGGCTCCACAAAGTTGATGATTGTTAGCCACATGATTGTTAGCCAAATACTGCCTGTAAAGTCATTGTCTAATAAAGCATTTTAAAACATGCTAGAATCATATTAGCAACATGCTTTTGCGCAATGCTTTTATATATTAAACTAACCGTTTAACCATTATGGTGATTGGTGTTTCCTTTAATTGGGCACTTCCAATGTCGGTTTTTCTTTTGGCTTATAATAACAGTGTTTGTTGAACAGTTTGTAGCAAGAAAGCTAAATAAATCATGATAATCAAATAAATTATAATTACTTATTAATGGTAACAACTGGCATCATAAAGTGGGCTGATTCTGTAGTCATTTTAAGATTAATCACTGATCATTCATGTGTTCTGTCAATAATACATTCAGATTTTGCACTGCTAACTCTGTGACACTACAGCATGTGATCCAACAATGTTGCAGTGATCACTTAAGGTTTTTAAAATGTTATACATGAAAGGTTTTGAGCTATTGTATCATTCAGACACACACAGACATTAACCCTCAGGGATCTGAGGATTTTTGGGGCCCTGGAGAGGTTTTGACATGCCCTGACATTTGTGCTTTTTTCAGTTGTTCATAAATATATTAATGACAAAAATGTCATTACACTGTATTCAGCACAAACATAATATGTGTCACAGAGACAAACTCCGTGATTCCCTCCTCTGACCATCGGAGGGAGCCCTCACCTGAGTACTGACACACACGCACACACACAACACTACATTTCCCATAAGCCTGTGCCTTGGACTGATTATCCTGCCAGCTGTTGCCCATAACCTGGACTATAAAAGACTCTCATTTCCACTGATGCTTCGCAAAGTCTTGTATTGCCACGGTGTACATTTCTGAGCGTTTATATCCTGTTTGATTGCCTGTTGCTAAACCCGTTGTCTCCCGTTTACGAACCACCGCCTGCCTTGACCCTTGCCTTGTCTTTTGATCTGTGAGTGTTTGCTGCCTGAACTGACCCTTGCCTGTATACTGACCCTGATTCTGCCTGTCTCTGCTGTTCCTGTCTGCCCCTGTTTGACCCAACCTGTCTGACCACGAGTTTGTACCAATAAAGCATGCAAATGGATCCCAGCTCTTGTGATGAATCATTACAATATGTGAGGAACACGTATGTACATGTTTGTATTTTTGAAGGAATAATGTTTATGCGTGGTTATTGAAAAACAAAAAACTTAAGCCACTGAAATAAGGCCAAAAAAAAAAAATTAAATCTGTGTTCACAAGACTTCTGGGTATTGGAGGTTGTAGACTAGAGTTTTTGCTTCAAAATTATGTAAACATTATCCTGCCTACTCCTTCATATAAAACAATTTGAGAGATTTAAATTTTCTAAGACACTTTTTGTCAAGAAACACAGTATGCACGGAGGCATGAATCATCATGAATAATGGGTGATTTACACCTGAGAATCACATAATGAGCTGTATATTAATGAGGCCTTTCAGTCAGGTAGGCTGTGAAAAAACCCTCTGTGATCATGCTGATAACAGGATTAATGTCCATTCTTGACAAAAAAAACAAAAAAACAGGATTTTTGTGATCTCATGCACGCACGTATTATTGCACATCATGTGAAGAAAATTTTGTATAGGCCTATGTTAAATTACAGTACCAGCCAAAAGATTGGACACATTTTTTTTTTTTTTTAAAGTCTTAAGTCTCTAACCAAATAATGGTTTTCTATTTTAATATACTTTAAAATATAATGTATTTCTGTGATGCAAAGCGTCTGAACATTCCTACCTCTATGGCATTTCATATAGGCTACTATATTTGTTATATTAATAGCCTAAATCAGTGATTCTCAAGTGTGGTACGCGTACCACTAGTGGTACACAGGCTCCCACTAGTGGTACGCAGAGGAATCGCTGAATTAAATATGAATTGGCTGTGATGGGAAGAGGTGGAGGTGGATAAATTATGAAAAGTTCAACGAAACTGCTATCGTGGCTTCAATCTGGTAAGAGAAGTGTGGATCAGGAGGAGAAAGTGTCAAGCACAAGAACTGAAGAGGACAAAAGTGAACCGAGCACAGGTGCTAACAGTGGCTTTGATAGCGCCGGTGATGTCCCCGGAACATCTGCTAGCAGCAGCAAACGGTACAAAACAGTGAGAAATTATGACTCGAATTACATCAAATTTGGATTTATTTGTAGCGGGAGAGTGAACGAGCCCAGGCCGCAGTGTGTGTTATGTGGCAAAGTTCTTAGCAATGAATGTATGAAACCATCGCATCTCAAACGACATCTAACAACCAAACACACGGCACTTAAGGACAAACCAGTGTTTTTTTTTTTTTACGAAAACGTGATGAACTGAAGCATTCAAAGTCCACCATTCAATCCTGTGGTACACCCATAATCAAAGCACAGGAAGCTTCATATCGTGCCAGCCTCCGGATCGCCAAAGCTGGTAAGCCGCACACAATTGGAGAACAACTGTGTCTACCTTTAGCCAAAGAGATGACACGCATCATGTGTGGAGAGAAAGCTGCCAAAGAGTTAAACTTGGTGCCGCTTTCAAACGACACTGTGTCACGGAGAATAAAAGACATGGCTGACGATGTTAAAAAGACACTGATTGAGCGCATTAAGAACAGTCGATATTTTGCCATCCAGCTTCACGAGACTACAGATGTCGCAGATCTGGCCAATTTATTGGTTTACGTGAGATATGAAAATGATGGTGCAGCTCAGGAGGACTTTATGTTCTGCCAGTCACTTGAGACCAGAACTACAGCAGAGCACATATTCCAGGTACTGGATATGTTTATACAAGAGAATGGGATGGACTGGAAAAAGTATGTGGGAGTGTGTTCAGATGGCGCGAGGGCTATGACAGGTCGCCACAGTGGAGTGGCAGCTCGTATCCGAGAGACGGCATCTGAAATACGCTGGACTCACTGCAGCATCCATCGTGAGGCGCTGGCAGTGAAGAAGATGCCCGGTGGCCTGAAGTCTGTGCTGGATGCTGCTGTGAAAACTGTGAATTTCATTAAGGCCAGACCGATGCATGCTTGCTTATTTCGTGTACTCTGTGAGGAGATGGGCAGTGAGCATGTCCAACTCTTGCTTCATACTGTAGTATGTAAGGTGGCTATCAAGAGGAAAGCTGCTTTCGAGGCTTTTCGAATTGCACAGAGAAGTCCATATTTTCTTACATGACACAAATTTCCCCTTGTCATATTTTCGAGGATACTGTGTGGCTCAGTCAGCTGGCATACTTGGCAGACATTTTTTCACATTTAAACGAACTGAATTTGGGACTACAAGGACTCTCCATCAATGTCTTTGATGTGCAGGACAAAATCAATGCACTGCTGAAAAAGTTGGAGTTGTTTGAAATCAAAGTTAATACAGGTGATGTTTCAGCTTTCCCTGCTCTGGAGAGTTTTCTGTCTGACAATGACCTGACGCTTGATGATGGAATCAGGGAGAACATTGCTGCACACCTCGTGTCGCTCAGACAACAGTTCCGTGATTATTTCCCAGTGATGCCTGAAGCTGAAGCTGAAGCTAGCAGCTGGATAAGAAACCCTTTCAGTATTGACACCTCTCAGATATCTTCTTCAGAGAACTTAATTGTTGCTGAGCAGGAGAGTTTGATAGAGTTGTCTTGTGACGAATCATTGAAGGCAGCTTTCAGAAAGCAGACATTGTTGGACTTTTGGATAAAGCAGCACAGTGAATACCCTGTGCTGTCTGACAAGGCAATGCGCTTTCTCCTTCCTTTTGTGACCATGTACTGTATCTGTGCGAGAAGGGCTTCTCTTCGCTTGTTGTGATAAAAACAAAGTACAGAAGCAGGGTGGATGCTGAGCCAAACCTGAGACTAAAGCTGACCTCCATTGACCCAGACATCGCAGGACTGTGTTCACAGAGGCATGCACACCCATCACATTAATCTCATGTAAGTTGTCACCAACATGTTGTGTGTCTACAGTTGTTATTATTAATGCTCTTCCTCACTGTTTTATTCTTATTCTTTCTTCCTGTGTGTGTGTGTGTGTGTGTGTGTGTGTGTTTGTTTCAGAAAGCAGTCACTGTAGAAGTTTGGGCCACAGCAAGGCTTCGGTTGACTTTAGTACAGTTATGTTACAGCTGTTATTGTTACTTGCAATTACACATACAGCCTGTGTTGTTTTTTAATGAGTACAGTAAATTGTTTACTTAACATTTAAGTACAACGCATTTTAATTTGATCTTTATTTAAGTTATTTTTTTAAAGGTGCCCTCGAATGAAATTGAATTATCTTGGCATAGTTGAATAACAAGAGTTCAGTACATGGAAAAGACATACATTGAGTTTCAAACCCCATTGCTTCCTCTTTCTTATGTAAATCTCTTTTGTTTAAAAGACTTTCGGAAAACACGCGGATCTCAACATAACACCGACTGTTACGTAACAGTCGGGATCATTAATATGTACGCCCCCAATATTTGCATATATGCCAGCCCATGTTCAAGCATTAGACAAGGAAAGGCTGTATTAACGTGGATCTGTGCACAGACAAGGTAAGCAAGCAAGAACAACAGCGAAAAATGGCAGATGGAGCAATAATAACTGACATGATCCATGATAGCATGATATTTTTAGTGATATTTGTAAATTGTCTATCTAAATGTTTCGTTAGCATGTTGCTAATGTACTGTTGAATGAGGTTAAAGTTACCATCGTTTCTGTATTCACGGAGAAAAGAGCTGTCGCTATTTTCATTTTTAAACACTTGCAGTCTGTATAATTCATAAACACAACTTCATTCTTTATAAATCTCTCCAACAGTGTAGCATTAGCCGTTAGCCACAGAGCATAGCCTCAAACTCATAGAGAATCAAATGTAAACATCAAAATAAATAATTTACTCACATGATTCGATGCATGCACACAGCATGCATGACGAACATCTTGTAAAGATCCATTTGAGGGTTATATTAGCTGTGTGAACTTTGTAAATGCGCTGTAATATAGTCGAGAGCTCGTGTGGCAGGGAGCACGCGATTTAAAGGAGCGGCGCGCTGAAAAAATCAGTGTATAGTTAATGATGCCCCAAAATAGGCAGGTAAAAAAATTTATTAAAAAAAATCGATGGGGTATTTTGAGCTGAAACTTCACAGACACATTCAGGAGACACCTTAGACTTATATTACATCTTGTGAAAAAGCATTCTTGGGCACCTTTAAACATTTAAAGTACAGTACAGTTTTTATTTAACTTTTAAGTTCAATACATTTTAATTTAATTATTTTTTTATTTATTTACCTGTATGTACGTGCAGTGTTGATGTTCAAACTGTGCATTTACAGTGTTTAACAATAATAAATATACTTATTTGGAATAATCTGCCTCGTTTTTGAACTTTAGCTGAATAGTTAGGCCTACTATGCTACTGTATTTAAATGTTGGTCATTGTGGTAGTACTTGGAGAGAGAAATATTTTCTGAGGTGGTACTTGGTGTAAAAAGTTTGAGAACCACTGGCCTAAATGTTAATGTGTAGTTGACAAACTATACATCATTAAAAAGATCTAAGACTCAAGCTTCACATTTTGACTCTTCAAATCTTATATTGACCATAATTTCTTAATATGCTTAAAAGCATGCACATTTGGAGAAATATTGATGGATTCTCATATGTTTATATCAATTTTCTATATAGAGGAGTAATATTTATTCAATATTTATTGTCATCACTGTGAGAGCTGGATACTGTGTTTTCAATTCATACTTGCAGCCGGAGGGCGCTCTGTGCACCTTTAGTCCACAAATGCCTCCTAAAGAAGAAAAGGCCATGTGACATTCCAGGAACTAACAGGCTTCCAGAGATTGGAACATACAGAAAAACACTTTTCAAGACAATAAATTCACGATTGAGACAATGTATACATGTACTGCCTCAGAATTTGCATCTGAATAGCGCTCCCTCCGTGGGCGTGGCCGCATTAGCGGATAATGAGCTGAATCACGGACTTCTGACATGGTTCTCTTTCATACAGATTACATAAACAGAGAATATTTGTTTTCGATTTGACTTACACGATTTAAAACCTGACATTTCAACGTTTCTTTAGACATAAGTCTAATTTTTTTGTGATTAGTATTCACTAAGTTACAGTTCATTTTCTGAAAACTATCAGATTGGACTTCGTTCAGAGGGAGACGAGAGATCACGCATCATGTTTGTTTTCTTCATTTTACAAAAAGCACAACATTTTGTTTTTACTCTGAGTGTACACAAATAAAAGAAGATATTCCACAGATTAAAACGTGTATAACTCTTAATTGTATGTGCAACATTGATGGAGTATTTTGAGTCTCTTTCACACTGGTAAGAAAAAAACCGAGGTGGTATCGCCGGCGATGCCTCAGACCTCACAGTGTTAAGAATCAGCACTGGTGACAAACTCAACAATGGTGACAATGAAAAGAAATTATCCATAACTCCCAGCATGCATTGTGGCATGAATAATACTGTATTGCAATGCTATATTTTTGCATATGTCTATATTTTACACATAATTGTAACCGAATGTCTCTTTATTCAAAGCTTATATACAAGATGTTTTTGTTTACATGCAGTTTATATAAATTATCTTATAAGCAGTTCTGGGTTTCAATGTATGTACCATTTCTCACTACTAGATGGTGGTATTGGTATACAATTTCATAGTTTAAGGGCCAGATTTACTGACAGCTTGGGCAGGTCAACCCCTCTTTTGGCATTAAAAAACTATTGTCAGGCAGACAGGCAGTGAGAAATTAGTGCTAAAAAGGCATGGACGTGGTTATTTTTGTGGCTGACCTTATTGCATATGCATTTGTAGGTGTTTCCCTTTCAGATGCACAATTTATGGAAGGAGTAAATAAAGATTTAAATAAAGATAGCTAAGGTTTGCTCATTTCAATTTATTGATATTATTTACTGCTCAAAAAGCATGTCTTAAACCAGATGCTAATTTGCACTGCTCTTGGTAGATTACGTTGGTCATTATGGAAATTATCTGGCTTCGTCTGGGCTCTTTAATTTGCATGTCGTCAGTAGATCACCCGCAAAATATTCCACTCCCATTGCACTCTCATGCTAATTTGCCCTGTTTAGTAACATTTAACCTGAGAATTTCTTCAAAGATTACGATTACACTCACATACATGGCCGTATCCAGATCAGATGGAGGATCTGGACCTAGATATGACCACAATGCATTCCTGAAATTGATTCTGTCAACTATCCCCTGTGAATGCCTCATCGACAGCCAGTGGCACAGATCCTCAACGAAACTGTTTCAATAACGGCGTGACATATCTGATCTTGAACCAGATGGAACTGGATTAATATTTTGACTGTTACAATTCCAATCTGATTTATGACCCGTAACGCTGTCTGAATCATAATCATGCACTGTTCGTTGTTTCAACCAAGATGAAAGTTACCATTGTTTTAAGAATAAATAAGCCTCCTTTGCATGAAGGTGATCGGATCCTGTTTTTTTTAAAAGAGCGTACTTTCCATAGATAATACAATTTAACTTTGTGGGTTTTTGTTTGTTTGTTTTTTGGGCTTTTTTTCTTTTTTTTACTGCTGTAAGGTGGTAGGTGAAGGCTGAAATAACTGAAATTTGACGATGTGATATGGAAATGTAATATGGTTCAAAACATTTCACACCTTAGAAAGTTCATAAACCAAGCAGAATTAAGCATTTGATATTATAACTAAAGCTAAACCTTTTTATTTATCAATTACAACTTTTGTAAATGTGTAAGAAATAAAGTCAAACTGGTTTGTATTAAATAAAGACAGTAATGCTGTTTTTAGGGTTGTTTAATCAAAACTTCACTCTTACTTGAGTTTGTCCAGTGTGCAGTTTGGATCCTCCAGTTTTTCATTAAGCAGCTTGACTCCTGAATCTCCCGGGTGATTGAAACTCAGATCCAGCTCTTTCAGGTGTGAGGGGTTTGAACTCAGAGCTGAAGACACATAACCACAGCCTTCCTTTGTCACCATACAGCCAGACAACCTACAGACACACACAGCAACAGTCCACATGACATTTATACCTATTTCAGCCACTCATCAGGTATCATTTATTTGTAACTGTTAAAAAAAATAATTTTCAGTGACTAATTAAATTTGTTTTGTTGTTTTGAATTGAAAATATATAAATATATGTAATGCATGTCATTTGTAAGTAATTGTGAAGAGACAGGAAATATTATCAGCATATTAGGCATTCAAATAAGAGTGAACGTGCATATTTTACAGTTTTTCTCCATTGGTTTGGCTCATTTCTTGAAACAGAAATTACATTCTCAAAACAACATGGACAAACCTCCAAACCACCTGGCAATTGTTCACAACAGAATTGAATTTCTCATTCATTTCAACAAATTGCAAATGTCTAAGTACATGTCTCAATGTCTCAGTACATCTTTGCAAATGATTAAGTACAGGTAACCTACATTTAGCACAATTTACAAGTGAATAGATCTTGTTGATCTAAACTGATTATTGATTCTCAGTCTAATGGTTGTTCGCTCCAAAACATATCAGCGTCATTTCATTGTATAAGTCATCACATGCACAATAGTCTGTTCAGTTGTCAAAATTAGTCAAGAACATAATACCATGAATACCATATATGAATCCTTGAAACATTTGATAAATTTATTACAGCAATTGGCAGTCAGGTTAAACTAGAACTTGACTAACGAAGAAGGCGAGGGGGCAATATAACTATGTGTGCTGCCATATCTGAGATTAGTGTGGCCACTCACACATCCCCAGTCTTGGCCCATACAATACACAGAAGCTCCTCATCTTCTTGGACCACCTTCATTTTGATTTGATCCCTGAAAATGAGAGAGGTCTCATAGGGCCTCACCTGCCACAATATGTCATTGTATAGGACAATGTGAATTTCCACCGTGGCCTGCTCATCAGGGCCTGTTTCACTACTCATCCAAGGATGGTCATGGTGTTCCTACCACCTTACTCTCCTTTCCTCAATCCTATTGAGGAGTTTTTCTCCGCTTGTATGTGGAGAGTGTATGAGCATCGGGCTCAAGATCAGAGGTCCCTGCTCCAAGTAATGGACGCAGCGTGTGAGAGGATATTACAGGAGATCATTGTAGGGGATGGTTGCGACATGCACGTCGTTTCTTCCCTCGTTTCATCACAAGGGAGAATTTACGCTGTGATGTGGACGAGAATCTGTGGCCAGACAGACAGCAGCGTGTGGATGGCCAGGAGGGTGAGGACAGCGACCAGTGAAGAACTGTTAGTTGTGAAACTCCAGCTTTATTTACAGCACTGAAGGCTGCATATAATTTTCATTGTTTTTTGTTTGTGTTTATATTACAGTATATTATGCTGTATACATTTTATTTTTACTCTGAGGTATGGAAGTTACTTTATGTGTGTGAATGATAATGGTTACAATTTCCTTGGCAGTATGAGTGCAATGTGTGATGTCAAACCTCGGAGGCTACTCTTACCTTATTTCTTTTTTTCATTTTTTTTTTTTTTTTTTTACACAATTGTATTCTGTTAGCTAGACAAAAAACAGTAACCATTGTCAATGAAGGACTGGGCTAAGACTGAAAGGTGGACATGAGGGATATTTCAATGGTCCTCTGCCATAGTGACAAAACATCTAAACATTTTGACTTGCAGTGCTTACACAATGCCAAAGGGACAAAGCATTTTGGGGGCACTGACTGTTTAAATGAGAGGAAATGTTTTGACACATGATTTGGGAGAGGGCAGCTGGTGAACCATAGTGTTGTGCCGAACCATCCACGTTATTTGGCAAAGCACCAAGAAATGTCTGTCTGTTTTAAGAAGGAGCCAAGCAATTGAGAGGGCCATTATTGGGTTTTTTTGAGTGGAATGTGGAATAATCTGAGAGAGTGAGCATATGAGAAGGAATTATGTTTAAATTGAAGATTAGAATGAATTTTTTTCAAAGAAATGAGCCAAACCAAAAAAAAAACTTAAAAATAAAAATTTCCTCTAAAATACCTTTAAATTAAATTAATTACAGGGGCAGCAACATTTACTGCAGTGGACTCAAAATCAATTCCTGGAAGGCCACTGTCCTGCAGAGTGTAGCTCCACACTAATTAAACATCTGATCCCGCTAATCAAAGTCTTCAGGATTGCTAGGCTTACAGTGAATGTCCACTGTTGCAGAGCAAGCATTTTCAATGAATTCCTATGGAAATCGAGCTTCACGCTCACGTAGTGCATTGTGGGACCACTTAGGAATTGATTGAAAATGCTTGTTCTCTTTCCCCCGTTCCGCGCCAGTGGACACTCACAGTTAGGCAGGTGTTTTGGAGCAGGCTGAAGCTAAACTCTGCAGGACAGTGGCCTTTCCGAAGTGGAGTGTGAGACCACAGATTTACTATGAATCAAGCAGCTCTGAAACACTGAAAACAGGATCATAAGCTGCTTGTGTGTAAATGAATACTGTGCTTCATTTCACTCTGAAACAATGAGCATGTCAGAACGTATATTTATATTACAACCTTCAAAATTCATACTAAGCCATATTCCATTATCTCAAACATGTATAGCTAGAATTCATAAAAAATGCCAGCTAGTGAGTAACATTTGTTCAGTTAATCAACATTTGGCATGTGGTGTTAATTTTGAACCCTGGCTGAGATGTTAATGTTGTCCCATACACAGCCACTAGATGGCACTACTAGCTTGTGCAGTGCTATCACAAGCAAACCATGCATAAAATAGATGTATTTGCAAAACCATTTACCTTAATATCTCCAGCTGACAGTTTGGACTCTTCAGTCCATCAGAAAGATACTTCACTCCTGAATCCCGTAGGTCATTATTACTCAGGTCCAGCTCTCTCAGGAAAGAGAATGAGGATTGTAGAGCTGAAGACAAACTCTTACAACACTGAGCAGTGAGATTACAGCACTGCAACCTGTGGAGAGAACAAAACAGTAATGTAATAGTAATGCTTATTAGGTAGAGTTTTAATCTGGAGCACAGATAATTCAAAAAATTGTTTGACTGAAGTGATGTAAGGAGAGCTAAAAATTTTCTCTTCATAAAATAACTAGTATTTTAGATTTCTTTAATTTATGAAAAAAATTAAAAATAAAATGGGTAAAACTGAGTTTCTGGGTTTCTGAGTTTTGCCTGATGCCTGATTCAGCTTGCCTGATGATGGAGGTACATTGGCATTTAATATAGGGGTGTAACGATACATCATTATATTGAGATATCAATATATGATACAAAAATGTGATGATAAGTATTGTTGATGTAAATGATATTACTCATGATATAGAGTTTTATCCAAGACTGAGCTTACTGTATTTATAAAGTATAATTCACCCAAAAATGTAAATTCTGTCATTATATTCTCACCCACATGTCGTTTCAAACATATAAAGCCTGGCACACCAAGCTGACGATCGGCCAACAGGCAATGTTGGACCATTTTTAAGCGTCGGACAACTGCGTTTTCCTGCTGTGTTCTGCACCGTTGGCTGTAGTTGGACACCATTTTTTTTTTTAGGTGGATTTAACATGTAGAATTGGCGCCGGGTGAGAGAGAGAACTCTGATTGACTGTTCAGTTTAGTGAACAAGTCAAAGCTCGAAAATAATAGCATAACAGTGAGCAAGTCGAGGTGGTACAGACAGAGGGTTGTTCTAACAGAGGGTGCTCCTGGTCAAATGTTTAATATTAACATGAGTCGAGTGGAATATAGAAAGTGATCAGTGTGTATGATATTCAAAATGATAAACATGCGCTGCTTTGTTAACAGTTTGTGTATCTACATCTCTTACTTTCTGAATTATGAATATAGAAGAATATATATGAAAATAGACAGCAGTCTCAGAACGCATCTGCTAGCTAACAATCAACTGTAGTTCTCTCAGTGTGTTCACATGCAGTTTTTTTGCCCTTGATGCAAGGTGACAACACAGTCTGCTTTTATCAGTGCTAGTTCTTTGTTGTTGGTTTGGTGTGTCCCTAGCCTAAGATTTTCATTCTTTTTCCAAACGCAGATGTAGATATTAGTGATGGGAAGTTCGGTTCTTTTCTGCGAACCGGTTCTTTCGGACAGTTCGATTCAATAAACCGGTTGAAAAAACCGGTTCACCGGTTCTTTTACGCTCCGACGTAATGACGTCATCCGCGATGACGTCGTCTATCGCGGGGGGTTGAAAAGTTATATAATAACATCAGTCAACTAAAACATTATAATCTGAAGCGTTACAAGTTTTCAATAAAGCTCAACACAACATTTTGCAGAAAGCAAAACAAAGTTGGTTAATTAGTCAAAAACCATGATCCTCTTACATTATGATAAAAAACGTTCGCCAGATTGGCCCCCATTCGAGTCCTCTCATAGATCAGTTGTCCTAGTTAGCCGTGCTGTGATGTTACTGTTCGGTAGCTTCAGATCACACGCTGAATCACGCATGCGCAGTATCATCAGCTCATCGGTTTCTCAAATCGTACACGTCCGAAAGAAGCGGTTCTTCGGTTGTGTACTGATGATCCGAAAACCGTTGCAACCGATTCTCTCGAGAACGAGATTGAGATTCGAGAACCGAGAGCGATCAAAAAAAGTCTTTTTCTCGCTGTAGTTGATTACGTCATTTTTTTATCTTTATATCACCTTGTTTAGAAATTAAAGCTGTCCATGGATTATTTATGAAACAATAAATTTTAGTTTGATAATCTAATTGTTTTCAATCTTTAAAAAATAAATAACTTGAAAGCACAACTGCACAACTTTTACTATATTGCTTTTTAATATATAAATATAGAAAAATGATTGTAAAACTATTTCTGAACATTTTTGATCTGTGTACAAAATATTATGTTCATGTTGGCATGTAGTTTATTATGTACAGTATTATGTACAGTATTTTATGCTATTAATCTGCTATGGTGTATTTGGAAAAGCACAATAAACGTTATATTTTCAGTATGTTTTATATTATCACACTGTCCGATGTTCAACAAAACTTGACTAACGTGCTTTTCGTTCACTTGAAAAGTTAAACGCATACGCAGTATCATCAGCTCACCGGTTCTCAAATCGGACATGTCCGAAAGAAGCGGTTCTCGGTTGTGTACTGATGATCCGAAAACCGCTGCAACCGGTTCTTGACTCGAGAACGAGAACCGTGACAGGCCGTGTATGTTCGTTCGTGTGCGCCGCGCATGCGCACTCATATCAGCTGCTCTGCAGCTCGTGCCCATCATCATCAGTTCTCTCTTTACAGCAGGTTAAGTCACTGTACTGTTGGATTAACTAAATAACTCCGGGATGTTGGTTTATTTCGAGAGGTAGTGTCAGGCACGTCAAAAAGTGAGTAACTTTAGTAATTTGTGGATTCATGTTTGTTTACTGGAGATGCGAACTGTTTGGAACGATTCAGACCGATTTGGTGAACTGGTTCAACCGGTTCACTGAAAAGAACCGGTTAAAAAGAACGATTCGTTCGCGAACCGGACATCACTAGTAGATATTTTTATGAAATCTGAGAGATTTCTGTCCCTCCATTTATTCCCCTAAAACCTAAAAGATCTTAAAAATAAAGGTCATAAAGGCATCGTAAAAATAATCAATGAGCGGTCTAATCCAAATCCAAGTCTTTTTTGGGGAACATGACTTTATGTGATGAACCGATTTACAACGCACATACTGTAGTAAACACAGACATTCAAATGCACGTATGTGTGTGACACACAAAATTATATGAGGGTGAGTACATTAAGAGAGAATTTTATTTTTTGGATGTACTAATAAAGTATTAATGTACTAAAAAAACTAATAAACCTTGCAATTAACTGTCCGCATCTGAAGCGCATGTGCGCTGGAGCGGCTCTCTTTAAAGGTGCCATAGAACCCTTTTTCACAAGATGTAATATAAGTCTAAGGTGTCCCCTGAATGTGTCTGTGAAGTTTCAGCTCAAAATACCCCATAGATTTTTTTTTATTATTTTTTTTTAACTGCCTATTTTGGGGCATCATTAAATATGCGCCGATTCAGCGTGCTTCCCCTTTAAATGCTCGCACTCCCCGCCCAAGCTTGCAACTCTATAATACATTGCATAAACAAAGTTCACACAGCTAATATAACCCTCAAAATGGATCTTTACAAAGTGTTCGTCATGCAGCATAACCGATTATGTAAGTATGGTATTTATTTGGATGTTTACATTTGATTCTGAATGAGTTTGAGGCTGTGCTCCGTAGCTAACGGGCTAAAGCTAACATTACACACTGTAGGAGAGATTTATATAGAATGAAGTTGTGTTTATGAATTATACAGACTGCAAGTGTTTAATAATGAAAATAACGACGGCTCTTGTCTCCGTGAATACAGTAAGAAACGATGGTAACTTTAACCACATTTAACACTACATTAGCAACATGCTAACAAAACATTTAGAAAGACAATTTACAAATATCACTAAAAATATCATGTTATCATGGATCATGTCAGTTATTATTGCTCCATCTGCCATTTTTTGTTGTTGTCCTTGCTTGCTTACCTGCATAAAGTCTGATGATTCAGCTGTGCACAGATCCAGATGTTAATACTGGCTTGTCTAATGCCTTGAACATGGGCTGGCATATGCAAAATTTGGGGCGTACTATTAATGATCCCGACTGTTGCGTCACAGTCGGTGTTATGTTGAGATTCGCCTGTTCTTCTGAGGTCTTTTAAAGAAATGAGATTTACATAAGAAGGAGGAAACAATGGAGTTTGAGACTCACTGTATGTCATTTCCATGTACTGAACTCTTGTTATCCAAGGTAAATTCAATTTTCAATTCTATGGCATCCTTAAAGCTAAAGTGCAAACATCTTTTAAAGTGGCACTACTCAACATGAAAGCATAATTTAACTCCCGGTATTGTGTTTTTAGTTTTAGTAGTATGATAATTCAAAGTATTTTAGATTGTTTATTCTTATCATGTAAGTGTATAACCTGCATTGGTGGATTGTCTGTGTAAATGTCCTGATAATGCCAATTGTCTGATTTTACCAGTAATAAAGGGCTTACATTATTTATATGTATAATTCTGTATTTTCAGGTTCAGAATCATGAATATGTTTATTCTAGTGTCACCATTGTTTTACTGCTTTAATAAGTTCTCTCTTTTTTGAGCTATCCTAATTCTAATTTCATGTTAAAATGCAGTTTTATAAATGGATTGTTCCAGTCCTTGATTCTCATTGGTCAATAGCCGTGTTTTATTTACGATAAAACACAGCTATGACCGTTTAACCCAATGGTTTTGTGTATCACTGCATGGTTTTGTGTATCACTCTTAGCAACATAAACTGTATGTTCTCAATTGATATTGTTCATTCACCCATGCCCTGCTGACACTGACAGTGTTACTCATAGCATTTGTCATTTGCGTCTCGTTCCATGTTCACAACAAGTTTCAATATAAAAATCTTTGCGAATGAGTGACTCACTCATAAAGACAATCTTTGCTGCCATCTAATCGCATAACAAATGTAATTGATTTTACTTCATGAAAGTTGCATTGATAATATTTGTAATTTGTGGTAACCTTTTTATAAAACATAAGCCGTGGTGAATTCATAACAATTGTAACCCCCCTTAGCTGTTATAATTCACTTTAAACCACGGCTTTTTGGCGCCTATTGCTTGATTATTGTTCAGTGACACGCCTAGTCAATTGTTAATTACATACAGAAGGTTCAGTTAAATCTTAAAATATTGGATGTTGTATGTACAAAAAAGTTGTTGAAAATTGTTAATGTTTTGGAATAAAATCTGTTATTTGAATTTCAATTTCAGTTTTTAAATTTTGTTCAAAATATCATGTAACATATCATATTGTGAACCCAGTTGAGTGTATCATTACTCCCTTAATTTAATATTATCACCTACATTGATGCATTTGCATTTATTCATTTTCAGCAGTCTTGGCCATCAATCACCTGTGTAAGATTAAGGTCTAATTAAAATGACTATCAGTGTATGTAAACGATTGTAAAGAAGACTCTTACAGTGCTTTTCCGGTGTTTATGATCACTGGCAGCAGCCTCATCACTGCTTCATCAGATCCTCTGTATTTCTGCAGTTCAAACATCTCTTGAGTCTCTTCTGACATGAGGAGCACAAACACCAGAGCAGACCACTGAGCAGAGGAGAGATTCTGTGCTGAAAGATTTCCTGAGCTCAGATTCTTCTGGATTTCCTCCACAAAGTCATCTTTCAGTTCACTGAGACAGTGGAAGAGATTGATGGTCCTCTCTACTGATTCCTCCTCCTGTATCTTCTTTTTGATATAGTCAGCAGTGTCTTTAACGCCCTCTGTTTTCAGTTTCAGTTTTGGCAGTAGTTCTTTCAGGTCATTCTGATTGGACTCCAGTGAAAGACCCAGAAGGAACCGAAGGAAAAGATCCAGGTGTCCATTCTTGCTTTCTAAAGCCTTGTTAACTGCAGCCTTATGAAGTTTAAACAGTGGTTTTTTGGAGAGTTTCCATGTTAGTTTTTCTGTCCATGATTCAAGAAATGGGTTTCCTTTCTTGTTTCTGTTAATAAAAAACACATAGAGAGCAGCAAGGAATTCCTGTACGCTGAGATGTACGAAGCTGAAAACACTTCTTGCTGAAACTGCTTTTTCCTCCTGAAACATTCGAGTACATAACCCAGAGTAGACAGACCCTTCTCTGACATCTAGTCCACATTCCTCAAGATCTTCTTTGTAGAAAATCAAGTTTCCTTTCTCCAGCTGCTGAAAAGCCAGTTTACCAAGCTTCAAAATAATCTGATCAAAAGACATTGCATTGGCTTTAGGTTCACAGTATTTTTTTTCCATCTGTTGCTGCTGAGAAATTAAGAAGTTTGTGTACATCCCTGTGAGAGTTGTGGGTGTTTTGTCATTGTTCTCTCGAGCCAGTAAAGGCTGAAGAACAGTGAGAGAGATCCAGCAGAAGATAGGAATGTGGCACATGATGTACAGACTCCTGTATTTCTTCATGTGACTGATGATTTTTTCAGAAACCTCAGGACTGTTTTTAATGAAGTATTGCTCTTTCTGCTCATTGTTAAATCCTCTCACTTCAGTCACCTGATCAATGTAGTCACGGGGTATCAGACTGGATGCTGCTGGTCTGGATGTGATCCAGATAAGAGCAGACGGAACCAGATGTTTCTTGATAAGGTTTATTATTATCTCAATCACTGTTGTTATTTTGTGAACATCTGTAATTTTGTCACCCTCTTTAAAGCTCAAAGTGAAGCGACATTCATCCAGCCCATCAAAAATGAACAAGACTTTACCATCATCTTCAGGAAGAGAGGGCAGTTCTTTAGGATCACTAAAGAAGTATTCATGAATCAGTTCCATGAGACTGCAGTTCTCTTTAATCAGGTTTAGCTCACGGAACGGCAGAGGAAAAATGAAGGCTATATCCTGATTTTCTTTTCCTTCAGCCCAGTCAAGGATGAATTTATGGACAGAGAATGTTTTCCCCACCCCTGCGATCCCCAAAGTCAGCACCGTTTTGTTTTGTTGATCCTCACAGACTTTGAAAATGTTATTGCATTGGATTGGTGTGTCCTTAGCATCACATTGTTTTTGATTAAATTCAATCTGTCTCACCTCGTGTTCATTCACTCTTCCTCCAGTCTCATTCTCCACCACATATAAATCAGTGAAGATATCGTTCAGGTTTTCCTTTTGACCCTTTCCTTTTGAATTACCTCTAAATATCTTCTCGTAGTCCCGTTTTAATTTGTTCTTCAGTCTGCAGCTAATCTCTGTGTAATCAGGAGGGGTAGCTTTAGTGCCTTAGGGGAAAAGAAAGCAAAGACTAAGTGATCATGTTTTTCATAAATCCTTAATGTAATTTGTAACCTGGTCCGCAGTTCCCATTACAAACATAACAAACATAACTGTAGCACATGTTGTACAAAAAAATGTAAAGAGATTCACAAAAAAATAATTGTATGCACAAATGAATAGAATGAGATCCACAAATATATGTTAGGAGCTTCACAAAAATGAATTAAATTTACAAATATATAAAATGAGATTTGCTAATAAAAAACATTCACAAATATAAAAAAAGATCTCTTCCTGTGCATTTGTGAATCACCTCATGCATTTGTGGATCTCTTCCTGCGCGTTTGTGAATCACCTCATGCATTTGTGGATTCTGAAACAATTCTAGCAACACAACTGCAGACAAATCCACAAATAGGTCGACTCCACCCACTGACTACTCAAGCCAATCGGATAAAGTCAACGTTACGCTGACCAATCGCAGCACACTCTCACTACAACCAAACACCATTTTGCTTTAAAATTGGGGCAGGAACAGAATCATTTTGCACCCCTGAAAGGAGCTCCCTCAGCTCCGTACTATTCCATTCGTTTACAAAATGTAACAGACTTCATTGTGATTAATCTTCTAATTTGTTTTTGTACATTTTTTGACGGGCATGATAGTCTACAGAGTGAAACTGATCACGGCAGTAATGAACAAGAGAACATGTAGTACACATTATTACGGTTCAGTTTTATTGTGTTACATGCACTATGACTATACACTGACTATGCTTAAAGGGCTCTATGTAGGAAAGACACCCAGTGTTCAACATAGGTACTGCAGTCCAAATTCAAAATTTTGTTTGGCCCGCCCCCTCGTTCAAAGATGCGGGTTGCCAGCAACAAGAGGGAGCGCAATTTTCAATGAAAGCTGAGGAGACTTAAACACTGTAAGCTGATGAATTGATTTATCTGTGTTTTATAATGGTGTTGTTCATAGAGATATTTAGATGGATTCAGAGGCTTTTTAGGTCAAGTAGAATCTGTGATTCTCTGACCCAGTTTGTTTGTTGGTTTCCATGGCTGCAATACACGGTGTTTTCCGCCAACTGGCGACCTGTGATGTCGAAATACTATTGGATAAACTGCAGCACACGGTTTCACACGGACCAAAACAAAGACAGACATTCCGACCAGAACACACATTTTCAAAGTAGAATATCTGGCTCAGGCTGTGACATGTTTTTTCTGGGAAACAAGTAGGTGAACTTAGCATGTTTCCTAAATATCTGCAAACATATCGGGGTATTTTTATGCTTTATTAAAGTAAAAATCTTACATAGAGCCCCTTTAAGCTGACAACATACATGGTGATGGAAACACCTTAACGAATGCTGACTTGAATTCAGTTGGTTTCAGTTTTAAAATCTCTGAATAACTTTATTTTTTCTAATTCCTTCCAGAACATTTATTGGATTGGCACCACTGGACTCAGATCATCTTCAGGTCATTTTGACAGACATTATTAAAAGCTTGATTAAACATTGACATCTAGCACACCAAACTAGACATGAGACTGTATTAGGGTTAGGTTAGGGTTATTGAAATGAGCCTTTGCATGTAGAAGTTTTAATTAAGGGTTTTAATTAAGACCACTGTAAATAATGTAACCATTTGTAAAATCAGACACTGTTCTATTAAATGTACTTGTATAAGATCTGCTGATGTTCTTCTTGTCCCTGTAATTGTTGCTTGCTGTTATATTTTCTTGTCTCCATGTATAGGCAGTGATTATTTACCCCATATCTCTTCTGAATGAACTCCAACAGTGGCACATCTTCATAATGGCTGTAAATTACATTACAGTCACAACAAATTAAACATTACCTTGCTTGAGTTTGTTGAGCTCCAGCTGCTCAGCCAGATTATTCTGGTTCATCTTCCTCAGGATCTCCACTGTGATCTTCACAGCTTCTTCTGGTCCAAAACACTCCACCATCTTATCCACAGTTTTTAACCTATCTGCATTCTCCATGTCAGACTTTGATATACACTCATGATCATTCCTTAAGTGCCACTGAAACTTCTTCAGTTCAGCTTCCTCCAGTTCATTCAGTGATTTCTCAAGCAGCTCTTTAACTGATGCCATCGTCCTTCACCGATTCACTAAGCTGCAGGACAAAAAGAAAAGATCTGAACATTTTGACCTAATCACTCAAATGTAATTTGGATTATGAAATGAAGCTGTGATCGGATCAGGACTCTCAGTCAACTCATCCAAACTCATCTGTTAAAGTCCTATAATGCTCCTTTTTACAAGATAATACAGTTATACAAGATAATGAGACTCTCACGTGTCCCATTGAATGTGTCTGAAGTTTCAGCTCAAAATACCACACAGATCAATTATGTTTTTTTGTAAATGTACATTTTTGAGTGGAAGCAAAAATATGTTTTTGTGTGCATCTTAAAAAATACGAATGAGCTGCTGCTCCGACCCCCTTTTTTCCAGAAGTGGGCAGAGCCTTTACAGCTCGTGCCACAGATACTCTGACAGTTTGGCTTTGATTATCATCTCTATCACACTTATAATGAAATGTGTGTTCTTTGCATTAGTTTAAAAAGCCTTGCCAATTTTAGCTTCTGATTTGTTTTTCTGAACGCAAACAGCTGGGAATAAAATCACACACATACACACGGCATAACATTATGAGCACTGACAGGTGAAGTGAATAACACTGATTATCTCTTCATCACGGCACCTGTTAGTGGGTGGATTTATTAGGCAGCAAGTGAACATTTTGTCCTCAAAGTTGATGTGTTAGAAGCAGGAAAAAATGGGCAAGCGTAAGGATTTGAGCGAATTTGACAACTTCCAAAATGTGATGCTAGAGACTGGGTCAGAGCATCTCCAAAACTGCAGCTCTTGTGGGGTGTTCCCGGTCTGCAGTGGTCAGTATCTATCAAAAGGGCTCCAAGGAAGGAACAGTGGTGAACCGGAGACAGGGTCATGGGCGGCCAAGACTCAGTGAAGGCTGACCCGTGTGGTCCAATCCAACAGACGAGCTCCTGTAGCTCAAATTGCTCCAGAAGTTAATGCTGGTTCTGATAGAAAGGTGTCAGAATACACAGTGCATCACAGTTTGTTGTGTATGGAGCTGCATAGCTGTAGACCAATCAGGGTGCCCATGCTGACCCCTGTCCACCGTCGAAAGAGCCAACAGTGGACACGTGAGCATCAGAACTGGACCACGGAGCAATGGAAGAAGGTGACCTGGTCTGATGAATCACGTTTTCTTCTACATCACGTGGATGGCCGGGGTGCGTGTGCGTATCTTACCTGGGGAACACATGGCACCAGGTTGCACTATGGGAAGAAGGCAAACCGGCGGAGGCAGTGTGATGCTTTGGGCAATGTTCTGCTGGGAAACTTTGGGTCCTGCCATCAATGTGGATGTTACTTTGACACTTTATATGTTACTTTGACACTTTTTAATGAATCCTACAGCATACTGTAGTATTAACTACAGTGAAGTTGACAGCCACCATTTAAAGGTGCCCTAGAATGCTTTTTCACAAGATGTAATATAAGTCTAAGGTGTCCCCTGAATGTGTCTGAAGTTTCAGCTCAAAATACCCCATAGATTTTTTTTAATTCATTTTTTTATCTGCCTATTTTGGGGCATCATTATAAATGTGCCGATTCAGCCTGCTTCCCCTCGCGTTCCCCGCCCCCAAACTCGCGACTCTATAATACATTGCATAAACAAAGTTCACACAGCTAATATAACCCTCAAAATGGATCTTTACAAAGTGTTCATCATCAGATCATGTAAGTATTTATTTGGATGTTTACATTTGATTCTGAATGAGTTTGAAGTTTTGCTCCGTGGCTAAAGTTAACATTACACACTGTTGGAGAGATTTAAAAAGAATGAAGTTGTGTTTATGAATTATACAGACTGCAAGTGTTTAAAAAATGAAAATAACGACGGCTCTGGTCTCCGTGAATACAGTAAGAAACGATGGTAACTTTAACCACATTTAACAGTACATTAGCAACATGCTAATGAAACATTTAGAAAGACAATTTACAAATATCACAAAAAATATCATGATTGTCCTTGCTTGCTTACCTGCATAACGTCTGATGATTCAGCTGTGCACAATACTGCCTGGCCTTGTCTTATTTCCTTGAACATCGGCCAGTATATACAAATATTGGGGGCGTACATATTAATGATCCCGACTGTACGTAACGTCGGTGTATGTTGAGATTCGCCTGTCGTCACAGGTCTTTTAAACAAATGAGAGAAGGAAGAAACAATGGTGTTTGAGACTCACTGTATGTCATTCCATGTACTGAACTCTTGTTATTCAACTATGCTGAGGTAAATTCAATTTTCAATTCTATGGCACCTATAATATTTCAACGAATTGGAGTAGAAATAAGTTAGTTAGTAGGCCTATTAACTTTATTATTAAGAAAATTTCCTTAAAGGATTAGTTCACTTTTAAATGAACTTTGCTGATAACTTACTCACCCCCATGTCATCCAAGATGTTCATGTCTTTCCTTCTTCAGTCGAAAAGAAATGAAGGTTTTTTGATGAAAACATTCCAGGATTTTCTCCATATAAAGGACTTCATTGGCACCAAATGGTTCAAGGTCCAAATGACAGTTTCAGTGCAGCTTCAAAGGGCTTTAATCGATACCAGACAAAGATAAGGGTCTTATCTAGCGAAGCGATCGGTCATTTAAAAAATAAATAAATAAAAAAGTTTAAGTTTTATAAGCACAAATGCTAGCCTTGCTTTGTTCTGCGATGCGTGTTCATGACGTGTTCAATTACATTGAAAAGATCACGCTTGATGTAGGCAGAAGTACCGAGTCAGTGTTTACAAGTTGAACGTGCAAATACGCCATTTACAAAAAAAAGGTAAAACAACATTGTCGGAAAAACAATGATTTTGAACTTCGAGAAGATGAGATGGAGTTTTTCGCCCTGCACTACCTTTTTGAACCAGAATACACAGAGGAAGAAATTAAGCAGATGGAAAAGACTGCTGCTGCGACACACACCTCTCAAGCATCGGGCAGACGGCATTCATGACCTCAAGACTAGATTACTGTAACGCTCTACTGGGTGGTTGTTCTGCTCGGCTTTTAAACAGACTACAGTTGGTCCAAAATGCGGCAGCTAGAGTTCTTACTAGAACCAGAAAGTATGACCATATTAGCCCAGTTCTGTCAACATTACATTGGCTCCCTATTAAACATCGTATAGATTTTAAAATCTTGCTACTTACTTATAAAGCTCTAAATGGTTTAGCTCCCCAGTACCTAAGTGAGCTCTTAATGCATTATAGTCCTTCACGTTTATTGCGATCTCAAAATTCAGGCCAGTTGATAATACCCAGAATATCAAAATCAACTGAAGGCGGCAGATCCTTTTCCTATTTAGCACCTAAACTCTGGAACAATCTTCCTAGCATTGGTAGGGAAGCAGACACACTCTGTCAGTTTAAATCTAGACTAAAACACATCTCTTTGCTCTTGCATACACATAACACATTATCATACACTAACATTTTTCAAATCCGTTAAAGGATTGTTACGCTGCAATATTTAGGTCGGCCGGAACCGAGAACATTTCCTATAACACTAGATATACCTGTACATCAGAATAAGAATGGCATCTACGCTAATATCTGTCTGCTTATCCTGAGGTTTGCCGGGTGCTGGATCCAGGCCGTATCCAGATCAGATGAGAACCTGTGTCTGGACCGACTACAACGTAGCCCAGGAGACAATGGGCCTACAGATCCAGTTCTGGCTGCATCTATAATTCAGATTTTTAATCTCCGTATCCGCTTACATATATTTATATATAATCTATTTTTAATCTCTATAATAAAAATGTATAATTCAGATTTTGATCTCCATATCCATTTACATATATTATATATATCTTCCAAGGGGTTTTTTTCCCTCCTAGGACTTTTTTTCCCAGTGCTAGTGTAGTGGGATGAACCGTGTGCGTTCTTTAAATTGGCCACAAGTGCACGAATTGTCCAATCATATATTTTCACGGCTATATAAAAGGGGACTTTTAAAGCACTATTGTGTGTTTGCTCACCGCTGTGCGTCACTGCCCGAGGCCCGCCCATTCCGGTTTTTTGGCTCTTTCCGTCTCTCAGGTATGTGTTTGCTAACTAGTGAGCATTAGAATGCGTGTCTGAGGTAACTGGTTTTATTTGGGTTGTAGTTTCCGACGAAAATCATTCATAGTGTTTGGTTGGCGGCTGCCCTCTCACTCAACATGCTCCTGCTGTGATTATATCCTATTGTGGGTTTGATGTCCGAGTGTGTGTGCGGACTGACTCGTGACTATAGCGACAATATGGAGGTATGTGTAACTATCACTAAGGTCTATGCTATTTTTACGTGGTAAGTAATTTAATGTTTACATTTTTTTTTTTTTTAGGAAGAATAGCTGATTTAGGATCCATTGCACGTCGTGCAGCCTGTGGGGCAACATTCTTTGATGCTGCTGCTTTGTTTACGTTTGTTTCTGTGATCTGTCTCCGACTATTCAAGGTCACCATCGGTGCGATAGTGCGCTGTTCATCGGTCCTTCTCGTTGGGTCAGCGCTCTTGTGTTTGGTTCATTTGTTTTATTTTTTTCTTTGGATTTGATGTTTATTTGGATGTGTTGTAATTGCTCTTTGTGTATTTTGTTGTTTAAGTTTATTTTTCAGTTATTCATTTGTTTACTTTGTTTATTTTGTTGATGATTTGTGTTATTCATTTGTATGCATTTTTTTTGTTTCATTTTGTTGTTTAATATGTATTTTGCTCATGTTTTGTTGATTTATACCAGTATGGCACTGGGAGCGAACATCTCCCATTGAGACTGTTCCTAACCTTCATCAGTAGGTCTTGATCTTCTGGTCTCATACTTATAGTCCTATCTGTTTGTATTACTGCAATTAAAGCATTTTTTCTTCTTCTTTTTATTATTATTATTATTATTATTATTATCATTTTCTCTTGTGTTTGAGGTTTTGGGTTAATTTTTGCTTCTTGTTGTAGGAACCGAGGCTTCAGGCAGGTCGCTGGTTGGCCCTCGTGTGCGGTGGTGGGACTCTGTCACGGAGTGCTGTGTGTTCACGCTTGACGTGAGTGTGTGTGTGTGTAGTGAGACCTGTGCACCTGGTGGTAAGATCTTTTGCGATATTGTAGCCGTGTGCTCATCACACTAGTTACCTGCCCTAGGTAAGCCTCGGTTTCCCTTTGGTTGTTTTTGTTTTCTTTGTTTTTTTTCTTTTTTTCATCCATCTCCACATAAAATATGCCCAGCCTGAATGTTTTAAGATTTGTGCTTGATTATTGTTGAATAAAGTTTTGTATTTTGTTATCCACGTCTCAGGCCTCCATATTGAAACCACGTTCTTGTGTGCCCATTTAAAGGTGACCAATTCATAAATATCTTTCCCTGGTTGACAGGGTGGCGTAGTCAGTTTATTGAGAGTTTTGTTGAAATACCACACCGCCACACTAGCACGCTGGGTTTTTCCCTCCTAGGACTTTTTTCCCAGTGTTAGCACGCTGGGTTTTTCTCCTAGGGGGTTTTTTCCACCCCTGGGAGTCAGCCGACATTGGCTTAATGTAGCACCATCTTGTATATGTTACATATTACCACGCTTGTTTGTACAGCTTATTTTTAACCACTTCCCTTTTTTTCTGTGCTTCTAATATGTAAAGCTGCTTTGAAACAATTACCAATTGTAAAAGCGCTATATAAATAAATTTGACTTGACTTGACTTGACGAAGATCTAACGAGACGTGGTGGTGCACATGTGGCAAATGGCAACCATTGCCAACAGAGGAAGAATCTCAATGCTCCCACGACTGGACCATTTCAATCCCGCCATTAGAATCAGTCGGTAGCTGTGTCTCATTTCATTTAATTTAGAAGGCTGCGTCCTCAAGAGGATGAATCCTGTGAAGGATGCAGTATATGGAGCGTCCTTAGCCAGAATTAAACGAGACGTCCTTCGTAGGACACACAGGCAGGAAGGGAAACAGGAAGTATATCGTTGCTATGCCAACGCGTTCACGGCAGCGCTCTCAGCAAATGAATGAAAATTATTAATACATTTGTATGTAATTTGAAAAGAAAATGTATTTACTTTTTTTATTTTGGGTAATATTTGAAGAGCTGGCTTATGTACAACAGATATCTGTTACAGAGACAAAAGAGAAGGATATTAGGAAGAACAAAGTTAAAAAAAAAAACAAGCATGAAACTACTTACATTTAAACACATCTTCGCTTGTATGTACATTTGCAGACGCCACCATTTATTTTTTATTTTTCTCAAATAAATGACTGTTAACAGCGACACAAAGAATTGTGGAATATTTGCAGCGGTGAAGGATACACCTCATGCATCCTCCGAATTTCTGTGAAAGAAGGGCGCATTCCAAGATTACGTTCGGAGAGTCCTACTTACTTTATTGAAACGATACAGCCTCAATGACGCATGCAACCTTCGAAATGAGAGACAGCTGGTGAGACTCTGTTTCCATCTCGCTGCATTACCGAACAAAATGGATTTTCACTGCTACTGAGCAACAGCGTTTTAGAGGTGTTTTTGTTCTGATGGAGAAGGGTATGAAAGTCTGATGCACTGACAACACGGGATGGAAGAACCATTAGTTGTTTTGCCGTTTTTTTGTAAACGGCGTTGACTTAGTATTTGCACATTCAACTTGTAAACACTGACTCGGTACTTCCACCTACGTCAAGCGTGACCTTTTCAACGTAATTGCGTATTACGTGACGTCATGAACGTGCATCGCAGAACAGAGCAAGGTGAGCATTTGTGCTTATAAAACTTAAACTTTTTTTATTTTTATTTTTAAATGACCGATCGCTTCGCTAGATAAGACCCTTATTCATCGCCTGGTATCGTTTAAAGCCCTTTGAAGCTGCACTGAAACTGTCATTTGGACCTTGAACCGTTTGGTGCCCATTGAAGTCCATTATTAGGAGAAAAATCCTATAATGTTTTCATCAAAATCCTTAATTTCTTTTCGACTGAAGAAAGAAAGACATGAACATCTTGGATGACATGGGGGTGAGTAAATTATCAGCAGAAGTTTATTTAAAAGTGAACTAATCCTTTAAGTGTAATTTAAATTTGTATACAAATCAGTTCATTGTAACCTTCAATATTAATGTACCAACTGATTTCCATGTATATTTTACAGTATTTACTTGAGATTTTTTGTCTTGAGAAAATTTACCATGTACTGTACCTGATATACAGTATATACAAAATAACTGATATTGAATCAAATTGCAAGCTTGAGAATCGAAATGCATAACTATGATGACAGACTGGCAGGAAATTGTGCAAAACAGAAAACAAGTCCAAACAGGGCGATTGTAACATACTGATATAAGCCTCATCTTTCCATTATTGTTAATAGTTGCAACTTGCACTCTTAAATGTGCACTGAAAATTGGCAGCTGATAAAACCTGTGCTCCAGGGACCATATTCATATAATGTCTTAGTTTAAATGTAGATCTTAACTGGCTGAGTTAGATTTTGAGATATAGAGTTTAACTAAACAGTAGAAAATCAGTCCAGTCTCTCCAGCTGTAAGTGGGATGATTTGACAATGCCGCACCTGCACTTATTCTACCCGGCAGAATTAAGGCCATCCTGAAGACAGCGCAGTTTGAAAAGGGGTGTTTCAGCACCACCCACAAATACAAATAAAACTTCAAATCCATTAACCGATTTGCAAATCACAAACAAAAAATGAGAAATCTCCAAAATCTCATTTTCCGAACAAAACGAGCCGTCTTTTCATTTCTTGTTATTCCAGTCTAAATAGGAAATGAAATGATCAAAACGTAGATAGACCCATCAGAAAGCTGTTGCTTAAAATTGCCTAAATTACTTTAAAAGATCGAATTGTTGCTTTGAGTTTTCATAGCAATCAAAACAGTTACACACAATGTGTCAGTGCTGTTTGATAAGACTAGAATCAATGTGAATGTATTTATAACACTGTTAAATATATATATGTCAGTATTTTATGAAGCAGTGTTTACTAACCATGAATAATGACGGTGTAGATGTTTCTTGTTCCTCCACTGAACTTCAACTGTCTTGAGCAGTAGTTACTTTGAAACTCCTTTCAGTTCTGCGTTATGAAGGACTGTTGGAGGAGGAGTTTCTTCAGAACTTAAACCTGTTCAAACAGAACTTTTTCAGAAAACTAACAGAACCACTTTTTTCAAAAGGACTCGTAAGATAAGAGTGAAACTAAGTGGAGAATCTCTGTCACCCACACCCACAGAAACACCCACACAACATATAAAAAATTATAGGTAAAAAAAGAAACACTGAAAAAGACGATTGAACAGAGACAGAAAAGCTGCGTGATTATTTTTGATTTTCAGTTGATGCTGTTGGTTAATGTTTAACTTCAGTTTTGACTTTTTCTTATATGTGATTCTTCATGATGATGCACTCAGACTAGTTGAAACTGTTTGAGTCTGGACACTGCTTCCCCACAGATTTGAAATACACTTGCGGTGGTAGCCTGGTGGAAAATCCTCCCTTTTATTGACCCCAGGTAAAAAATAAGTGCATTTCTATAATGTTCTTAAAGTGCTCTATTTCCGTGCGCTAATTTTGTACTTAATATACTAAAAATTCTTCTTTAGTACTTAAAGACAGAAAGACACATGACATCAAAATTGACTTTATTTACTTTGTTAGTGCATATTACTAGTCTTGTGGTAAACAATTAATCCGTGCAAGTTAAAACACAGAAAAAAAATAATCAAAATCTGAAAAGTTACTTCCGGTCTGGAATGGTGTTCCTTCTCTGATGACGTCAGTTTGACGGCTTGGGCTGAAAACGCGTAAACCACTCCTCTGCAACCGTGTGTCTGCTAGGAGCGAGAGATGGAGAGGAGGAGCACTAAAATAAAACTCTGCCCCCTATTCAATATTCCGTTTCACTTGGAAATACGTCACAACACTGGAGAAAAGTCGTTTGCAACTTGCGGTTCACACGGACTTTAAGATAATCTTAAGAACATCTAAGTGTACTCAACTGTACTATTTTGAGACACCATAAAATATGAACTAAAATGTGCTTTTAATATACTATCTCTGTATTTAAAAAATGTATTTAGATACTACTTGTGCATTTGAACCCATAGTGTACTACAAGTGGTAAATAAATATATTTTTAAATACAGATAGTATATTAAAAGCACATTTTGTTCATATTTCATGCTTTCTCAAAATAGCACAGTTGAGTACACTTACATGTTCTTCAATGATCTTAAGAAGTACTAAAGATTTTTTGTATATTAATACAAAATTAGTGCCGAAAATAGAGCACTTTAAGTACATTATAGAAGTGTCTTTTTTTCACCTGGGACTGCAAAAAATGTCTATGACAAGCTACAAAATAATGTGTGATTTTTTTTTTTTTTTTTTTAACATATTTTCCTTTATTTGAAATTAATTACATTAGCTACAATTTAATTACACACTTATATTATGCATTATTATGCACTGTAAATTATGCAAAATTACAGCATTTAAAGGGCCCTAGATTCAAAAATTGAATTTATCTTGGCATAGTTAAATACAAGAGTTTCAGTACATGGAATGACATACAGTGCAGTCTCACACTCCATTGTTTCCTCCTTCTTATGTAAATCTCATTTGTTTTAAACGACCTCCGAAAAACAGGCGAATTCAAACATAACAGCAGATGGGAGTTTTACTCAAATATGTTCTAAGGGCAGAAAGGAAAAAAAGATTGGTTCAGATTCAACCAATGAATTGAAGCAGAGGCGGGATCAGGTTTTTTTTTTTTTTTTTTAATTTGGCGGGATTCTAGATACGTTAGACTGTTGAATAGAATATCGCGGGTTTTGTAGAGGTAAGTGAATTTACAATATATTTTGTTAAAATTCTGAGATAAACGGCCTAAAGTGTACTAAGATATTGGGGAACATTGAAAATGCCACAGAACTATCATCGCAATACGGATCATTTGTATTTGATTCGACTGCTACTCCACTGCACCTAAGCTGCTAATGGTCTAAATGGGTGTAAACATGATTTTCCCATACTACCCAGCTGTCTGTAAAGCCGATAAATCGAAGACGGAACGGAATAATTTCATATCGATGTTATTTTTGGTCTCCTATGCTGCTCTTAAAGCAGGAGTTTACACCGTGTGTACACCAACGCGATCTTTTATCGCGGCGCGCGACGCTAAAAAGCTGCTACACTGAAAAAGACGATCTTGGCAAGCAAAGCGGTGGACAGAAATAAACGGGGAATCCGTTTGCGTTCGGGATTTGATCGCTGCTCTCTGGGCTGCAGTACTCATACATTCTTTTACTGTGTTATTTTAGTGTACATATGCTGCTCTCAGTGCTGCAGTTCTCAATAGATTCATATCGCTGTTTATTTTAGTGTACTATATGCGCTCTCTGGCGCATACTCAATAGATTGTTGTATTTTAGTGTACTATATGCTGCTCTCAGGCTGCAGTACTCAATAGATTCATTTTACTGTGTTATTTTAGTGTCTAATGCTCTCAGGCTGCAGTACTCACTATATTCCTATCGCTGTCTATATCTGCTCTCAGGGCTGCAGTACTCAATAGATTCATATATACGTGTTATTTTTAGTGTACTATATGCTGCTCTCAGGGCTGCAGTACTCATATTCATATCGCTGTTATTTTAGTGTACTATAGCTGCTCTCAGGGCTGCAGTACTCAATAGATTCCTTTTGACTGTTATTTTTAGTGTGACTATATGCTGCTCTCAGGCTGCAGTACTCAATAATTCCTTTTACGGTGTTATTTTAGTGTACTATCTGCTGCTCTCTGGCTGCAGTACTCATAGAATAATCAGATCCTGTTAGGTTAGTGTACTCAAATATAGCGGCGCTCAGCTGCAGGACTCAGAGATTCATATCGCTGTTAGTTTAGTGTACGATATCTCTCTCATGGCTGCAGTACCAGCGATTCTTTACTGTGTTATTTTAGTGTCTATAATGCTGTCTCAGGGCTGCATACTCAAGCGATTCATTTTACATGTGTTATTTTGTGTCATATGCTGCCTCAGGGCTGCAGTACTCATAGATTCATTTTAATGTGTTATTTTAGTGACTATATGCTGCTCGCGGGCTGCAGTACCATAGAGTCATTTACTGTGTTATTTTAGTGTACTATATGCGCTCTCAGGCTGCAGTACTCAATAGATTCCTTTTTACTGTGTTATTTTAGTGTACTAATCTCGCTCGGGCT